>JAHRHJ020003401.1:0-177168 GCA_019776745.2 Taxus chinensis
GCTGTGATTTTGCACTAACAGAACCCTTGTTGACTGAATGAAAGGCCTACCAGGTGGAGGAGTTGAGAGAGTTATATTTGGTGGAGATGGAGACCTTTGAATCCTTCTTCCTCTTTGCCTTCTTCTTGGAGATAACTGCAGATATTCAAACAGCACCTCTTATTCTCCAGCTCTTGACCTTGTAGTGATTCTTCTCATGAGTTTTCAGGCCTGCACTGTTAAAACCAGCTGATTCTTCCCCTTGGAGTCACTGGATGTGCAATTTATAGCTCTTTTAAGAAAGAAAATTGTAGCAGATGCACATCAACTTTGCTGCAATGAAAATGAGATCTCTAATGTCCCACCGAGCGTGTCAAAACTATTATCACCGAATCACAGCACCCCTCTGTTTATACAAGTGCATATACTTGAACTCGCGGTGTGATTGGATAACATGGAGACTATATCCAAGTTGTGGGACTTGCTACTTGAGATATACCTCTAGAGAAAGCTTGTTCTTTCTCCTAAAATACCTGCCACAATCTACTCTAATGTAGGGGAAACTAACTATTCTAATCTAAATTTCCAAGGGACCAGGGAGAGAGAATGCATAAAATGAAATCCTACACTAAAGCGGTGATACACCAGAAAAGGAGTGGTGAACACTTTCTTGTTTATGTAAATCGACACAATTTCATGAAATGCAACATGAAACATCATACATAGGCTGATAAGATGCAATTAGAGGTCTGAAATGAAGCAAGACAATACAAACAAAGGATTGAAAATTGATCGCATAGTCTGCACTGTGATTTTCACTGTCAAAATCCTTGCATTTGCAACATAAAAGATGCATAAACCTGTTACAATCATGAAGAAGGTCTGATACTTGCAAAAATCACTTGTTGAAGGTGAAAGAAGAAGCTACTATCCAAAGAAAATGTCCACCCTAAAAAATGAGCCAAATCTGGCTTTTTACAATGCATGGGTCGAGCCCAGGAGAGAGAAAAACATGTAAAAACATGGGAGCCATTCCTTATTGAATGAAGTGCATTAAAATAGCATGGCCATCCTTATAGACAAATGCCCTGACATTTTTGGCCATGCTGGAGAAGAATGCGACCCATTTTGCATTAAAACTGGTTGTTAAAACGTCATTTCTGGCCATTACCACGTGCCAGAGACATTTCTTAATTTTATCTCTCAAAACTGAACCAAAATGAAAAATTAACCTCAGAATCATGTAGATAATTTCACCAGATTTCCATTTATATAAAGAACGCAAAAATCTGAGCTCTGGATCGAAAGTTATGGCCATTTGTAGATTTAGGACAAAAATAGGCCCAGAACAGGTCGGCAGGAAAAAAGTTTGAATTTTTTACCCGTTTGGTCTTTGGAAAAAATTTCAAATTTTCCCCACGCTCTGCCACTTGGATGACATGTGGCAAGATTCCATTTGGTGGTGGGGGCAACGGGCCAAAACTCACCCTTTGGACTTTCGGCAAAACATTTTGCCAAAAATTCTAATTGTTTCCCCACTCCGCTGGGTCGATGGTGAAGACACGTGGCGAGATTTGATTCATTGGCGGGCCCGCGCGCAAACATTTTACCTTTAAAAACTTTGACCGAAACTTGGAAAATTTTCTAAGTCCTTCTCTTTTCCCTGCCACTTCCTGGGACACATTCTCCCGCATCGGCCGATTCGGGCTTCCTTGTCCTTGCTTGCGGCTTTTTCACCTTTTCGCATCTCACGTGTCCCTCGCGTACTTTTGTCCCAGTTGTCCCTGACGAATATCTCCAAAATACCCAAAATGGATTGTCTTTCAGCAAACTGGCTGATTTGCATCCCACGCGTGCTTTTGTCCCGGCTGTCCCAAACCGCTCGAAACAAAAGACTTAGGTGATTTTCCTTGCCTTCGGCCATTTTGGCTTTTCGCGTCCCACACGTCCCTTGCGTACTTTTGTCGCGGCTGTCCCAACTGTCCCGTGGAACAAGACTTAGATGATTTTTCTTGCTTTCAGCCATTTCGGCTCTAAGCTTGGTATGACGAACCTCAATACGACCTGAACCCTTCAGACCCGAAATGCTTTAAAACAATCCTGCAACCTTATTTTTTGCATTTTTTCCATTTTTTCTAACTCGTTGGGATTTCTTCTTAGATGGGAGAGTTAGAAAAAGGCCGAGGGGACCCCGAAAAACATGATTTTGGGCCTCGAAATAATCTTACTTGCTTGGGACTGAATAATTTGATGCATGTTATCAAACTTACCTTGAGGGGTGAATTTTAGATAACAATTTTGGCGACTCAGTGGGGTCATCTGCCTATTGGATGAAGTTACCAGTTTCCTGAAGCATACATTGGGCATGGAGTCATGAGTTGTCTGTTCGGAACCCCAACTGACTTAGAATGTTGCAAGGAGGAAGATGGAATATCACCTGATGGAAACAAGAGCTGCAAAACATCTCCAGGGACAGCAAGCCTGTGCCAAAGCACTTAGGGAAAGTAGAACAACCTACAGTAAAACAATGTGCACAAGCACTTAGAGGAATGAAAATCTAATCTAATATCTACAGGTGTAGTGAACCTCCCTCTAGAAGCAACGCTTGAGATAGATTCCATTTACTGGAACCTGTAGTTCTTCACCATCCAATGAGGCCAATTGGAAAGCATTGTTGCTTTTGCACTTTGTGACCATGTATGGGCCACTCCAAATGGCATCAAATTTTGAATGCCTTCCTGGTTTTTGCTCTGTCCACATCCCATTTCAGCACTAGATCTCCTACTTGAAAAGATCTGTCTTTGGCCTTCCTATCAAAGGTCTTTTTGATCAAAGCTTGATCCTTTTCCATTGCTTGGGATGCCTGATCTCTGATCTCTTGCAGCTCCATCAACTCTACATACCTCACCTCCATGGGCTCAAACTCTAGCAACTCCAGCTGTTTCATGAGTTCCAATGTTGGCAACTCAAGCGACATGGGCAAGATTGCCTCTCTTCCGTAGACAAGCCCTAAATGGAGAGTTACCCGTGGATCTTTTGGGGGTTATCCTATCAGCCCATAAGGCTGATTTCAGTTTGGTATGCCAAGCCTTCTGATTCTCATCAAGATTCCTCCTAATGATCCTCAGCAAGTTTTTGTTTGTAGACTCAGCCCTGGCCATTACCTTGAGGGTAATAATTTGATGAAGTGCTCAGGTAAATCCCGTTCTTGACAGCCCACTCAGTCACTTTAGATCCGATGAATGCCAATGCATTATCAGAGACTATTGTAGCAGGTACACCAAATCTGGTAGTTATCCCTTCGTAAAAGTCCAAGATGCTAGACTCATTCGCCTCTTTGATTGCTACTGCTTCTGTCCATCTGGTGAAGTAGTCCTGTGGCTGTCAGAATCCATTTGTGCCCTTGGCTCGAATCGGGATTGATGACTCCAATGAAGTCCAAACCCCACTGCATGAATGGCTGATCCACTGTAATTGGATGCAATGGAAGGGCAGCAAGTCTCTCTTTTCCTATGCAGAATGCACAATTCTTACACCTCTTGATCCATGCATAGCAATCACTGAAGATTTTAGTCCAATAATAACCAGCCTTCATGATTTTCAGAGCTGTCACTCTTGGTGCAAAATGGCCACCAGCTGGTCCATTATGAAATTCTTCCAACACCCTTTGAATCTGACCTGTGTTAATGCATCTCAGCAGCACTCCATTGACGTCCTTCTTGAACAAAACTCCATCAATGATGGCATATGGAATTGCCTGCAACCTGAAATATCTTCTTTTTTGCTTTTCTCATTTCTAGAGGGCACATGCCCATCTGTAGGAAATGTATCATATTCTGAGTCCAACAGGGAGTGGAAACATCATCATTTTCCTGTTTTTGATCATCTTGTAATAGTAGGACAGCGTCTTCTTCATCTTCTGGGTTGTCTGGTTGTCTGGAAGCGAGCTGCTCACACAAACCTTTGCCTCTTACCAGTTTGGTGATCTTGATCTCAATGTCATACTCCATGACACAGGTGATCCAACCTGCCCTTTTCTCATTCAAATCCTTGTTGAGGAGGAAATCCTTAACCCCAGCATGCAAGACTAGCAACTGTATCTTGTTGTTTGAGACTAAATGCTTGAATTTCTTCAAGCTTCTGATTACTACAAGCACATGCTTTTCA
Organism: Taxus chinensis; assembly: GCA_019776745.2. Lineage (NCBI taxonomy): Eukaryota > Viridiplantae > Streptophyta > Pinopsida > Cupressales > Taxaceae > Taxus > Taxus chinensis. The sequence continues at coordinate 4,147 of JAHRHJ020003401.1, forward strand.
ATAAAAGAGTACCTCATTTCGCAGTCACCTAGGCTCTGGCTGAAGAAGGCAATCGGCTGCTCATCATTATCTTTGTTCTGCTGTACCAGAATGGCAGAAATAGTGTCATCACCTCCAAATGCATAGAGGATGAAATCCTTGGAAAAGTCTGGGTTGATGAGAGTGGGTGCCTGGGAGATGGCTTCTTTGATTGCTTCAAAACTCTCCTTGCCTTCTGTCGTCCATTTGAAAGCCATGCTTTTTCTTAACATTTTAGTGATGGGCTTGACAAGGGCTGCAAAATTTGGGACAAACCTGCCGAACAAAGTTTATCCTTCCCAGGAAACTCTGAAGGGCTTTCTTGTGGCTTGGCAATGGTAGAGCCCTTATGGCTTCGACCCTCTCTGGATCAATTGCTAATCCCTCAGTGGAGAAAATATGGCCAAGGAGCTTCCCTTCATGTGCGAAAGAAAGATGCACTTCTTAGGATTCAAAGACACACCAAATTTTCTACACCTTTGAAACACTTGCCTGAGGTGAAAGAGATGGTCTGCAACATTCTTTGAGAAGACAGTAATATCTTGAGAGATGCTCTATTCAAGTCTCTAAGTATATCAGCACTATCTTGTTGTCCAGTTCTTTCCTCATGAGAGGCTCCATGTGTGGATTGACTGGTCTTTGTTTCTGCCTGATAGGCTTAATATTTGGGTCCAATTCAATGGTATGCTGAGCTAAGTTGGGATTGAACCCTTTCAAATCTTCATAACTCCAAGCAAACACGTTAGGGAATTCTTGACATAGCTGTATGAACTCATACCTTTCCTGTTCAGTTGTCATCTTTCCAATTTGCAATGGCTTGTTCTCTTCTACCAAGATGGATACCGAATCTTCTCGCTTAACCTGAATGTTTGCTTTCTCCTTTCTAAACTGATCATTGGGGTTAAAAATGGACTCCAAGGTGATAAGTCCCTTGGGCAGCTTGTCAGTTCTCAGCTATATCACCTGGTCACCATATTGTTGTTCCAACTTCTCTTGATTCTTAGCTGAGAACTCAGCTTCTTCTTGTAAGAAGTGGATGATTTGCTGATCATTCTCAAATACTTGCCAACTGACATCGTTATCCAGCACTGAAGGCCTCACAATCACGTGGATGTTTGGCTGTATCACCTAGTCTTGTTGAATGTTTTCTATAATGTCAAAGGCTGCCCCTACTGCTGCAAGCCTGTCAGCAGCTTGATTCTCTTTTCTAGGAATGGATTTGATGCCAAAGCCCTCAAAATCTTCCACGAGGTCCCACACCCTGTTCTTGTAGCATCTTGAGTAGATCATTCTATGGCAGCATGTTGTCCCTTGACCTAATTTACAATCAGCTCACTGTCCCCAAAGACTTGCAAGTCCTTTATTTTTCTCTTTATTGCCCAATGCATCCCTTGCACTAAGGCTTCATATTCAGCAGTGTTATTGGAGCATGCAAATTGAAATCTAAAAGCTGAATAATGCTTTATTCCTTGAGGTGAAACAAGCATGGCTCCACCTCCTGCACCTTGTCTACTCCTTGATCCATCGAAAAATAGCTGCCATACTTCATTGTCATCCTTGTGGTTTGGCTTGGTGATGCTAGGAATATGTTTACTTTCTTCATGTATACAATAGACCCCTAGCTCAGATTCTTCTACTTCTTGATAAGGATCAAAAGCATGTACCTTGTTTTCCCATTCATCAAGAGTCAAATCTGGAATACTTCCAACCTTAGTGTTGGCTTCATCAGTGCCAGGGTGATCTTCTTGATCAAATGCTGAGCAATTGGCATTAATCTGACTTGGAGTATAGGGCTCAATGTGGAAGTCTGTAATAGGTTCTGACCTAATTGTGGCCTTAGTCCCATATCTCGTTCTGAATAGCATGTGAGACCAATCAGCGGACAAATATCCCCCAATTTTGGCAGTGAAATCTCTTGACAAACAGAGGGAAAAGAGTGGTGGAAGGTCTATGACTGATATATCTTGTAAGACAACAACATTTGGACATGCGTGCAAGGTAAGACTCAAATTTCTAATCACTCCAACTATTGCTATTGCTGTCCCATCCAGCTGCACTACTACCTTTGGATGTTATTTCATACTGGAGCCCTAACTGATCAGCTATCTGTTTAGGCATAACTGAGCTACTTGCCCCGGAATCTATCATGCAATTATGCACTAGCTGATTTCCAATGATTAACGAAACATAGAAAGAGGGAGGCTTCAGCATTCTACCTTGTGCTGTGCTCCATGATTTCCTTGAGGGTGGGCAGCATTTGTGAGTACCTTCTCCTACATTTGGACTTGGTGATTCGAAGTTGGCCAATCCTTTATGGCAGCTTGCAGCAGATTTCTTTGGCTTGGGATGGATAGCGATTCCCACATAGATATATTGACGTTTGTCTTCTTCATCTGATCAATGATACTGAATGGTGATGAAGGATTTCTCTGCTGTCCCTTGGTCTGCACATTCATCCCTTGTATGTGGGCAGCAACAACTGGCATTTGAGTTGGCCTAGGAACTGTTCTTGGCTGCCCTTGTGCATTTGAAATTGCATTTTGCTTGCCAATCATTTGTGGAGCTGATGGAAGGTTGTGGATTAGCTTGGGGCTAATGGCTGTTCTTCACCCAAATTTCTTCTTTTTGACCTTGTGTTGGCTGCAACACTTTGAGAAACTGCCTGATTCATGCCACAGAAATCCTCTGCTTGCCAATTTACCAAGAGTGGTGTCATTTGGGGTATGTTGCTGTTGGAATGTTTCTTGTTGTTGCTCCTTTTCTTGACTGTACTCTCACCCTCCACACCAGCATTGTTTGCACCATTAAGAGCTTGATTCAAAGCACCATTGAAGCACATGGATTGGTTATGAGGCTCATTGCATGGAAAACACCAATCATACTCCTGGGCATGTTGTTTTGTGCACGGGGTACCAATGCCTTAGAGGCAGATATGGCATTTGGATTATAGGGCTGGAATGGTTTATTGGCAGGAGGCCTTGTTTGATTCATATTTGCAGCTAGATTGGGTGGCCTTTGAGGCTGATATGGCTGCCTATTAGGCTGAGCTTGAGGCTGATAAGAAGGTCTAAAACCTTGAGCTTGCTGCCTCTTGAGTGTAACCAGCTCATCACCTAGATTTTACAATTGCTTCATGACTTCTTGAAGCTCATTTGGGGCACTTGGAGATGAAGTGGAAGCTTCATTTGAACTCTGATTTCTAGGAGTGGGAATAGGAGCTAAGACAGGTACTTGACTAGTACTTTGGCTCTCTAAACTTGGATATAATGGCATGGGAGGTCTAGGGGCTAGTTTGCCAGCTTGGATCAAACAATTTTCAGCCCTAATGGCAATACTATAAGCCATAGGGATAGTTTATGCCTCCCATGGACTGAATCAACATAGAAATATCAGAATTTAAAGCTTTGAGATAGTATAGAAAAGCACCTTCTACTGTTGGCCTGACTGCCATTGGAATTCTCTCCCAAGTCCTTTGAAATCTGAAGTTGAAATCAGTTAGCTGCTCATTGGGAGCTCTCTTGATGGTTGTTAGCTGCTCCAAAAGAGACAAGTTGTCTCCCTTTCTCCAAATTGCTCATGTGAAGTGCAATACATAAATGATTCCAATTTGTGATAGAACCAGCTTCAAGGCTTCTAAACCATTGCAATGCTTTTCCCTTGAATGAAGATGCCAGCAATTTGACAGCTCAACTTGCATCTCATTGATTTCATGGATTGCACAAAGGTTAGCAATGTCTTTAACATGATCACCAGGAGTAGTCTGATTTTCTCCAGTGAAGTATGGAATGTTCTTCAAGGCTGCAATTGGGATTGGATTTTGTGCATTGAGAGCAAGTGGGCTGCAACCTAGTGAAGTTGACATAGGGGTTGTGGTTGCGCCATTCTGATTGGTCTTAAAACCCTTGTTGACTGAATGAAAGGCCGCCAGGTGGAGGAGTTGAGAGAGTTCTGTTTGGTGGAGATGGAGACCTTTGAATCCTTCTTCCTCTTTGCCTTCTTCTTGGAGATAATTGTAGGTATTCAAACAGCACCTCTTCTTCTCCAACTCTTGACCTTGTAGTGATTCTTCTCATGAGTTTTTCAGGCCTGCACTGCTGAAAACTATTGATTCTTCCCCTTGGAGTCGCCAGATATGCAAATAATAGCTCTTTTAAGCAAGAAAATTGCAGCAGATGCACATCAACTTTTCTGCAATAAAATGAGACCTCTAATGTCCCACCGGGCGTGCCAAAACTGTTATGCACCAAATCACAGCACCCCTGGACGCTGATCAGATTTCTAGGTTGATCATACTTGCATCCAGTGTGATTGCATAACATGGAAACCTCTCTCCAAGTGTGGGACTTGGAAACTTGAGAGAGGAATCTCCAGATTAAGGCTGGTTCCTCCTAAACTCCTCTGATTTAGATCTATATGCAGGGCAAAACTACAGAGGTTTATTCTAATCTATTCTAACTTCCAAGGAGACCAGGGATAGAGAATGCATAAAATGAAAGCCTACACTAAAGCGGTGATGCACCAGAAAAGGAGTGGTGAACACTATGTAGTCATGCAAATTGACACAGACCATGAGGTTCACAACATGAAACATCATACACAGACTGATAAGTATAATTTAGCATCTGAAATCAAGCAAGACAATACAAACAAAGGATTGAAAATGATCACAGAGCTTGCATTATCATTTTCATATCAAAATACGCATTTACAACCTCAAAGAGGTAAAGAAAACTGTTACAATCCATGGAGAAGGTCTGATACTTGCAAAAATCCTTGATGAAGGTGAAAGAAGAAGCTCTATCCAAAGAAAATGTTCCCCCCCTTGAAATGAGCCAAACTGGCTTTTTACAATGCAATGGGTCGAGCCCAGAGAGAGAAAACGTACAAAAACATGGGAGCCATTCCTTATTGAATGCAGATGTATTAAAATGGCATGGGAATCCTTACAAACCCATGCCCTAATATTTTTGGCCATGCTGGAGAAGAATGCGACCCATTTTGCATTAAAACTGGTTGTTGAAATGTCATTTCTGGCCATTACCACGTGCCAGAGATGTTTCTTAATTTTCTCTCTCCAAACTGAACCAAAATGCAAGATTGACCCTGGAATCATGTAGAGAATTTCACCAGCTTTCCATTGATATAAAGAACGTGAAAATCCGAGCTCTGGATCGAAAGTTATGGCGATCTGAAGATTTAGGGCAAAAACAGGCCCAGAACGGATCGGCGGGAGTTTGAAACCCGATTTGGTCTTTGAAAATTTCAAATTTTCCCGCGCTCTGCCACCACTTGGACGACACGTGTCACGGCCTGATTGGCCATGAGCAATTCCTCTTTGGGAAATATATCTACCCATTTCTCCTTAAAAAACTCCACCACTTTCCAGATTTCATTTAGGCATGAGGCCCGTCGTGAATTTTTTGCCTTTGGAAAAGTCCAATTTTGAAATTTTCCCCTTGTGGGGCGATTAACTGGACACGTGGCACTATTTCATTCGTTCGGCCTTCGGCTTTTCGCGTCCCACACGTGCCCTTTGACCTTTGACCCTCTGGTTTCCCGAAAATATTGAGACGAAGTGCCGGCTTCTAAATGGTTCTCGGCCCTGCCGGCTTTTTTCGCCGTTCGGCACACTTTTTTCCCGATGTCCCAATGCGTGCTTTTGTCCTTGCTGTTGCTGAAAGTTCTCATTTCGGCCGAACCGGCCAGTCACCCTCGCGTACTTTTGTCCCGGCATCTGGGACAAATATCTCTGAACTGCTGTGAAATGGACTGACTTTCGGCCAAACCGGCCGATTCACGTCGCGTACTTTTGTCCCGGATGTCCCAACCGCGCGAAACAAGACTTAGGCAATTTTTTCTTTACTTTCGGCCGGATTTGGCTTTTCGCGTCCCACGCGTCCCTTCTGGCCCAACTGTCCCAAATGCTAATTTGGACTACCTAGAGGCTTTTCGGCATTTTTTCGCGCTTCCATTTGTCCCACTTGTCCCAAATGAACCTGTACGACCAGGACTTAGCCGAAATTTTTAATACTCTTTCCTGGATCAACCTTATTTTTTTGCAATTTTTTCACATTTTTTCAGAACTTGCTGGGATTTCTTCTTGGATGGGAGAGTTAGAAAAAGGCCGAGGGGACCCCTAGAAACATGATTTTGGGCCTTGAATCAATCTTACTTGCTTGGGACTGAATAATCTGATGCATGTTATCAAAATTACCTTGGGGGGTGAATTTTGGATAACAGTTCACAAGCATCCAGGAGGTAGAACTCATGTATAGTCAATCCTTCAAACTTTGGGGGAGGAAGGAACTTATCACAACTTTCCATTTTTCCACATATTTTGCATTGAAAGTTTGAGAGAAGAGTTCTTCTTCTTGCACATATAAATTGTACAAGATAGATTTCCATGAATCATGGGTGTTATATAGAGATCTGTTATGTTCTTGTTTTTTATCCAAGAAACTCTTGATCGCATTCATCAGTCAGCTTAGTTCCCATCAAAATACTTTGATAGAGAACCAATGGGTTCTTAAACAGAGGTGTATTGGACCTATGACAATTCATTACCATTATGAGAAATGGCCTTCAAGTGTAATAAATTTTCCAAATTTTGGGGAAATTTGAAACCAAAATGTCCTCTTTGTATTCTCAATGTACCTATCAGTGTAGCATTTTGTATGATTTAGAGGGATCAAGTTTCTTAAAACTTGTCCTTGAAGGAAATCCTTCAATTTGACTACCCAAACTTTTATCTCAGGGGTTCTTTGAATATGGTAAGACCATAGAATTTTCCTTAGTGGTGCAAATGGTTTTCACCATCATCCATTTTTATAGATCATAACATGCTGCATTGGTTTCCTATAAAATGTTGACCTCATAGCCTCAATTTGATTGTGATTCTATTGTATGACATCCCAAGTGATTGTCTAATTTTGATGGCTTGGAAAAGTAAACTGATTCCACCTGATGATATCTAAAAGAATGTAATATTAATATTACCATTGCCTACATTGCAAAGCTCAACCATGAAGTTTTATTCAATATCAAAATTTTACATCTAGTATAGCATTTAAGATAATGTTTCTGAAGCTATTCAATCTATTATAATTATCCATAACTATACGATTCATGTGGCATACCCATGGGAAATATATATCCAGTTAACAAGTAAAATAAATTTATTTCCCTTATTACTATGGGTCATAATGGACACTTCTTTTCATGCATGACTCTATGATTACCCTTATAGTTCTTGTCCTCCAAATAGGAAGGAGCTCTGTGGTAGGCTTAGCACTATGATTCATAAATGTATTTTGGGAAAGCTCTTCCTTAAGTGGATTGCCAACCATGTGGTATGACATTACCCATTACGGGGCCTTTCCTTGACATTAGAAACATTCCTGGTTGATTCTTTGCAGAGGTCCTCTGGCTTTAGGAGAATTGTATCCTGTTGATGAATTGAACGTGATGTTGAAACATATTATTTTCTATTTTTCATCAGGAACAAGTGGTACCAGGTCCATAATTTATTGAATTCTAAATGTATAAAATGGACCTTAGATCCTTGTATTTAAAAAAATCTGTACTATGTGGTTGAAAATTGATGTTAACAGTCACTGGATGAAGCAAATACTCTTCATTACATTATGTTGATCTATAGACATGTAAGGTAATTATGTATTGAAACAATACCCTGATTAGAAATTACTCTCACCAGTGAATGTCAATTTATTTAAACTTTGTATTGTTTGGATAATTCTTTCAAGTCACTTGATCAATTAGGCTGATGTCATGAACAGAATTATCTTTATTGTTGCCCTGATACAAATTGTTTTTGAATTTTGGATGACTATTGATTCCCATGTTAATTTGTAATTTGGTAAGTGAAAATGGTCTTGGTAACTCTTTTGTGATTTGGCTCATTTCTACTTGTGAGATTGGTCCATACTAATCATATCTTTTAATTTTCAATTATATGTTTTTAGGTATAATCATATTCCCACGGAATAAAGATTTTAATTATCAATGCTTAGGATTATCTATTACAAAATTTTAGGTTAAGAATTTCATTACAACTAGTGATAATAACCAATATTTGAATTCTGGTGCAAAGCTCCATAGTGATTGCTCATGCTTTGATCACCATGTGGAATTTAAATGTAGTGAAATTTATTTATGATCCATTCAGAAAGCAATATCTCCTGACCATAATGAATCCTAGAATATTGATCTAACAAAGCTATCTCATACAATATTTAAGTGAAGTTGGTGGTGTTATTCTCCACTTGTTTGGATAGTCTACATTGATCAACTCCAACGAATAGTTAAGGGGGAGATTTATTGATTTCAAGTGGGGGAATAGTTGTAAAGTATCCTGGGTTTCTCATTGGGAATAATTATTTGTGACATTATGCGAAATTGAAACACGGGGGATCAACGGATCTTAAGGAACTATGGGGAAATTATCTATCATATCACAAATTCTTAGCACTGAACTACATTCTTACGAAAATTAATGAAATTCTTGGCCCGAATACCTAAGATGAATCAAGGTCAACTTTAAAACATGTGTGTTTATTGTCTAATGCGATCTCTAGGTGCTTTTGCAATAATTAGGGTTTTTCATCTTGGCATCATCAAAATTTGAGAGGTTAGAGCCCTCAAAAATATAAAATTCTATTACATGAATGCATTCACATGAAGGAAAACCAAATTTCCTAGAAGCTATGTTAAAGGTCTCTAACTATCTTGTTTAGGACCATGAATATGGTAGGGTGTCCCAGTAAGATTGTCTAACTACGGATACAATATGTTATTCAACTCATGGCCACTATTTTGATGACTATAAGATCACAACTCTAGGTATTTTCCTTGTCTGTGAACCAAATGGTCATGCAAAATGAATGGATTTATTTTCGGTAAACTAAACTATCTATCAAATGGTTTCCCCTAATAATCATACTTTTACTTTATTTATTCAATAATTGAGCTTGACAAATGGGATAAAACAAACTAATCTAAGAAATAAATACTTTTGTGCTTGAACTAATTGTTTAACAATGCATCTAATCTAATAAACTTAATTCTAAAATAAATAATTATGGATTAATTTAGTTAGTATTATGTTAAATGATGAGAAACTAATTCTAATATCTACCCTATTCAAATAAAATATCTCCAACCCTACTCATAGTCAGAACATTTATCATGAATCTAAAAGAATTATCAGGTGCACCCGACAACTTCCTTCTTAATATTGAATTTTTAGTAACTTCCTTTGGAATATTTATCTACTTTCAACTATTTCATTAATTGAAATGAATTATTTCTCTACTCTATTTGATATTAATTGACAATGATGAGTAAAAATAAAGCAGAACAAATACTAACTCCAACCTCTTGAAGAGTAAGTGGCTTATGGCAAATTAGGTGTAGTACTGTTACCCAGTTCTTTCCATTTCTTTCTCTGAGTGTTCATGTGAGTCCAAGGATGTTATGGAATCACAAAGAACAAACAACAAGAATGACACTTTGATCATACTTGGAATATCTCATCTAGACGTAATGTACCAGGTAGAATTTAATACTTAGATAATGTTAAGAGATCACAACTTGGCTATGCAATTCCTAGCAAGATTATGGTAGCTACAACAATTTAGATACACAAAATTTTCAGCCCTTTTCCATATCTTTACAATCATGAAATATATAGGAATGAAGACTGGAAGGTTACTTCATGCACAAGGAATTGAAGAGACTTTCCACTCATTAAATCTATTTACAAAATAGCAAGGAATAAGGAGTAATAAGCAAAAGGAATACTATTTTTAGAAAATTTATGCTCAATGGATGTAAAATTAAAGATTAAGTGAATCGTTGCATGAAATTTCTCACTATGAAAATTGAATAAAACATCAATTATGAAACATAGGGGGGTGGTTTCAGGACTGCCATCCCTCAGGCAGGGCGGTAGTTTGCGAACCGTTGCCCAGTCAAGGTGGTGGTCCTGGCATTGAAGGCCAAAACAAGCACAGAAAGAAGGGGGAAACCTATCATTATAAATTATTTTGAAAAGATAAGTAAGGCTATTAAGCTACAAATATATATCTTTGAATTTATTTTTGAGCTTGTAAACACCACTCATTCTTGAAAGGATTTTGAATCATTACTGGGGACTTTTATAACCATTATTCCTAAACAATGTAAACATGGAATCTTTGGCATGTTTTATAGTGACCTCTATCAGCACCCATAGAACGAGGTCTACTTCCACTTGGGTCACATTTTGACTCCAAGTTGTTCACAAGGATTTGGATTACCCTCTCCTCCTTATGGTAAATAACTACTTCAACCCATTCTTTCATTATTTTCCACAATTCTGATTCATTGATTCTTTCATAGCTTACAACCATATTCTAAGGATCCACCATTCTTTAATTCTTTATTGAAGAGTGTTTTTAGGGACGGAGAATTAGACATAGTGTCCTTGATGTTGGGCACTTCCAAAATATCAGCTAAATGACAATGTCAAGGTGCATGGGCACATAAGACCTAATTGAATAATGGCACACGTATTGATCGCGCATAGGGAAGGGGTATTTGGTGGTTTCACAGAATATAGAGCTTATGCATCGCACAAGGAAATAAATTAGATTTTGTACTTAATACATTTGGAATCCTAGGAATCACGTTGAGAAAAGCATGTTATTATTATGGATAATTTGCTGGCACCTATGTGGCTACTGGATGAAAGTGAATATTCCATGCATGTAATATAAGTTTCCAAAATAATCATTACAAGGAATCCCCCCAGAGCTCAGAATCTGGAAAGGCATAATTTCCATGGCTTGCCGACCATTGACACTTAACAACTGATCAGTAAGTTTTGTAAAAGAGCATGGCAATGGGTCTAAGGCTATATATATTGGATCAGTGCCATGTAAGAAGATGTTAGGAAATAAGAGATAAAATATGCAGAATAATCCCTTACAGAATCGCAACAGTAGAAACTAATATGCAGAAAATATTACAGATCTCAAATAAAAGTGCAGAATAAATAACACAACACAGAGAGACAATATTTAACGTGGTTCACCCAATTTGGGCTACGTCCACCAAGAATCACTTGCTTCAGATTTTATTACAAGCCACCACTCTCTCAATACAATACCCAGATCTGTTTGGAGCTATGCTCAACAAACTTTACAGAATTCACACCCGAATTCAAAGTACATATGCAATATTTTCTTGTCTATCTATCATATGCATATAAGACCATATAAATTGACAACTGCTTAAGTAGTTTTACAAAACCATGGGTATCAAAAAATGGGAAAAAAACAAAACCATCCCATAAACCTATGGGTAGCCGAAGAGGTAGTTTTACAAAACAATGGGTACCGAAAAACCATGGGCCCAAAAACAGCCCATAACGGTTACTCATTACCCATGGGTTAATAAACCACCCATAAAAAATTTCTTTCGGGGGCTTCACCCAAGAACCCCCCTTCGATCGATTGGGCTTCACCCACCTGAACCCCCTGACCCTCTCACCGGCGAGCGTGACCGCCATAACAATACCCAAGTGTAACACATAGAAGGTGTACCACACTCTAACATGAAAATAGGCTCCACAAACATAACAATCTCCCACTTGGAGACTAATTTTCATTTGAGCAAGCTTCTCAACCCTTCACTATCATCCGTGAAGGCCAACCAAAGTTGAACATAGCTTTAGTTTATCCCTTGTGACCACCTTGGTCATCATGTCTACAGGATTCTGATTGGTATGAATCTTCTCCAACTTCAACTTATCTTCCTCCAAAGTTGTCCTGATGAATTTGATATCTCAACTGTATATGCTTCGTCCTGGAGTGGAAAGCAGAGTTCTTAGCTAGGTGTATAGCACTCTGACTATCACTATGCAACTTACATTCCTTCTACTTATGCCCCAACTCCTCAAGCAATTGTTGTAACCAAATCATCTCTTTACTTGCCTCTATGGCAGAAACATACTCAACCTTTGTGGTTGATAAAGCCACCAGCTTCTGTAGTCGTGAAATCCTAGCTCACTGTTGTCTAACCTACAGTGAAAATATAACCTGTCAGTGCTCCTCCTACTATCAACATCTCTAACCATGTCTGAATCTACATAACCACGTAAAGTGGTGTCTGATCCACTGTAGCACAAAACTATCCCCATGGTCCCTCTCAAATACTGAAGGATCCACTTTACTACTTGCCAATGCTCTTTACCTAGATCACTCATAAATCTACTCACAACTCCCACTGCATGGGCAATATCAGGCCTAGTGCACACCATATCATACATCAAACTGCCAACCGCTGATGAGTAAGGTACCTTGGACATCTGGTTTCTTTCTTGCTCTATCTTGGGACACTACTCCTTTGATAACTTAAAATGGCCTACCAAAGGAGTCCCAACCGGTTTAGCATCCTGCATGTTAAACCTATCCAATACCTTCTTAATGTACTCTTCCTGAGATAAATTCAGCTTCCATTCCTTCCTATCCCGAGTTATCCTCATACCAAGGATTTGTTTGGCTACCCCCAAATCCTTCATATCAAAAGGATTCACTTAGTTGTTTCTTGAGTACTTTTATTTCCTGCATGTTTTTACCTGCAACCAACATGTCATCAACATACAAACACAGGATATATAACTTCCATCCTCAAATTTCTTTGTATACACGCAATGGTCAGAATGACATCTAATATAACCTTGCTCCATCATGAAGCTATCAAACTTCTTATATCATTAACATGGAGCTTGTTTCAGGCCATGCAAGCTCTTCTTCAGTTTGCACACCATCTCCTCTTTACCTTTGACTTCATATCCTTCTGGTTGCTACTGCATATATAGCTCCTCCAAATCACCATGGAGAAATGCAATCTTTACATCTAACTGTTCTAAGTGCAAGTATCTTTTCTGCCACTATTCCAAGAATAGTTTTGATAGAACTTCATTTTTACTACAAGAGAAAAAATCTCATCAAAATCTATACCCTTTTTCTGACCAAACCCCTTGACCACCAAACAGGCCTTATATATTTTCTTTCCTCCTTCTTCATCTTTAACTTTATACACCCACTTGTTCTACAATTCTCTTTTTCCTTTGGGTAGCTTCACCAAATCCCAAGTCTGGTTCTCCATGAGAGACTTATGCTCCTCATCCATGGCTTGCTCCCACTTCTTCCTAGCATCTACCTGCATTGCTTCATCAAAGCTCTTTGGCTCTCCACTATCAGTGAGTAATAAATAATAAAGAGAAGGAGAAAAATGTTTAGGTTCTCTTCTTACCCTAGAAGACCTCCTCAATATAGGAGTTTGGGGTTCCTGTTGAGGAGGTTCTTGAACTAATTCATGTGTCACTTTCCCATCCGAAAGATCCTCTACTGCTGCATATTCTTTCTTGGATTCTTCCTTTTTTTTTCCTACAACTGTTGCTTATACATGACTTTCTCATTAAAGACCACATCCCTAGATCGAATGATTTTCTTGTCCTTAATACTCCAACATTTATATCCAAATTCATCACCACCATAACCAAGAAAGTACATTTTTTTGATTTAGCCTCTAGCTTGGTCCTATCATCCTTGTCTATATGAACAAACACCTCACATCCAAAGACTCTAAGAAATGAATAATCAACTTTCTTACCATACCAAGCCTCCTTAGGTATGCCTCCATCCAAGGCACTTGAGGGTCCTCTGTTTATCAAGTACACAACTATGCTCACCGCTTCTGCCCAAAAAGAAAGAGGAAGTCCTGCATGTATCCTCATGCTCCTAGCACATTCCATTATTGTTCTGTTCATCCTTTCTGATACCCCATTCTACTGTGGAGTTTTTGGAACCATCTTTTTCCTGTGGATTCCATTCTTAGAAAAATAATCATCAAATTCATTGCTGCAATACTCCCCTCCATTATCTGACCTGAGACATTTTAACTTAAGACCTGTTTCATTCTCTACCAAGGCTTTCCATTTAACAAAAGTATCAAATACATCAGATTTGTTTCTAATACAATAAACCCAAACTTTCCTTGTTGCATCATCAATAAAAGTAACATAATAACTTGAACCCCCAAGAGATGATACCTGAGATGGCCCCACACATCAGAATGTACCAGCTCTAACTTACTCTCTTTCTTCATAGGTCCAACCTTGAGAAACCTTACTCGCTTCTATTTCCCATATATGCAGTTCTCACAGAAATCCAAACCTGTTTCTGTATATCTAGGAAAATTCTTCTTTATGATGTCCATGCCCTTATGGCTCATATGACTGAGCCTATAGTGCCATAATGTTGTATCTGCATCTGAAGCCACAAGATTACAATCATTAGTACTATCAGTGGATAAATACAAGGTTCCAACCTTCTTACCTCTTGCCACCACAAGAACACCCTTGGTAACCTTCCAAGAGTCAGCTGTAAATATCACAGTACAACCATCACTTCCCAATTTCCCCGCCGATATCAAATTTCTCCTTAATGTAGGCACATGTTTGACATCCTTCAATAGCCATGTATTCCCATTCTGCATCTTAACCTGAACAGAACCTTTTCCAACTATACTGCAAGGCTCATCATCACTAAGAAAAACATGCCCAAAATCCCTTGAACATAATCAACAAAATAATGCCTATGTGGAGTAGCATGAAAAGAAGCCCCTGAATCTAAAACCCAAGATTCAGTAATATTATGCAAATAAAGAATCAAAGCATCCTGACATACATTACCCGATACCACATTTGCTTCCTTGCTTTCTTCCTGTTGTTTATTCTTGTCTCGAAGCTCCCAACAGTCCTTCTTTACATGCACATATTTATTTATTTATTTGAATGATCCTTTATTTATGAAGGCATATTTGGCACTTAAAATTTATGGCCCATCTAAGGTGTTTTACTAGTAGGTGATTTTTGACATTTTAGGGTTTTTAGAGCTAATTTGAAATAAAAGGAAGATTGTAATGATGTAAAAGAATTATTATGGATTTTTTTCAAGCTTCTAGTTTTTCTACAAATTGTTTTTGTGCATTTTTAAATTTTATTCCTTCATCTACTAGTCTAAAACTGGCTTTGAACGTTTTTTTGCTTTTCCTTAGAATTTAGAGTTATAATAAATTTTTCTATACTGTCTAGAATAATTTAAAATTTTGCATTATCCTTTATATATGAAGGCTTATTTGTTGAAAAAAATATGGGGCCCACCTGAGGTGTTTACTAGTACTTGATTTTTGGCATTTTATAAAAAAAATTGGCATTTTAGGGTTTTTAGAACTAATGTGAAATAAAAGGCAGATTTCAATGATGTACACGATTTAGTGTGGATTTCAGAATGAGAAGAAAAATAATTTGAATCTTTTCATTTTTTTGTAAACAAGTCGTGTGTTTTTGGATATATTTCAATCTCATGAAGGAAGCTTTCCTTTCAGTATATTTTTTATGGCCAAATTCATTCATCTAGTGATCTAAAATTGGCTCTGAATGTTTTTTTACTATTTTCTAGAACTTAAATTTTTAATTCCTTTTTATGCTATATAGAATAAGACAAAATTAGTGTGATACTTTATTTATTAAGGCACATTTGGCTTTCAAATTTTTGGGCCCATCCAAGCTGTTTTACTTGTAGGTAATTTTTGGCATTTTAGATTTTTTGGCATTGTATGTTTTTTTTGCAATTTTAGGGTTTTTAGAGCTTATGTGAAATAAAAGGAAGATTATAATTATATTAAAGATTTAGTGTTGATTTCGGAATGAGAAGAAAACTATTTTAAATATTATGGTGTTTTTACAAATAGTTTGTGTGTGTTCTAGGGGTATTTTAACCTCATAATGGTTGTTACCTTTTCAACATATTTTCGGGGTCGAATTCCTTTGTCTAGTTGTCTAGAATTAGCTCCATTTTTTTTACTTTTTTCTAGTACATGGATTTTTAATACAAATTTTAATGCTATCTACAATAATCCAAAATTTGGCACAAGCCTTTATTTATGAACTCATATTTGGCATGCAAATTTTGGGCCCATCCGAGTTGTTTTACTAGTAGGTGATTTTTGGTATTTTGTGGTTTTTATAGCTAATGTGAAATAAAAGGAAGATTTTAATGATGTAAAGGATTTATTGTAGATTCATGAATGGGAAGAAAAGTATTTTGAAAACTTCTAGTTTTTTGCCTTTTTTTTGTGTTTTATAGGATGTCTAATTCATGATAGTAGTTGTCATTTTCGCATATTTTCTGGGCCATATTCCTTTGTCTATTGGTCTAAAATTGGCTCCAAAGATATTTTTTTTTTCCTTTTGTCTAGAACTTAGAATTTTAATAAGCTTTTATATGCTTTATATAAAAGACCAAAATTTGGTGTGAACATTTATTTATGGTGGTATATTAGGCACACAAAATTTAGGTCCCATCTATGTTGTTTTACTAGTAGGTGATTTTTGGCATTTTAGGAAATTTTGAAATTATGGGTATTTTTTACAATTTATGTGTGTTTTTGAGATATATTAACCTCATGGAGGTTGGTGCCATTTAGACATATTTTTGAGGCCATATTCCTTCATCTAATGGTTTAAAATTGGCTCTTAACATTATTTTACTTTTGTATACAAGTTAGAGTTTTAATAACTTTTGATATGATTTACAGAATAAACATAAAATTGGCATGAAATGTTATTTATGAAGGCATATTTGGCATGAAAAATTTGAGGCCCATCTGAGGTGTTTTACCAGTAGGTGATTTTTTGGCATTTTAGGGATTTTTGGCATTTTTGGGGTTGTTTTTTCATTTTAGGGTTTTTAGTGCTAATGTAAGATATAAAGAAGATTGTAATGATGTAAAAGATTTAGTCTCAATTCTGGAATGAGAAGAAAAATATTTTGAAGTTTTTTTATATGTTGCAAATAGTTTGTGTGTGTTTTTCATCTATTCCAACCTCATGAAGTTTGTTGCCATTTTGACACAATTTCTTGCGCGGATTCCTTCGTCTAGTGGTATAAATGTTGCTCTGAATGATTTTTTGCTTTTGTCTAGAACTTAGAGTTTTAATAAATTTTGTTGTGATTTATAAAATAAGACAAAATTTGGCATGAGCCTTTATTTATGAAGGCATATTTGGAAAGAAAAATTTCCGGCTCATACGAGGTGTTTTATTAGTAGGTGATTTTTGGAATTTTAGGGTTTTTTTACAGCTAATGTGAAATAAAAGGAAGATTGTAATGATGTAAAAGAATTAGTGTGGATTCAAGAATGAGAAGAAAACTATTTTAAAGCTTCTTGTATTGTTGAAAATATTTTGTGCGCGTTTTTAAGGTATATCGACCTCATGAAGGTTGTTGCCATTTTGACATATTTTCGGGGTTGGATTCCTTTGTCTACTGGTTTAAAATGTGTTTAGAACGATCTTTTCTTTATTTTTTCTAGAAGTTAGAGTTTTAATAACTTTTTATATGCTTTATAGGATAAGCCAAAAGTTTTTGTGAGCATTTATTTTAGAAGGCATAT
Source organism: Taxus chinensis (assembly GCA_019776745.2). Lineage (NCBI taxonomy): Eukaryota > Viridiplantae > Streptophyta > Pinopsida > Cupressales > Taxaceae > Taxus > Taxus chinensis. The sequence goes on from JAHRHJ020003401.1 coordinate 21,688, forward strand.
TTTGTACGCATGATTTGAGGCCCATCTGAGGTGTTTTACTATTAGGTGATATTTCAAATTTTAGTGTTTTTGCTAATTTAGAGTTTTTTGACATTTTAGGGGTTTTAAAGCTAATGTGAAATAAAAGTAAAATTGTAATAATGTAAAATATTTAGTGTGGATTATGGAATGAGAAGAAAACTATTTTAAAGATTATTGTATTGGTGTAAATAGTTTGTGTCTTTAGGAGGTATTTCAACATCATGAACGTTGCTAACATTTCGGCCTTTTTTTCGAGTCAGATTCCTTTTTCTAGTGATCTAAAATTGGCTTTGAACATTTTTTGCTTGTCTAAAAATTTAAGTTTTAACAGTTTTTTTTATTTTTAATAAAATAAACTAAAATTTTGCATGAGCCTTTATTTATGAAGGTATATTTGGCACATCAAATTTGAGGACCATTCAAGTTGTTTTACTAGTACGTGATTTTAGGCATTTAGGGTTTTTAGATATAATGTAAAATAAAAGGAAGATTGTAATGATGTAAAATATTTAATGTGTATTCTGAAATGAGAAAAAAACTATCTTGAAGCTTCTAGTTTGTTGCAAACAATTTGTGTTTATTTTAGACGTATTTAAACCTCATGAACATTGCTACAAATTTGGCATATTTTTGGTGCAAGATTCCTTCATCTAGTTCTCTAAAATTTACCGTGAACATTTTATTTCTTTTGTGCATAACTTAGAGTTTAATTAACATTTTCTATGATTCATAGAATAAGTCAAAAAAATTCATGAGCCTTTATTTATGAAGGTATACTAGGCACGTAAAATTTGGGATACATCCGATCTATTTTACCAGTAGGCATTTTTTTTTTGCATTTAAGGATTTTTTTTAGAGCTAATGTGAAATAAACGAAAGATTTTAATGATGTAAAAAGTTTAGTGTTGATTCCAGAATGACAAGAAAATTGTTTTTAAGCTTCTAGTTTTTTTGGAAATAGTTTTTGAGGCTTTTGGAGGTATTTGAACCTCATGAAGGTTACTTCCATTTTGGAATATTTTCGGGGCCGACTTCCTTCATCTAGTGATCTAAAATTGGCTACAATTTTTTTTTTGCTTTTGTCTAGAACTTCAATTTTTAATAAGCCTTTTCTATGTTTTATAGAGTAAGCCAAAATTTGGCATGAGCCTTTATTTATAAAGGTATATTTGGCACGTAAAATTTGGGGCACATCTGAGGTGTTTTACTAGAAAATGATTTTTAATATTTTAGGTTTTTTTGGAATTTTAGGTTATTCTGAATCTATTGATTTTATTTCAAACAGTTTGTGTGTGTTTTGGATGTATTTCAGCCTCATTAAGGTTTATACCATTTTGGTATATTTTGGGGGTCGGATTCCTTCCTCTAATTACTGAAAATCGGCTTCGAATGTTTCTACGCCTTTGTCTAGAACTTAGAGTTTTAATAAAAAAAATTATGCTTTATAGAATAAGCCAAATTTTGGTGCGAACCTTTATTTATGAAGTCATATTTTGCATGAAAATTTTTTGGCATATACGATGTTCTTTAATAGTAGGTTATTTTTGGAATTTTAACGGTTTTTGGGCAGTTTAGGTTTTTAGAGATAATATGATATAAAAGTAAGATTGTAATGTTGTAGAAGATTTAGTGTGGACTCCTGAATGAGAAGAAAACTAATTTTAAGCTTGTGGTTTTGTTGCAAATATTTTGTGTGTGTTTTGGATGTATTTCAGCCTCATTAAGGTTTCTACCATTCTGGTATATTTTCAGGGCCAGATTTCTTTGTCTATTGGTCTAAAATTGGCTCTGAACATTTTTTACTTTTTTCTCACACTTAGAATTTTAATAACTTTTGCTACACTTGATACAATAACCTGAAATTTGGCATGAGACTTTATTTATTAAGGCATATTTGGAAAAAAAAAATTAGGGACCATTCAATGTGTTTTCCTACTAGGTTATTTCTCACATTTTAAAGTTTGTTTCCCATTTTAGGTATTTTTTTGCATTTTAGGGTTTTTAGAGCTAATGTGAAATAAAAGGAAGATTTTAATGAAGTAAAAACTTTTGTGTGGATTCTAGAATGAGAAGAAAGTTATTTTGAAGCTTATGGTTTTTTTTGAAATAGTTTGTGTGTTTTGGTGGTATCTCAACCTCATGAAGGTTGTTGCCATTTTGGAGTATTTTCTAGGCCAATTTTTCTTCTAGTGGTCTAAAATTTTCTACAAACATTATTGTTCTTTTGTCTATAAATTATAGTTTTAATAACTTTTGTTATGTTTATAGAAGAAGCTAGAATTTGGGATGAGCCTTTATTTATGAAGGCATATTTCACACGTAGAATTTGGGGCATATCCAAGGGACCAGAGAGAGAGAGAGAGAGAGAGAGAGAGAGAGAGAGAGATTATATTTAACTATATACTCCTAATCTAACAAATCCAAGGGACCAAGGAGATAGAGAGAGCATGAAAATAAAGAAATCCTACACTACAGAGGTAATAACACCAAGAAAAGGGAACGAGATATTCTGTTGAGGGAGAAAGAAATAGAGAAAATGGAGATGAGGGAGGTCAGATAGAAGTGACATGGCCCATATCTTCAAATTCACCATTAAAATCTGTGAAACCCAACATCCTGCACTTGCATATGTGAAATACATGCACAAAAAAACAAATCCAAAAGGGAGAGGCACAAAGAAACAACAAAACGATGCAAAGGGTTGAAGAACACAAAAAAACATTTTTATTACTCTAGAAGGTGCACATACCATTACATTTCTAGAATAGAGGCACAAATACATTATCTAGGCATGGGAGACGGTTTACTTTTGAAAAATGGCATCGAGAAACAAATTTGACACAGTTTCTCTATGCCCATAATATCTCTCCTTTTCAAAATGAGAAGTGTTACAATAGATAGAAATAATAAGAGAGAGATAAGAGGGGGAAAAAATTGAACCCTACTTCAACCACCATGAGGTATGCATCTAATCCCCATTTAAAAGATCAACCATTGAATATGAATGCCTTCTGTCAATTTTCCCACAGTATGTCACTTCTAGTTTCCTAGCAGATTGAATCGAATCAGATCTGGTACTTGAAGAGATTGGATTCTGTGTTAATGTCCTAGAAGACTCTTCTTCATTTTTTATCTAACAATGCCTTAAAAATGATTTTTAATCCTTATATGGCATATAGGATATCGAGATGCTTCCAATGGTGTCAAATTCACAATATTTCGAGCCCTGAGTTGAAAGCTATACCCCTTTAAAGTTTGTATCGGGTCCATACAGGAGGGCGATAAAACAACTTGAAAAATGGGTCCCCTTTGATATGGGACATGTGGCAGTCATATTAGAGAAAAAATCAAGCTCGCGGGTCCATAATTTATCTTCTCCCCTTTTTGTGAAATGTAAAACTCATAAAACCCCTGCAGCCCCGAAGCTCCGCCTTTTGACTCTGCTTGAATATTTTCCCCTGTGTCTGTTTCATCCTAAGACACGTGGAGAAGTGGTGCTTGTTTGAGATTTTCTTTTTTCTCACACAGGGTCGTTTAAACTTTCATTGTCCATGTCCTTCCATTATAGAGTCTCCTTGCAACCTTATTTGTCATCCTAGAATGTGAGCTCGTGGGTCTGAGTCATTTCCTTCATAATTTTCTTATGTGCTGGAGTTATCTTGACCAAATTATCTAGGGGGTGAATTTAGGATAACAATTTGGTGACTCATGGGGACATCTACCTGGTATATGAAGATACCAGTGACCTTGGAGCATCCATTGGGCATGGAGTCAAGAATGATGGCTTGATATTGATCCTTATTATAAAATAGACTCCTTAACTCCATGCACTTTTTTGACCTCTGAATCACTTGGGAACCCACTAAAACTTGAAGTTGAACTTCACCAAAAGCCAACTAAATGCACTATGCAAGAGAAATACAACAACACTAAAAACTATGTACAAACTGAAAAATCATACATGCTCCAAATGGAACATGAAGAGTGTACAAAAGCACTTCTTCTACTGAAAACAAACCTATGTACTCTACTCTAACCAAGAGAAAATGGAACTCAAACAAAACCTGTAGCTGGCAGGGAGAAATATCTTTCCTTCCTAAAAAATGGCAGCCATGCAACTGATTTAGCACTGAACATGGCTGGTTGGATGAGTGAAAAACTAACTACAAGTTGTTCTTCCACCCAAATCACCAAAGTATCAGCATAATAAAAAACCAATACCTCTTTTAGTTACTTTGCATTTATATTGAACAGGTATTGCAATTGATCCTTGGTGCTTTGTAGCTCATCCTCATGCCCTGAAGTAGGCATGACTAGTTTTGGTTTCTCCTTTGGATCCAATGAATCCAAGTACCTAATTGGGCACGATCTGGTCCTTTAGATGTGCCCATTTCTCTCAAATTCAAATCCAAAAATGGAGTCTTTTATGGACCTTCTTGAGTGGATGGTGTGAGGGAGATGATGACATCCTCCTTCCTTTTCTCTTCCTCCTCATTTGAAGAACATGGAGGATCAAGATATTCCAACCTTGGTTCTAAAAGACCGTTGTGAGATGCAGGTTGTTGTCTTTGGATGTTCTCCTTCATGGTAGAAATTTCATGTGCTTGAAAGGTTGAAGATGGAGGCAAAAAAGATGTTATCTCCTCAGGCTCCTCTTCATTAAATTAATCTTCCATGTCTAACAGGTAGTCTACCTCCTTGTTGTCCTGTTACATGTGATCTACCTCCTCCATGGTGCCTTCCTGATCTACAACTTGATCACCATGGCTCACTTCAATTTCAAACATGAATTTTGAAAGATAAAACCCTTCTTCAACATCAGAGTTTGAAGGGGATGAAGTGGGAGGAAGAACTGAAGGGTCTTCTATAGCCTGTTCCACACTCGGGGCCTCTGAAACTATATGGTCCTCCTCCTCTTCTGCAAATGCAAACTCAGCCACCACTGGATCTTCAACCTTGATCTCCTCTATTGGATTGACCATCAAGGGGATCTTTGTAAACCAAAATTTAGCATCCCAACTCATCAAATTCTCTATTATTTATTTTCTGTTGGGCTCCTCTTCTTGCTTTTGTTGATTGGATTCTTGAGTATCTTCCCAACATGGACTTGGGAAAGTAAGGGGAGTGCTAGGTTTGGGTTCAACCAGCTTTGCGATTGTTTGTGGTGGGGAGGGAGGTGGAACTTCTTGTTTGTTCAGAGGGGATGACTATTTGGAAGGGAAAAGGGAAGAAGAACTGAAATGGGATGGTAGACTAGGGGATGGAGAAATGGATTTCACACTTGGGGCAGCATACAATGGGAATCTTGGAAATTGAAGCTCAAATTGAGATGGTATTGCTTGAGGAGTGGAGAGAAAATTACCAGATAATGGTATAGGATTTACCCATTGACAAGGCCTAGCACCAAATTCATAGGCCTCAATCTCCTCAGTCCATTGTGCAAGTTGGGGCAGCATTTCAACCATGAAGTCTAGCTTCTCCTGGAGGGCTGTAATGTCTTGGAAAAGATCCTTCCCATGGACAAGGTTCCCTGCAACCAATCTCAAATGCCTTCATTCATGCTATGCCCCTTGACTGAACCATGACAGCCTCCATTTTTTGAATCTTCTCCAGTAGACCAGCATCCTCTGCATATAGCTATCACCATCATATGTGTCCCCTTATCATTGATAAGCTTCATAGTCAAACTGGTTTTGACACTGCTCATATGGGTAAGCATAATGGTCCTGGATCTGATTATAATACTGATCTGGAGGAGTTGGGAAATACATTGGAGGTGGAATGTATTGCTGTAAGTGTGAGTTCCATGAAGGGAATGAAGTCATGATTGCACAACCTCATGAAATGGGAGAAAATGAAAGATATGGAAGAAGAAAATGGAGGAAATGAGTGGAAATGGATGGAAAAGGTCTGCAACTCAGAGAATGGGTTTTCGACTAGATGGAGTCGCCAGATGTGCTTGAAAGTGCCTCTAAAGGCTGAAATCTTCACCAAAATCACATCAAACCTAATGAAGTGAAGTGGTAAGGTGCTTCAAACCTGTCCCATCAGTCATGCCAAAAATGTTGATGCAAAATCACAACACCCCCAAATGAGTTATGAATCTTCTTTTCTAAGGAAGGGTCATTTGGTGTGATTTGCATAACATTGGATCATTCCCCAAGCTATGGGACTTGCAAATGGGAATGATCCTCCAGAGAAGGATGGTTCCTCTTCCTAATCCTAGCACTAAACTACTTCAAAGGAAGGAAATATGACTATCTACTCCTAATCTAACAATTCCAAGGGACCAAGGAGAGAGAGCATGAAAATAAAGAAATCCTACACTACATAGGTGATAACATCGAGAAAAGGGAACGATATATTATGTTGAGGGAGAAAGAAATAGAGAAAATGGAGATGAGCGAGGTCAGACATAAGTGACATGCCCAGATATATTCAAATTCACCATTAAACTCCATGAAACACAACATCTTGCGCCTGCAAATGTGAAATACATGCACAAAAAAACAAATCTAGAAGGGAGAGGCATGAAGAAACAACAAAACGATGAAAAGGGTTGAAGAACACCACAAAAAAATGTTTTTATTGCTCTAGAAGGTGAAAAAACCATTACATTTCTGGAATAGAGGCACAAATACATTTCCAGGCATGGGAGAAGGTTTGCTACTCAAAAATGGCGTCAAGAAACAAATTTGATAGAGTTTCTCTATGCCCAGAATGTCTCTCCTTTTCAAAATGAGAAGTGTTACAATATATAGAAAGAATAAGAGAGAGAGAGAGAGAGAAGAGGGAAAAAAAATGAATCATGCTTCAACCACCCCAAGATATGCATCGAATCCCACTTTGAAAGCTCAACCACTAAATATCAATGCCTTCTACAAATTCTCCCACAATATGTCGCTTCTGGTTTCCCAGTGGATTGAATCGAATCAGATCTGGTAGTTGAAGAGATTGGATTTTATGTTAATGGCCTGGAAGAATCTTCTTCATTTTTTACCTACTAGGGCCTGAAAAAAATATTTTTAATCCTTTCATGGCATAGAGGGTGTCGAGATGCTTGAAGCGGTGTCAAGTTTGCAATATTTCAAGCCCTGAGTCAAGAGATATGCCCCTTCAAAGTTTGTATTGGTTCCATATAGGAGGGTGACAAAAGAACTTGAAAATGGGTCCCCTTTGATATGGGACAAAAGGTATTCAAATTAGATAAAAAATTGGGCTCACGGGTCCATAATTTATCTTTTCCCCTTTTCACGAAACATGTAAAACTCAAAAAACACCCACAGCCCCGAAGCTCTAACTTTTGACCCTGCTTGACCATTTACCCCTGCCTCCATTTCGTCCTTGAGGCACATGGAGATGTTGCACTTGTTTAGGATTCTCTTTTTTCTTACACAAGGTCGTTTAAACTTTCGTAGGCCCTGCCATTCCATTTTAGAGTCTCCCTACAACCTTGTTTATTGTCCTAGAATGTGAGCTCATGGGTCTGAGTCATTTCCTTCATAATTTCCTTATGTGCAGGAGTTGTCTTGAAAAAATTTTCTAGGGGGAAATTTGGGATAACAGTGCCCATTTGAGGTGTTTCACTTCTAGGTTATTTTTGGCATTTTAGACTATTTTCACATTTTAGGTTTTTATGGTATTTTAGGTTTTTTTTAGCTAATGTGAAATAAAAGGAAGATTGTAATCATGTAAAAGATTTATTGTGGATTCCAGAATGAGAAGAAAATTATTTTGAAGATTTTGGTTTAGTTGCAAATATTTTAAGTGTGTCTTGGAGGTATTTCAATCTCTTGGAGGTTATTACCATTTGGACATATTTTCAAGGCCAGATTCCTTCGTCTAGAGGTCTAAAATTGGCTCTGAAAGTTTTCTTGCTTTTTTCTAGAACTTAGATTTGTAATAAATTTTTCTATTCTTTATAAAATAAGCTAAATTTTTTTGTGAGCCTTTATTTAAGAAGAGATATTTGGCATGCAAGATATATGATCTATCCAGGGTGTTTTACTAGTAGGTGTATTTTGGCATTTTACGATTTTTTAGCATTTATGGCTTAGAGATAATGTGAAATAAAAGGAAACTTGTAATAACATAGAATATTTAGTGTGGATTTTGGAATGAGAAGAAAAATATTTTGAATATTCATGTTTTGTTGCAAATAATTTGCATTTTTTTTGGATTTATTTCAACTTGATGAAGATTTTTGCAATTTAGGCATTAGTCAATTTTTATACCCCTTAACAAATAAGGACAATCCCATGCGCGTCGGCCTATCACCCAGTGGGCACTGGGTGCTCACCCAAGGCACGCATGGGCATCGAGCCCCTCTTTTATGTGAGTTGTGCAAGAATGTAGCATAGATGTGTAATAGAAAGACAAAAGAAACTCCTTATTCAACTGAGAACTTTGAGTAAATGCTACACTAATGTATTCATTCAGACAAGAAGCACATTGACAAAAGATAGATCTGAACCATGAGGGAAAGAGGATGCATAATGATTATACTCATTCATATGAAACACACTGAACATAACAAAAAGAGATATGTATGATCCAACCACATATATTCATATTTGAACATGTCCAGTAATCACATTACATCTATGAGGGTCATTACAGACCAAAATGATAGTGCAGATTAGAACCATGTAGCAAGACTGGACTTACGTCCCTTACAATGCAAAAGAAAAACATGTACCCATCCCTTGATACATCATTCTTCCTAAAGATCTCCTAGCCCAACCCATAAAGCTCTCCATGTATTTCTGTAGAGCTTCACCTCTCATCTCTTCTCTAATCTCTCTCTTTTCCTTTACCGAGGTGCTTGTATTTATAGCCTTTCTCAACACCTTCAAGCCTTTGTGGGAGTTACAGATCCATTGCCAAGTGTCCAAGGTGGTCCTCCATGGGAGCATGCTTCTTCAGGCTTGAGCTCTCCACTCTTTGCAATGATGGCCTTCTAGAATCTTCCATCACAAGGTATATTCCTTTATAGGCCACCTTGTCACTAGGATGACACCTTATCCACTTGGCATGCACAATTAGGTCACACTTTTCTCATGTTCTATTTGATATGCCAAATATGGCTAAGTCCCAAAACCTTTTCTCTTCCTTGCACGTGCCACTTGTTCTACTAAAACCCTCCTAAACCCTGTCCTGACGCTTTCTCCTTGCGTGACCCTTCTTTAAGTAGGTCTTGTGCACCCCACGTGCTTCTCTTACTTAGCCACTTAGTCAATATTTTAGGGGCCCAACATCACCCCACACTATGTTTGTTCTCCTCCCTCAGGAACACATTCTTAATGAATAAAGAATGATTGTCCTTGAATAGTTTGGAGAAAGAATAAAGGAATGAAGAATTTTGGGGAAGAATGAAAGAATGGGGAACTATGATTATTTCTGCAAGAGGAGAGGGAAATATTTGTCAAGTCTGCCTCCAACTTATTCCAGGTATTGACCTCACTCTGTGCTTGTTGATAAAGGTCATTGACTAAGGTGCTTACCTCTTCAAAGCTTAGCCCTTCTCCTTGGGTATTCATGGTTTCCACAACCCTTCCAATTATTTTCCCAAATCCTCAAGTGCGTCCATCCTTGAGTGATCTGGGGATATAACTCTTTCAGCCAGTTTTTGATTGAGCCCCACAAGGTCTCAATAGCCTCTGATTTCTTCTCAACCTCAGCTAGAATTTTTCACTGTTTACCCTATTCCCCTTGTTCTTCTCCTAGAACTCCTTGAGCTCTGCTTCATGGGTGGTGACCAGAATGCTCACCACTCTATCTCTATCGGTGCAGTTGTCATAAGTAGGCCTCATGACTTGGGTGGCCTTTCACATCTGCGAGGATTTCTTGTACTGGGCCACAATGGCCACAACCTTCATCTTGTCCTCCTTTTCCTGGTGCACCAACACTTCTTCCATAGACTCTAAGGCTAGTGGTTTCCTCTCCATGGTGAGAATGTAAGTTAAATCTTCTAGGAATTGCATGCTTGATTCATATTTCTACGCGGGTGGTGTCAAGTCTGGATGCTTCAAGATAATGGCTTGTGATCATCTCCACCTTCTTGGAGACTTTGTCTACCCTTGCCTTCTCTTCCTTTAATTCATGCCTTAGTTGAGCGCTAACTAGTTCCTTGTGTTTTAACTCCTTAGTCCTTTCTAAGAGCTCTTCTTCCTTCTTCTCCAGCTCTGCCTCTAGAAACTTCACTCTGTCATTCCTCCCGAAGAGTCTGGCTTCAACCTCGACCGAGACTTTGTTCAGTGTGTTGCAAATTTGTTCATCAGATAACTACTGAGTGTTCACCAAGGGGTTGGTCCCTTTTGATTCTGGCACTTGCATCAATGCTCCTTGGCTCACTTCAAACTCAGGCTCATCGAGGTGGGACTCAAATTCCCACAAAATAATTTTCCTCATCTGAGGGTATGCGCCTTCCACATCAAATGATGTCATAGCTAGGAGTTGCTCCATTGGAACAGTGCTTTGAAAGCGTGCATGCAACACCTTGTTTGGATCATCAACATAATCCATCTTCTTCCTTTGGATCTCTGTGCACCTTCCTCCTATGTGTGTTCCCTTTGGGAAGCTCACCATCAAACTGGGGCCTCCTACTACATTGTCATGATCTTTTCTGACACTTTCTTCTTCATCCTCCTTCAGCACTATCTCCATGCTTCACTCCAACTCTTGTTCTACCAAGGTTTCAATTATCTTTTCCACTTCCTTTTCTGTGGCCTCATTTATCTTCTCCTTTGTGAGGCTTGGGGTCCTCTGATTCCTTGTACTTACTTCCTCACTCCCTCCTTTGTCTTGAGTGCCTTCCTCCTCCTGGCTACCCTTCCTCTGAACAAAGAGGTAGTCATTCTTCTCTTCCTCTCCCTCTTCCTCTGAATCATGCACCTAAAAAACTATTAGGCCTTGAGATCCCTTAGGTTCATCATCTTCATCATCATCCCTTTCACCTCTGTAGGCCTCCAAGCTCTCTGTATCCTCTGAATCAGCTTTCTCCATCACCTTCTGTTTCTTCCTAACTGGGGACTCCAGTATGGGAGATGTTGCTCTCTCTTCTTCCTTGTCTGGTGACTTCTCCTTTGTGATAGGTTTTTCCTATTCTGGCATCTTTTCTCTGACTGGGGACTTCTTCCTATGCATGTAAGTGCTAGGCTTGCCACTTGTCTCTAGAGTGCCCACTGTTGGTACACTTTGGACACTTGGTGCCTTTTTCCCTTGCACCTCTTCTCTTTCTCTCTTCGTTGACATGGGATTCCTTCTTCCCATAGGGTCTTCAGGAATGGAGACATCACATTCTAGGTATGTGCCCTTTTCAAACTTTGGCCTTATGCGTAGATACACCCTTGCCGTGGTCCTTCCTGCAATTGGTAAAGTTAGGAATTTTTCATTTGGACCTTGGGAGACATACTTCTCCACGTATGCGCACTTCTTGGGGTAGATGAGTTGTCTGCGTAGCTCTCTATGGTCTTGATCTACTTCACTAAGGTCGAACCTTAGTCTCTTGGCCTCTTTAAACCTATTCACCCCTACTTGAAAATATTGTGCAGTGAAGGAGAAGGGGAGTTTGCACTAGGGGCTCATAGTTTCATCTACCAATTTGAATCTACCAATGCAGAAGTGCTGGTATACTACAAACTCTACTTCTTCATCCAAGAGCGCTAGTAGTTGCTCTAGAATTCTCCACTCTACCTTGAACACATCCCACATGTGCTTGTACCACTTCTCTAGACACACCTTGTGAGTGGCCATCATGCTGTCACAAGTATATTTTGTGAACCTTTTAGTGGGTGATGGGTCTTCCCCTAGATATTCCCAAATAGACTTATCCGGTCCATCTGGCACTCTGATTTCTGAGAAGACAATAGTGAGGAGGATGTTGCCAAATAATATTTTGTCACCCTCCTGAGTGCTGCTTATGATTTCATCCATGATGAAAGTGGAAAAATTGTAGATGGTCCCCTCAGCTATTTTCTGGCATACATTAAGCCATGCCTTGTTCACCTACGTCCATCTCTCCTGATCATTAAGCTTTGTAACCAGGTGCGCGCTCATCCTCATCATGGGTCTGGGATCTCAGCGATGTCAAATTATCACAACCCTTTCTTATAGGTGTACGTGTCTACTGTCTCTTTGATGACCTCGTTATCACTCAAGTCATCATCTAGATTCTCTCCCTCACAGGTAAGGCCTGTGAACTTTGAAATTAACTAGGGAGTTATGTGCATCTTACGTCCTATGAAATAGAAATGATCCTCATGCACATGTGACATCATCCACTGGTAGAGGTGCTCAGGCTTTCCAAAGTATGGCAGTTCATAAAGTTGCAGCAACCCTACCTTCTCCATCTTAACCTTTACCTCGTTGTTGTAAATGGGCATGCCTTCTGGTGTTCTCTTGTTGGTTGGGTGCACCAACTCCAAGGCCATCTCCTTCTCTATTGTAGTTGTGTGATGGTTATAATCACTCACCATCATCTTCCTTAGGTGTGATTCCCATTCTTTTCCTAGCAACACCCCATCTGGGTACTGCATCTCTGTGTACCATTCTTCATTTGTGCTCTTGACGGTTGTTGTTTGTTTTCCCTTGCCCTTTTGTTTCTGCTTCTTTGGTGAGATGGTTGGTTTTCTGGGTGCCATCTTTCTGACTAGTTTTAGTACTTAGAACTTCTCCCTCTTGCTCTACTTTACCACTCTATCCAGCCCCAAGCTCGATCTTCATGGAAAAATCCTTCTAACTCCATGCCCTAGTCACCAAACCCTAACTAGAAAAACCCTTCCACAAGACGATGCTTGCTTACTTAACTTCTCCACGCCCGTGTACTCCTTTCCTACTGGTTTGTGAATTTACCCTAGCTATGCACTTCAGATCTCTCAAATTCTTCCTTCATCACAAAGATCTTGCTTTGGATGCCCTAGTTCACAAGAGCTTTCTTCCCTTCGTAATCGCAATGCAAATAATGAAGTTCTCGACCTCTTATTTATAGTTTTTCCCTTTTCCTAGCATTAAATTCTCTCTCACCTACCACCATACTTTGACCTTAAATACATATTTTTACACTAAGCTGGTCTTAAGTGGTTTTTCCCACGTGCCACATCCTTTATGAAAACCCCTTTACAACCTTTTGGCACGTAAAAAATCCAACCTGACTGAAGACTCTTATGCACGCGTTCATAGCGTTGAAGGCACTTCTTCCATCCTTTTCCCTATTTTTTCCCTTGCCTACCTCATGTTGTTCCTACGCTCTTCCTTTTTCCTGTACGTGGTTTCTTCAAGGTTTTCTTGACACCAACCATTCATGTCCATTCTTCTTTACGTGCTTATTAACCTTACGTGCCTTTAGTCCTTTAACTGGGCCATTCACCACAACTTCTACTGCCAACGCACACTTGTATTACAGGCCTATACTTCCTTTCACTCCATCCCACACTAAACCGATGCATGTTCCTCTGTGCATACACAACCTCCCAAATGTAATGTGGTTACCGGTGCAAATGGCGTAAAACAAAACAATAAAAAGGAATGAACAATGAGAAAGGGAAACACAAGAAAAGAAAATGCACTAAACAAAAGTCTATTTTAACTGGCAACACTACCTTATTTACAAACACCAAGAAGACTTATTTATAGTAGGGCTTCAGCCTACTCCCATTGAAGTGTCCTGGTAATCTCATCCCATCCAGCACTTGCAACTGGCATGCACCTGAATCAAGGATGTATGAGATGATGTAAGGGCCCAACCAATGGACTTTTAGCTTCCCAGGATGGCACAGAAACTTGGAATCATATAGAAAAACCATCTTCCCAACCTCAAACTTCTTGTTCTTGATGTGATGATCATGCCATGCCTTTTGTTTTTCTTTTTTAGTCTTCTGGATCCACCTGGCGAGTGACCATCTTTCATCCAACTGCATTAATTTGTCAATCCTTTCTTCCAGTGCTTCCTCATCGGCTAATCCTCCTGCACATGCTATACGTAGCGAAGGTAACATGATTTCAACTAGTAGGAAAGCCTCCACGCCAAACACCAATTGAAATGGTGTGGCCTTATTTAACCTCTTGTAGGTTGTCCTGTATGCCCAAAGAATGGCTGATACTTTGTCATCCCAATCTTGTCTACCAACATCACAGATCTTAGTCAACGTGTGACTAAGTATTTTGTTAAATGCCTCAACAGTTCCATTTTCTTGAGGGTGATAGGGGGTAGTCTTGTGATGGGCCACCATAAATTCTGATAACAAAATCTTGTCCATCTCATTGAGAAAGTACGTACCTCTATCACTTCCCCCAATGATGATATAGGTCTTCTCGCAAGGTGTTCGAGATCCAAAAAATCTCTCTGAGTGTGCGTTAACATCCCGCATGCCCCGCTTAGCCCCCGCGTCCTTTGTTTTTCCTTTTTCCTCTCTTTTCTTGGCCTTTTTCTCTTCAGTGACGAAACCACCGCCCTATATGGGTGGTGGTCTCGTGACCGCCGCCCTGATCAAGGAGGCAGTCCTGTAACCACCTCCCTGCTCAGAGCGGCGGTCCTTTACACATTTTCTAGAAAGCGTTTTAACGCGACTCACGTAAAAATCAACGTTTCACCAGCTTTCCTTGCCAACTTAGGCTTGCATTTATGTTTTTGGTCCCCTGGAATAGTGTTTGGCCATTGTTTATTGTTTTAGAGTTCAGTTTGGTTTTGATCTTTGGGTGAATGAAAATCTATAAATAAATGGTTTGTGCACAAGTAAATGGTCTGCCCCTCATTCACTTTCATGCTCTGATTTTCATAGTTCAGTCTTTTATTCTGTTTAGAAGCCATAGTTTTAATTCCTTGCATGCTTAGTTAGCATTGTTCAGCTGTTGGTAAGCCACATACCCATCTTGTGCAGGTAGTACTGTTATTTCACCCAATCCATTGGAGTAGAATAGCTTAGGAAGCCATTAAAGTTGCAGGTTTTTCTCTTCAAATAGGATAGTTTCAGGTTCTGGATGCTTTATGTTGCATGACTCACAGTAAATCCCGCTAGGAATTGCATAAGCCAAGCTCTGTACTCTTGCGCTATCCCTCTCCTACTCGCATTATATTCAGTCTGCATTCTGAGCTGCCTTTGTCCCAATATCTACTTCTGTTGATGCTAGCATTACACGCTTTTCTGGATTCACGTGAATATGAAAGAACGAGGAGATCACACTGAGGGGACAAGATCACACACACCATCGGATTCGCCACTGTTCTGTGGAATCCAGGTTCTAGCTTTCAAAGTTCTAGTTAGAATCATATCAAATAGAGTAGATAATTACTTCATTTCAGTAAATTCTATTCTCGATATTGCCAGGGAAGCTGTGAGGATTGATAGTTTCTGAGAAACTATGATTCACTCCTCACTTCTGAGGTAGGATCGAGAATCTTGCAGATAGATTAGATGAGCTATTTTATTTGTTTAGAATAAATCTACAAATTGCACAGGCAAATAACTACACTCGGTTATTTTGTTTGTTTTAAATTGTTATTTAGTTGTTAATTTCTAGATACGTTTAAATAGCTGCTTTTCTTAAATTCTTAAAAGGTTTCTCAGAAAAATAGAAGTTATATATGTTTTAGATTTATTCCACGTAGTTTAAATTTACTTTGTTACAATTAGATTTACATTTTGTTTTGTATGACAATCACGGGACCCCGGGAGCCCAGGGAATACGTATTTGAGCCAATCGTGCCTCAACCCAACCTCGTCACAGCAATAGTTGACATAGACCAGAACCTTAGAATACAAGTCTTCCAAACAACAACAGATTTACAACTGATCAGCTCTCAGTTGAGAGGGTTAAATATAGAAGACGACCAAGCACACATGTTTTGGTCAAATCAACCGAACTACAGATTACCCTAGGCAAACATTCACATGACTGTAGAAGGGTTCGAAAGAGAACAAACCTTTGGTTGTGATCCTTTGGTCCCATAGCCAGATGCAGGAGACACTCTCACAGACATAGATACTAGTTTAAGAATCCAGGTTGCATGAACGCCTGTGAGGTATTCCGAGAAAATCACACAGTTATTAAGTCTAAACATAGAAGCTGAGAAAGCATACGATTACTGGATACTAGGGATTAGGACTTGATTTCGTACATGACCATAGCAGGACTGCAACAACCAAGAGTCTACGGTTGTGATCCACAAATCCCACAACCTAACGAATCCATAAGTCAATCAGATATAGACACTGGCCTATGCACACTAGTATTCCAGTCCACTCCACTTCCACCCATCATCATCGAACAACTATCCTTACTAGATATAGTGGCTAACAAAGCTAGAGAATTCTGGACTAGGCCAGAGAATCATCCGTAGAGTCGATTGTATTCATTACCCACCATATGACCTTATCTGGAGATATACACGAAACTATCCCAGGTCATTTTCCACGTATTCCACAACCCATAGATCGAATCATGCCAGAACTCGATATTGATTGGAGCCTTCGAGTAGTCATCCTTGCTGATCGATCTATCACACCAGTCCAGGTTAGAAGGGCCTTCTTTGCCTTAGATTCACAAATTCCACTAGTGCGTGTCGAAGACATTAGATTGCCTAACTAGTTTGTCTGCATCCCACGCATATTCCATCCCCACCGGATGTCTCGGCACGACCTCGGGAGGTCGGGTACGCGGAAGAGTTACCTATAGATTCCCACGCTCGCTTGTCACTTTTCCGGCGTACAAAATTGGTGAACCCGACTTGAACAAAAAAAATTGTTTGACGTAAACTTCCTACTTTCTAATTCAGAGTCATTTGAGTTTAGTTTACTTTTCATCTTCTCTCGCCTCATTCTTTCACAATCACCTTCGCTCCTTCCCATTATTCTACGGGTATTCATATACCCCCCGAATATGTCGGGATTCGATGCATATGGCAGACCCCTCTTGGGTCTTGAGGCATACTACGCCCAACAGAATAGACAATCATCACCCTCACTCTCAGTATGGGGTGACAACTACTCAACTAATCAGTTGTCAACACAAACTCCAAGAATCAGATATAATTCATCTTTTCAAACTGAGGAGTTAGATCAACCCCCTCGAATGCAACAAATAGAGCCTTCAGGCTCGAATAATATGACGTTCACCGGAGAATCTGGCTTGTCTCCTCAGATGCTACTTAGACCACAAATTAGTAGGTAATCAGACCCATACATGGTCTTAGATGATGAACAGTCAATACGTTATCCTAGGAGTGAACAACGCTCTCGGGGTATCTACCCACCTATAGGAGGTTTACAAATACAACCCGAGGTCTGTTTTCAAGAAAATACCTCTATGCCACTGCATATAGGAAATACTCTCGGAGAAACTTGGTAAGATAGCAATCAGTTCATAGCAGGATATGACATGCCTATACAACACCAGGGTATACAACAAACGCCGCTAAGGCAAAGCACCGTGACTTCACCAAATGAAGTCATTTCAACGTTAGTAGAAAAAGTGAGAGGGTTAGAACTTGCTCAAGCAAGTCAAAATTCTCAGTTCATGCAAGCAGGAAGTTCCAATCCTCCACACCACCCTGGCCAAGTAGATCTCCTCACAGGAGTAGGCACGTTAGGCATGCCTCCTCAGTATCCACAACAAACGCCAACAAGGCCCATCATCTCTAACACCATTCCTCCCGGTCTAGTATCAAACAATCCATTACTAGACAATACCCCGTCATACTTAAACATGTACTCCAAATCACCACAAGGAGATATGTTCTCCTCTCCCGGCATGTTTTCTCAAACGCAGGGACTTCCCTATGCCCCTGCCAATGCATACGCTGCGCCGTATCAACAACCCATCCCACCACCACTCCCTCAGCAACCACCATCAATGGTCGAAACCTATGCGATAGGGACTTATTCAGAATATTTGAAAGAGCCCTTAGACTTCACCATACGAAGCGTCATGCTTCCAAGACCTCTTCCTGATTTACCCAAGTACAAAGGTGAGGGAGATCCAAATGCGCATATCAAAGCTTACGCTACAGCCATACGAGAACTACTCCCTTGGGATGGGGTTGTTGCTAAAATATTCCCCAAAACCTTGGAAGGCATTGCTCTTGACTGGTATTATAGAATACCTGAGGCTTCCATCCATTCATTTAAACAACTCGTATCAGAGTTCATTAAGGCATTCGACATGAACAAATTGTTAAGAACAGGAATCAGGGAATTCTTGCACATCAAACAAGAACACAACGAATCTGTCGCCCATTTCATCCAAAGGTGGCGTACAGTCCTTTATTCTTCGGCAAGTGCTCCAAATATGGATCAGATGGAACTATGTGATTTATTCCTTCATTCTCTCAGCAGAGAGGTGAAGGAAGAAGTCCAGAAGTTCCCACTAAGAACTTACGATGAAGTACTTGAGAGCGCTCTTCGAATAGATCAAGCAGCGATAGATAGTGGTCGTAAAACATATGGAGCAAATGGGAGGTTAATCACCCCCAATCAGAACACTACAAATTATCCCACTACCACAAACGTCAATCAAGGACCTAAAATCCTTAACAAAAATCGGGGTGTAACAACGGATGGAGTAACCGACCAGCCCAAGAAGGTAAATGTTGTCAATACTCCATCACAAACAAACAACCAACGAAACAACAACTTTAACCCGACAATCAATACAGTGGATTTTAACCATCCACAACAACAACAACAACAACGGTGAAATCCCATACAAGGGCCAAGCCAAAACTCATTTGGTTATCAAAACCAAAGCCAGAAACAACAAATGCAAAATTTTAATCCTAATAGGCAACAGTTTGATCAGAATTTTAGGCCACAATATACACCAAACCAACAAAACAGGAATTACAATCCCAATTCATATTGTGGTTTCCACAAAATTCGAGGTCATGATACTAGAACGTGCCATGACTACAATAAATTCATGCAACGTTTGCCAGAAGAACAAAGACAGTTCTTCACAGATTTGTTTTTGGCAGATCCCGTGTCACCACCACCAAACACGCTCGCAGGGGCAGTTTCCCCTCAGAATGCTCCCCTCAAGATCTTTAATGATCCACTCCCAAATCATGATAATAACAGACTAAATCCAACTGGGTGAACAAGGGTGCAATGACGGGAAACAATGATCATGAAGCCTCGACTTCACTAAATCCATCAGTTGCGCCACAATTAGGAAATCAACCGAGACCCAAGATAGTCAGTTTGGTAGAATTAGACGTTGAACTACCTATCGAAGCTATAACAAGAACACGAGAGTATTTCTCTCAACCAAGCCCAAGTCATCTGCCAGAAATAGATAAGAGTCAACAAATAGTAGAAAAACCCGTGGGTGCCTATGATTTAATTAGTGACCTAACAAAGACCTTCTCACACATTTCATTTTTGGACTTACTAAAGAACTCTCCTACTCACAGAGCTGCTCTTTTAGAAGCATTAGGTTTAGGTCATCTAATTAACATCACTCCACCTCCTGAAACACAAGTAAATCACGTAGATTTTGATATCCACCCTCCAGGGCAGCCGGACAAGGATGTCGAATTCATATTCGAAATAAGTAAAATGCCTACAGATGCTGAGATTGCACGCCGAGGTGATCCAGCCTTACACTTACAAGTATGGGTTTATAATAACTACGTAAAACGGGCAATGGTTGACGATGGGGCCACAGTTAACATAGTCCCCTTCTCTTTCCTCCAAAAACTAGGATATGGGGAAACAAACTGTTCCACCACTCGAAATACATTGAGAGGCTATGATAGCCTTAAAGCCACTTCGATAGGAACTATAATACTACCGGTCACCTTAGGACCCAAAACAATCCTGACTGAGTTTTATATTATAGATCGGGAAACTAATTATAATATGATCCTCGGCCGACCATGGATACACCGAATGAAGGCAATCCCTTCTACTTTATTCCAAGAAGTAAGATTCTTGCATCTAGGAAAGGTATTTGTAGCCAAAGGCGATCCAAAACCTTTCGATATACACCTAGCTGACTTAAAGAAAAGACCAGGTGTGCACTCGGAATTTGAACTTCCAACAAACCAACTTAATAAACCCACTGACCCAAAACCAGAGGAGAAGTTGGTACCTACAACGGATCTTGAAACTATCAGCATAGCCAAAACAACCCCAACCCCCAAAAATAAGGCTAAAGAAACGGTATCATTAGGGACTACTGCAAAAATCGTTGAATTAATAGAATAAGATTTACCAATTTCTTACCATTTGATTCAGTAGGCATAGGATATTCACTAGGTGTTGGTTCCCTTCCATCAGAGGATCTCTGCATGGTAGAAGTGGAGTGTGCAAACGCAGCAGATACCCCAACATCTATACTCCCGGCTAAGTATTGGACTCTCCATTTTGATGGAGCTAAATGCCGTTATGGAGTGGGGGCAGGTATAATTCTTACTTCGCCGAAGAGAAAGTCCTACCATTTCCTTTAAGTTAAATTTTGAATGCACAAACAATGGCGCTGAGTACGAAGCCCTCCTCCTTGGCCTCACCTTAGCCAAAAGAATTGGTATTGATAACATCAGAGTCTTAGGAGACTTGCAATTAGTGACAAACCAAGGTTTCTGAAGTATACGAAACCAAAGCCGAACACTTACAGCTTTACAAAGAAGCCGTATTAGATTTAAGCAAGGCATTTAACTTCATATCCATTGAAGCAATCCCGCGAGAGAAAAATCTTCTCGCCGATTCAATAGTAACTTCAGCATCACGTTTTACTCCAAGCAATGAGTTAGAAGATACCCACTTCACGGTGTCCATTCGTGATGAATCATTGATAAAAACACCAATGGGAGCAACTCCTTTCTCACTAGTGTTCGGTGCAGAGGCAGTCCTCCCACTCGAGGTTGAAATACCCAGTCTCCGCATTTCATTACAAGGGATTCTGGATGAAGACACTTATAGAGAAGCACGTCTTTCCCAACTAGAAAGCCTAGATGAAACTAGGTTAGATGCTGAACAACGACATAGAATCTATGCTGACCGGATGTGCCGGCAGTACAACAAGAAGGTCTATGAACGCGACATATACGAAGGGGATCTAGTTCTAAGACTAGACAGCCGGATCGACAAGAAGACCGGCGAAGGAAGGAAATTCCGGCCCAAATGGTTGGGCCCATACCGAGTCATGAAGGACTATGGAAATGGTGCATACCTCTTATGTACGCTAGAAGGTGAGGAATTTGGCAAAACAGTCAATTCCCTTCACCTCAAGCGGTTCTACGCATAAGCAGCTAGCACTACTTATATATATTTACATTGCATCTTCATATAGATTAAGATCATTTTGTCCACCTTGTTTCTTACATAAATGGTGATCAAGGAATCTATTCTCAAAGAAATTCATAGCAAACTCATGATGTTGTTGGCATAAACTCTTTAATCATACCTCTCCATTTTCATGATATCATCAAATTATCTCAGAATCTTTTATCAAATAAAGTCAGAACATGACGAAGTCTTAACGGTAACC
The DNA here is from genome assembly GCA_019776745.2 of Taxus chinensis. NCBI lineage: Eukaryota > Viridiplantae > Streptophyta > Pinopsida > Cupressales > Taxaceae > Taxus > Taxus chinensis. The sequence continues at coordinate 43,192 of JAHRHJ020003401.1, forward strand.
ATACCAAGATCTGCAAGTTTATTCTCACTTTGATTTCTTCTTAGGATAGGTGTCTTGCCTATGGTCTGTTCTAGAAGCTTCATGGTGTCACATCTATCCCATATGTATATCTCTTTGGAAATAAGCACATACTGACATTTTACTCAAAAAACAAGTCAAAAAGTGATTAAACAGAAAATTTTAATTTTACACATTTCCTTGCCCCACCAACCTTCGGTGATGAGCTTGCGTCTCTTACTAGTGACGTAGGGTTGGGAAAGGATGGAAATGCCCTTACTCGCCTATACCTTGCCCACGGTGATAAACCCATGCTTCTTACTAGTAGCATGGGGCAAAGTGTAGGGGGTCCTCTTGACAAATAAATGTAAAATGATCATACACAAACAATTCAAACTTTGAAACTTTGAGTCAAAAACAAATGAATCAGATGTTCAAAATTCCAAGAGAGTTAAAATCCTAAAAACCCAGATTTTGTCTACTATGTGGCCATCTACGGATCTAAGTCTAGATAAACCGCAAAGTAAGTTGCATTCTAAACTATGAAGTCACTCGGGTAGAGTAAGCTTGTAGCTTCCAATTTGGTTCCACTAAAGCTTTGTCTGTCTTTCATCACTATCATTTCAGCTACACCTCATAACTTGTGCCCTTTCTAGCTCTCGGTGATGAGCCCTCGCATCTTACTAGTTGCGTGGAGTTAGGAGTGGGGCAAGTTAATCTATTCATCATACTGGTTATATTCATCACTTTGCAAAACAAACATGAGGTATCCAAAATTGCTTACAGAAGCTAAGATTCAAAATCACATTATATCTACATATATCAGCATCATGAAATACACAAAAGGAAACAAACATTTGCATCATTTGTTCTCCATTGCATACATTCTAAAAAGCATATAAACATACATCGTAGTATACATAGGGAAACTGGAAATAGAAAGGAAACCATGAGTGCCAAGATTTTGATCCAAAACGAATGCATATATATAAATGATCAATGTTTATATACAATGCCATCATGCACTAAGCATGGTCAAAACGCTCAAAGAGCCCGTGATATACAAAGAATATATAATACAAAATACACGAGAGCCAAGTGGCCTCTCAATCCCTACGCGACCCCTCCGAAGGTGCACGCCCATGCCTAGGACTCCGGCTACGCCAGCGCTCTGAATGTACGGAGGGCTCAGGATCCCTAGGAGCAGCCGCAGTCTCACCACGAGAATGGCTCCTCATAAGACGCTCAGTTGTCCTATAGCCCGCTAGCTCGGTGCGAAGGGTCGATACCATCCTGGCCACATGCCAGACTGGAGCAAAAACATCGGTATGCCTACCGGCTGCTGAAGGCTCCCTAGCATCTACGGACAGCTCTGCACGGGTCCTATCCATGGGGATCATCAGGGAATCAGTACATACCCTGCGGATCAAATCCCGCCACTCATCAACAGTCTCTGCAAACAAAGGAGAAAACAATTAGAAACTAAGCAAGAGGCTAAAAGATACAAAATAGCAACTAAGGAGACCCTACAAATAAACATTAAAAGGGAGAAAGGGTAACTTACTCGGATCACCAGGCCTCCAGGATGGGTCGCTGGGGCCGGCACCTGCCGCGGATGCCGCTGCCGACTGAGGGGCTGCTCCTGTGGCAGGAGCAACATGTCACCCCGCAACGGACTCATCCTCTCCACCATGGCCCTGGGAGAGTGGCTCCTCTGAAACTAGAGTATCCCTCTCTGCGCTCTGCTCAGCCCTCTCTGCCTGCATGATATCCTGAGTGTCATGCCACTCAGGATCGCTGTCATCGGTCTCCTCCTCTGTTCCTCCCTCTGTGAACTCCTCAGACTCGAGTCAATATCAATAGGGTCATCGCTGCTATGAGCAGGACCCACAGCAATCTGAAGCAAAGGTGCCCGAGGTGCACCGGCTCTCCCTCTAGCACGAACTATCCTCCTGGCTGCAATAGGAATGCCAGGAGTAATCACTGTCCAACCTCGGCCTCTAGGCCCCCCTCTGGCCTCGCGAACTGATCTGTAAACTGGTGCCACTGGGGGAAGCATACCCGTGTATGGTAGGCCAAACTGCTGAGGAACTCGGCCAAAGGGGTGCACCTCCACTCGTCCCACTCTATCAATGAGTTGCCCTGTGGTGGAGCAGGAGATCAAAGTAAGAGTCTCCTCACCCCATATGCCCGCCATGGTCTGATATGGTGTCGCCTCCATGTCGGCAGTAGTCAGGGAGGCAACTGGCTGATGAGGTGCTCTAAGCACTGACATGTCTGTCCATCTGGCTGCCCTAACAGCTCCAGGATCTGCCACCTCCACACCCCTGCCATAAGGGATGAAATGCTCATAAACCCAACTCATGACTAGAGTCGGGTGGCTCAATGACTGCCCCTGTAAACGGACCACCCTGTATAGATCATGGTAGGTGGTCCCAAGAATGTCTACTCCCCAAGCATATATCTGGCCGTGCCCCTCTATCTGTGCAATAATGGGGGCCCAACAGTATAACAATGTGTCCCCTCCCTTGTCCCCGATCAATCTCGAGGCAAGGATCCCCATGATGGCCTGTCGAAATAAGGGGATGGGCAAAGAAGGAATGGATCAAACTCTCACCCCCTTCTTCGACCCCGTGGAGATGGCTGCATCTCCCATATAGTGCCCACTGTGCAATCTGTGCCCGTGAGCCTGCTGTCTCTAAAGTGAGTCACCTCCCGATGATCGGGACCCCCAGAATGTGGTAGACATCCTCCAATGTAATGGTCCACTCACCACGGACCCCTGGCAATCGGAAGGTGTTCTGATCTGCATCCCAGTAAGAAAATAAGTCACAAAGGATGTGACTAGATGGTGCAACATGGGGCACGCGCGATATGCGCAGTATACCAGCCCTCTGAAGTGTGTCCTCCTCGTCCTGTGAGAGGGCATCTAGTACCCCTGAGAGCCAATCACACACTCTCTCTCTACTCCATCGGATGTACTCCTCTCTCACCTGCATACACCCAAAAACACACAAAACAAAGTAAGTTAGCATCCAGGCAATACTGAGAAAGTCATAAAAACACGTAGAAATGCTAAAAATACAAACACAATCTCAAAAACAAGTTCTTTTTGCATTCTGTGCAAAACCGCCGCCCTGAGCAGGGAGGCGGTTTTGTAACCGCCGCCTTAAAGGTGGGTCGTGTAACCGTAGGGTGGCGGTCATGTAACCGCCGCCCTGGCCAGGGCGGCGGTCGTGGTCCGAAAACCCACGCGGGTTTTTAACCTAAAAAAACCTAAAACATGCAAAAAAATGACCATTTAACTTAAAAAAAGAACCTACCCAGTAGGCGCCCCCCCTAGGTGGACCTTTTAACACTAGCATTTTCAAAAATGACCCCCCATTACAAAGAATTTAGCATTTCAAATTTAAGGGGGGAAAAACAATAAACTGAAGAAAACTAACCTGTGATCGCTGAGGTCGGTGTTCCGCACGTGGAGGCATGATCACTATCTCGCTGCGGACGTTTTGACTCTACTCACGCAAGAAACCGTCACCGTGGGTCCCAGAGCTCAAAATCAATCAAATCGACTCACGCAAATGAATAGGAAAATGGGCCCACTTTCATATATATAGCACTCTGTTTCATTTTAAAATGAACTTTTTCACAGGTTTGGAGCGCTGATGGAGGTAAGTTCCTATCCCCGCACAAATGGTACGTTCTCATTCCCTGTTATTCTTAGCGTTTATTTTTCAAACTATTGTATCTATCTGCACTTGAGTTCTCTTTTCATTTTGCAGGTAGCGGGAATTTTGGATGGCGTCATTTCAACACACGGACGTGTCAGGTATAACTTCTAACTTCCCATTTCGGGACTGCCATACTCAGACCCACCGTTTTATGCCTCTTCATGGCTAAAACGCTTCTCCGAGGGGGCAATATGTACGTACCCAAAATTGTAAGGTACTGTACTGCCGGAACAGTGTAACAAGTGCCCCAATGATGATACAGGTCTCCTCGCAAGGTGTTCGGGATCCGGAAAAAGCTCTCCGAGTGTGCGTTAACATCCCGCATGCCCCGCTTAGCCCCCGCGTCCTTTGTTTTTCCTTTTTCCCCTCTTTTCTTGGCCTTTTTCTCTTCAGTGACGAAACCGCCGCCCTGCATGGGTGGCGGTCTCGTGACCGCCGCCCTGATCAGGGCGGCAGTCCTGTAACCGCCGCCCTGCTCAGAGCGGCGGTCCTTTACGCATTTTCCAGAAAGCATTTTTAACGCGACTCACGTAAAAATCAACGATTCACCAGCTTTCCTTGCCGACTTGGGCTTGCATTTATGTTTTTGGTCCCCTGGAATAGTGTTTGGCCATTGTTTATAGTTTTAGAGTTCAGTTTGGTTTTGATCTTTGGGTGAATGAAAAGCTATAAATAAATGGCTTGTGCTCAAGCAAATGGTCTTCCCCTCATTCACTTTCAAGCTCTGATTTTCATAGTTCAGTCTTTTATTCTGTTTAGAAGCCATAGTTTTAATTCTTTGCATGCTTAGTTAGCATTGTTCAGCTGTTGGTAAGCCACATATCCATCTTGTGCAGGCAGTACTGTTATTTCACCCAATCCATTGGAGTAGAATAGCTTAGGAAGCCATTAAAGTTGCAGGTTTTGCTCTTCAAATAGGATAGTTTCAGGTTCTGGACGCTTTATGTTGCATGACTCGCAGTAAATCCCGCTAGGAATTGCATAAGCCAAGCTCTGTACTCTTGCGCTATCCCTCTCCTACTCGCATTATATTCAGTCTGCATTCTGAGCTACCTTTGTCCCAATATCTACTTCTGTTGATGCTAGCATTACACGCTTTTCTGGATTCACGTGAATACGAAGGAGATCACACTGAGGGGACAAGATCACACACACCATCGGATTCGCCACTGTTCTGCCAAAGACATTAGATTGCCTAACTAGTTAGTTTGCATCCCACGCATATTCCATACCCACCGCCTGTCTCGGCATGACCTCGGGAGGTCGGGTATGCAGAAGAGTTACCTGTAGATTCCCACGCTCGCTTGTCACTTTTCTGGCATACAGGTGCCTCAGCCCACTGTGTCAAATAATTAGTGCAAGTGATGATATACTGTGAACTAGTCTTTCATTCCGCTAGCGAGATTGGTCCTACAAATTCGATAGCATATTTCTCAAATGGTTCCACACTGGCTATTAGTCGTAAGGGATTTTTAGATACGTCTTTCTAGGTTTGCCAGGGCATTGGAAATGTTAAATACTCAATATAATATTGGTAAATGGTTTTCCACCATAGACCTATGAGAAAAATATTCTACGTAGTTGTATTTCCCACAATAGTGTCCTCTTGTAATCCCACCATGTGATTCTTCCATAATTGCAATGCAATCATGTTCTAGCATGCATCTGTGTAAAACCTCATCACGTACCCAATCTACCTCAGATATTACAACTAATCAGCATGTCACAGTGCTGGACGAATGGAACATTTTTTTCCTCTTCAAGGCCTTCATTCCTTCTTGTGCCACACCAATCTTACAGAAATACTACAATGTCCTCCAAATCTAAGGGCGTGCACTAGAAGACTAAATAGTTTTGCGTCTGACATAGTATCCTCAATGCTCTGCGTGTCCTCCCTTACGTCAGATCCTAGAGAGATTATCAGGTCCATAATTACTCTTTCATGGCTTCATAACCATGGTGAACTCTAGTTCTTGAAATAGCAGGACCCACCAACATAGGTGCCCTTGAAGAACATGTTTATTGACTAAGTATTTTAATACCATGTGGTCCATGTAGAATATAAAGGGTGTTTCCAACAAATACTATGTAAACATATGTAGTGTGTAGATCATGGATAATGCTTCACGCTCAGTAGTTGTGTAATTTTTATTTGTTGGTGTTAACTTTCTACTGGAAAAACACAAGGGATGATCGACAATCCCTTCACTAGGTTGTGCCAGTACTACTCCAATGGTTGTGCTTGAAGCATCAACGTGAACATGGAAAGGCTTATCCTAAGAAGGGAATCGTAGTACAGGAGTAGTGACAAACTTATCCTTTAAATTATTAATTGCCTTCTTCTGCACCTCTCCCCAAAGGAAGGCACTCTTGTGTTTAAGAAAATCTTCTAAGGGAGTGGCTATCCTATCATATCCCTTGATGAACATCCTATAATACCCTATATTCCCAAGGAATCCATGCACTACACTTTGGCTAGTAGCCTCCCAAAACCCCAAAATGACAAAAAAATTGGTGGGATCTACTAGTAAGCCCTCCCTCTATATGATGTGCCCGAATAATCTTCCAAATTGGGTAGCAAAGACACATTTCTTAATGTTGAGGGATATATACAACTGTCGACATCTCGCAAACATTAATCTTAAGTTATCACACTGGTCCTTCACTAGCCCATATAGTGTCCAATCATCTAGATAGAATTGAAGAAATTTGTGGATAAAGTCTTGTAATATTTGTACCACAATGCGCGAGAAAACATCAGGAGCATTCATCAACCCAAATGGCATGACCATATAGGCATAACTTCCTCACTCAATGGTGAATTTTTTTGTCTCCTAGTCCTCATTTGCGATTCGAACCTGGTGGTACCCTGAAAATCCATTTGTAAAGGAATAGACTTCGCATCTGGCCACTCCTTCCAAAATTTCTTCAATGAAGGGGGTTGGAAAAGGATCGATGACACAAATTGTATTAAAATCCCTATAGTCTACACAGATCCTTATCCTTCCATCCATTTTGATACTAATGACCATTGGGCTTACCCACTCTAACAATTAAACAACTTCAATGATACCCGACACTATCATCTTATTTATTTCTTCCTTAAGCTTCACGCATAGGTTATAATTCATTCAGTATGGTCTCTTCTGAACTGGGTGTGCACGCTCCTTTAACTTGATCCTCATTTTCCCTTAGGAATGGTGAATTCCTTTGATTTCATGATACCTGCGAGGGAATAAATCCTGGAACTCACGTAACAGATCAATGATCATAGAGACCTCCTTCTCCAACCAATAATCTCCGATGATGGCCTCCTTAGGTTCCTCTTCTATACCAATGTTAACCTTTTTTGGTATTTAATAGTTCATGTTAGGCGCACGACCTTTTATCAACAATTTCTATGACTTTGTGTGTCCCTAAGGAATGGTTAACATCCAATATTTCTACTTCCTCCCCATCAATTACATACACCATATTACCTTTTTATTTTTCCATGTATGCGTGCTCAAGTTATATCTCTTTTAATTCTTCTTCCTCAAAGTGTGCCTTTAAGACAGGTTCTCCACGCAACTCTTGTATTCTATCCTCCGCCATAGCATTATCCCCTATTGTAAGGCACTTGAAAAACTGTAACTCCTTATCCAAAGATGGCTTTGTACTCCAATACTCAAAATTTTGAATGAGATCATCCAGCAATTCTTGCTAATTACCATTTTGACACCACATCTCCGGGTGTATATACTATGCACATGCATAACATTACAGGGTGGAATACAACATGTGAACCCATAATGAAGGTGGTAATGCTTCTGTGCTTCCCATTGAGGCCGTCTCACATTCTTGGATATGAAATGAAGTGGTCTATTTACCATGGTAGTATTTTATAGCTGTGGGTCCGTTGCTCCTGCAAAACCTTATAAAAAAGGAAATTCTCACCTCGTGCCATTCCAATAGGTTCTACCAATACCATGTGTATTCCAACAGTGCTCCGTAGTCCTGAGTAGGTTGTAGTTTATCATCTCTCTTCTCTCCTTCCCATTTCTCCATTGGGCCTCCATTTCTTGCAAGAACTCTTCAGAATTGGCCCCTCCTTAGTAACTTGGTAACATTTTCCCTCCTAGGTGTTGGACTTAACATGCATTACTTACCCTGTTTACTGACCCTCTTAATTTCTATCCAATCAACTCATAGGTCCCATGCACCAAATTGTCACATGCTATATTGGTGATGTTGCTCACATACTGAGTATCCTCAAACTGGATAACTCCTCCCATGGGATGAATTATCTCAGGATACCTGACTAAGCGCACATATATTCTATCAAGGACTTCTTCTCCCAAGGGTTTAGTATAGGGCGTTGAATTTCCATTAGCCAAGGGTATAATGACCCACTCCTTATTCTCAATATTTATATATCCCTTGTTGAACCAAAGGTCAACATTGTTCTTATATCACCATGGACGCCCGATTAATGCTAGAAATGTTTCTGCCTCAGTGAGCATTAATACTTCAAAGTCTCTAGTAAACTTGCCCCCCTGAATGGTGATAGTTGCACCCTTTAAGACACCAATGGGCATTGCCTTGGTATTTTTCCCATATACAACACATTTGAAGATGGACTGTAATGAAGAACTTCCCATTTGATGCCATGCATCAAATGTGAGAACATTGACCTCTGCTCCCATGTCGATGAGGATATTACTAAGGAGCCATCCATCAACAACTACATTCAAGGTGATCTCCTTATCATAGTCAAGGCTATGAGGGAGAAGGTTTGCATGTCAAAACATGCCTCTCACACTCTACTCCGAAATGTGGTACCTTCTCCTCAACCATTCTCCTAGCAAGGAATAATATTCTCTTGACTTAGAATCTTACATACCTCCTTGACTTCATCCAGGTCATCTTTGGGGACCTGACATTCCTTCTTTTCTCCTCCTACCTGGATTTCTCCTTTAAACACTGGATTTCTCCCTGTAAACTCTGAATAACATCCATGGTCTCTTGATATACCTCCTTCTGATGAGCAGGGTCTAGGTTCTTCCCATGTACCACCTCTTCCTTGAAACCAAGGTCTCTCTCTTGGTATCTTCCTTGGCTTATGTTGTTGATGCTCGTGTTGTCACCAAAACAGGTTCCAATCCTAACTCACTCATCACCTGGCATCCATTGTGTGTCAGCCTTCTTTATGACCTACACCATCATTCGGTGCTGCTTGTCATATTTCAACAACTTAGGGAACTCCTCATACTTGTGCTTCTTTCCACACCATGAGCACTACAATAGGTCTGGACACTTGTGGTTGTAATGCTCTATAGATCCACAATTGAAATAGGTTCCTTGTGGGAACTCACTTATTCCTCCTTTGTGGTTACCATGACCATGAAATCCTCTGTGAAAATCTCTTCCAAGTGCACTTCCATCTGAGTGCGTCCTCATAGTGGCAGTCATCATCCTTAGAACTACTTGTAAGGCTAGTCTGGCGTACACCAAGATCAATAGGATCATGGGTCTGATCAATTAGTCTACAATCCTTGGTGTCATGTGATGTAGAAGTATAAATATTACAGTAATAAGATACATTCTTATGGATTGCGTACTATAGAAGGGGAACCTACCTGCATCATGGTCCCCATGAAAAATTTCATAGTCTACACCACTATAGCACATACTGAATCCTTTGAGGAAGCTATCATTTTCATGCCCCTTAACTTCACAATCTATACACCACAAACCATTATGAGTCTCATGGGCTGAAGTTTGTAGACGAATTTTCCAGTTGCTTGGCCATAACAGTGATTTGAGCCTCCAAAACAGGACTAACACCAGTATCAACACTACCAATAGCTTCAACAGGTAGCAACTTCCAATGCCTCACGTGGGTTTGTGAAAGTTTTATGTGATAATGCCCTTCTAAATGGAGTGATCAAACCTCCAAAAAACCATTGAGCATGCTGTGAAGGGTGAATATCATATGATAATTTAGACAAGAGAGTTTTAAACCATGCATCATACTCCCACACACTCTCTGTCATTCCTTTCTGAATCTCCTTCAGAGTGTAATGCTCTTCTTCTCAAACTCAGGAATGTGGAATTCTGCCAAGAATGCATATTTAACTCTGGTGTAATATACCACCATCTAGTAGGGGTCATACTTCCCATACCAGCTATGCGCGTGCCCTTGCAATGTCATTACAAACCGACTAGCCTTCCGTTCTGGGGTTGTGATCCCCTTCATGCGCACCATAGCAACTCACACTTGTGAACATGTTTTGTAGAATCCACAATACCTCTGTAATCTAGAAAATGTAAAGACATCTCAAAAAATACTTATGGAGGTGGTTAAGGCCCATGTCCTCCTGATCCTAGATCCTTGGTTTCCTCCTGTCACCAGACTGACCGGATCCACTAGGTCTTGTGATCCACCAAAAAGGTCTACAAGTTCCACCTCCAGATCCTCCAGGCTGCCACTAATAGGTCCTGAAGTGGTCGTACTAGTGTCCCCACAGTTCCACTGAGCTTGTGTGCTAATGGTCTGTGATATGCATTCCACTACCAGATGTGTGTCCCGCATCACTCCCAGATGTGAGACCAAACACTCATGTGCTTATACCTTTGCTCAAAAATTCTTCCAAACACCAGGATGGTGTTTGCAGCCATAGAACATCCAAATGAAAAATTATACCTCCTAGGCACTGATAGTCACTCCCATCGATACCAAATAGGTTATCAATACTTATTTAATTTGTAAAACCAAGCACCAAGGTTTGGTCACAGGTGGGTTTAGATGCATGCCAATGGTTCTCTTTCTCCATGTGATAAACTCTCATGCAAAAGCCGAAGGGGCCTCTCTCCCACACTTGCCAAGATGGGGTAGCACAGACTACTCAGGTTCCATGTCCTCTATCGTGAACCTCAACATCCTTCCCACAATGTCTACCTCCATAGAATCCATCACACCTACAACCTCGCATTGTCTAGTCAATCTCCCTTTCACAAGCATTCACTATACTTGAGTTGTCTTTCCTCCCTATCCTTTTCCGTCGCACAATGTCACCATCTTCCTCCACCCTAGCTTCCTCGCCCAACACTCAAAATAGGTTATATGCCAGCCATTGGGAAAGCCTCTAAACTCATGGTAATTATCAAGATTTTCATAGCCAGAGGGACATAGCACTGTAAAAATGATACTCTAGGATCTCTCAGTAGAATCTCAAACTCAGCAACCTCTGGGACAGGAATATGTGGAAATGGTGTACTCCAGAGTGTAGCTAGCCAATACTCCTCTTCCACTAATGATCCACATAGCACGGGTCTACGTCAGATCTGCATCCTGTAGCCTTTGGTAGTTATTCTTCGAGTCCATACATGTGAGATCTATAATAGACCAACTTGATCTAGATGTATAGGCTCGTGAGCCATTCATACAGCTCCACAGGGAAGCAGTAGAAAATAATGTTTCATATAGATCATGGTAGATAGGTTCTCTTCTACCCATCCGTGCACATTGAAGCTTAGGTCCAGTGCTCGAATATCTGAGAAAATTAATCCTCCATGTGCTCTTGAACCATGATTCAACACTTTCCAACATTAACCACTCTGTCATTAATCATTACACAGATACATGATGTATGCTCAAATCCCACTAACAACTTCAAAAAGAGAGTCCCGGACAATAGAATCAAGTATGTAATCAATTTTTATACCCTATTACAAAAGAATTAGGAACCCCATGCACGCTCGGCCTATCATTGAGCGAAAATTTGGGTGCTCACCTGAGGCATGTGCAGGTGTCACTGAGTCTCTCTTTTGTGTGAGTTTAGTGGGAAGACATGTATCTATAGATTTGTGTAAGAGATTTCAATATAGGGAAGTTAGGACATACTTATAGAACCATGAGGGCTTAGATTACGACCTGCTAGATCCTAATGCAGTCATTTAAGATCAAGTAGCTTACATAGAATCCATAACGATAGTATTATGAGCCATGAGGGAAAGAGGATGCATAATGATTATACTCATTCTTACTGAAACACGCTGAACAGGAACAGAGAACTCATGAGATGTATGAAGCATGCGAATCAGATATCATTGATATTCATGTATACATATAACATAGTAACCTCATTATGTCCATTAGGGCCATTACAGAGTGTCACAGATGATGGTAGACCGCAGTCATGTAATGCACTGGACTTATGTAACTAAACTACCAAAATGAAAATTACTACCATCTCCTAAGCTTGATGCATTTTATGGGGCCAAATACAACTATCCATAATAGAAGTCCTCGCAGTATTTCTGCAGATCTCCGCCCATAGTCTCCGTCTCTCTCTTTTACTCTGTAGGTGCTTTGATAACTTTATAGCATGCTCCTAAAGACTAAGCCGAAATTTAACACTGGCCTCCATTTATGAAGCTCAGATCTAGTGCCAAGTGTCTAACATGTGGTCCTCCATGCTGAGCATTTAGCCTCTCCAGTAGCTTGATCTATTCCACTTTATCCCAGTGGTTTGTCACAGTTCTAGGAAGCTTCTATGCATGCTAGGGTTCCTAGGGCTAGCCCTGTCGCCAAGTAAAAGGTACCTTATTCATGCGTAACCGGGTATATCTTTTCATGTGTTCTACTATCCGGACATTCAGAATTGAAAACTAAGTCCCGAACCCTTGGCTCTTTCCTTGCGTGTAAACGTGCGCTATGAGTGTTTTAGATGACTTAGTCAACCTAATCTAGGTTGTCCAACAGTGATAATAATTTCTCTAGTGTCAGATGACATGTTGTAGTGATCTGGAAATTAGCTATGTACATGATCAAGTAGGTAAAGTCTCAGAACTGTATAGTTTTACATTGTGACTTTTGTTATGCTTTATGGTGTATGCAAGCTAAATTTTGGGCATGAGCCTTTATTTACGAAGGAATATTTCAAACACAGAAATTTGGGTAAACCATCTGAAGTATTTTACAAGTATTTAATAGTTGGCATTTTAGAGTTTTTAGAGCTAATGTGAAATAAAGGAAGATTGTAATGATAGACAAAAATATTTAGCTGTGGATTCCAGAATGACAGAAGAAAACTATTTTGAAGCTTTTTAGTTTTGTTGCAAACAATTTGTGAGTGTGTTTTGGAGGTATTTCAATGTCATGAATGTTGCTACACATATTGACATATTTTTCAGGTTGTGAGATTCCTTTGTCTAGTGGTTTAAAGTTGGTTCTGAATGTTGTTTTTCTTGTCTATAACTTATAGTTTTAATAAATTTTTCTAGGATTTATAGAATAAGCTTAAATTTGCGATCCTTTATTATGAAGGCATATTTGGCACGAAAAATTTGGTGACCATTTGAGGTGTTTTACTAGTATCTAGATAGTATTTTTGCACATGAATTCTAGGGTTTTTTTTGGGTGTGTTTTTAACTTTGTTTAGTGTTTTTAGTTGCTAATGGATGAAATAAAAGGAAGATGTTAATAATGTAAAAGATTTAGTGTGGATTCTGGAATGAGAAGAAATGCTATTTTGAAGCTTCTGGTTTTTTTGCAAACAATTTCTATGTTTGTTTTGGAGGTATTTTAACTCATGAAGGTTTGTTGTCATTTTGGCATATTTTTTGGCTAGATTCCTTCGAGTCTAGTGGTCTAAAATTTCCTCTAAATTTTTTTTACAGTTTTGTCTAAAACTTAGAGTTTTAATAACTTTTTATATGCTTTATAGAATAAGCCTAAATTTAGTGTGAGCCTTTATTTATGAAGGTATATTTGGCACGCAAAATTTGGGGCCCATTCGAGGTGTTTTACTAGTAGGTGATTTTTGGCATTTTAGGGGTTTTTGGCATTTTAGTGTTTTTAGAGCTAATGTGAAATAAAAGAAAGATTGTAATGATGGAAAATATTTAGTGTGGATTTTGAATGGGAAGAAAAATATTTTGAAGCTTCTGGTTTTATTGGAAACATTTTGTGTGTTTTGGAGGTATTTCAACCTCATGAAGGTTGTTGCCCATTCAACATATTTTCAGGGCTAGATTCCTTCGTCTAGTGGTCTAAAATTGGCTTCAAACATTTTTTTGATTACTTTTGTCTAGAACTTAGAGTTTTAATAACTTTTTCTATGCTTTATAGAATAATCCTAAATTTTGCGCCAAGCCTTTATTTATGAAGACATATTTGGCACGTAAAATTTGGGGCACATCCGAGGTGTTTTACTAGTAGGTGATTTTTGGCATTTTAGGGTGGCATATTTTTGCATTTTAGAGTTTTTTTGGCATTTTAGGGTTTTTAGAGCTAATGTGAAATAAAAGGAAGATTCTAATGATGTAAAATATTTAGTGTGGATTCTGAAATGAGAATAAAACTATTTTGAAGCTTCTGGTTTTGTTGCAAACAATTTGTGTGTGTTTTGGAGGTATTTCAACCATCATGAAGGTTATTGTCAGTTTGACATATTTTCGGGGCTAGATTCCTTCGTCTAGTGGTCTAAAATTGGCTCCAAACATTTTTTTGCTTTTGTTTAGAACTTAGAGTTTTAATAATTTTTGCTATGCTTTATAGAATAAGCTGAAATTTTGCATGAGCCTTCATTTATGAAGGCATATTTGGCATGCAAAATTTGGGGCCCATCCGAGGTGTTTTACTACTAGGTGATTTTTGGCATTTTAGGGTTTTTTTTCATTTATGTTTTAGGAATTTTTTCATATTTTATGATTTTTAGAGCTAATGTGAAATAAAAGGAAGATTGTAATGATGTAAAAGATTTAGTGTGGATTCCGGAATGAGAAGAAAACTATTTTGAAGCTTCTTGTTTTGTTACAAACAGTTTTGTGTGTGTTTTGGAGGTATTTCAACCTCATGAAGGTTGTTGCCATTTCAACATATTTTTGGGGCCGGATTCCTTCATCTAGTGGTCTAAAATTGGCTCACGAATATTTTTTTACTTTTGTTTAGAACTTAGAGTTTTAATAAATTTTGTTATGCTTTATAGAATAAGTCAACCAAAATTCAACACAAGCCTTTATTTATGAAGGCATGTTTGAAATAAAAAATTTGTGGCCCATTCGAGGTGTTTTACTAGTAGGTAATTTTTGGATTTTTGGTTTTTTTAGCATTTTAGGTTTTTTGGCATTTTAGGGTTTTTAGAGCTAATGTGAAATAAAAGGAAGATTGTAATGATGTAAAAGATTTAGTGTGGATTCCGGAATGAGAAGAAAACTATTTTGAAGCTTCTGGTTTTGTTGTAAATTATTTGTGTGTGTTTTGGAGGTATTTCAACCTCATGAAGGTTACTTCCATTTCGAGCATATATTTTGAGTTGCCATATTCCTTCGTCTAGTGGTCTAAAATTGGCTTCAAACATTTTTTTACTTTTGTCTAGAACTTAGAGTTTTAATAAATTTTCTATGCTTTATAGAATATAACCTAAATTTGGTGCAAGCCTTTATTTATAAAGGTATATTTGGCACGGAAAATTTAGGGCCCATCAGAGGTGTTTTACTAGGGATTTTAGGCATTTTATGGTTTTTTTGGCATTTTAGGGTTTTTAGAGCTAATGTGAAATAAAAGGAAGATTGTAATGATGTAAAAGATTTAGTGTGGATTTCGGAATGAGAAGAAAAATGTTTTGAAGCTTTTGGTTTCTTTGCAAATTATTTGTGTGTGTTTTGGAGGTATTTCAATTTCATGAAGGTTTTTTCCATTTTGGCATAGTTTCAAGGCTGGATTCCTTCGTTTAGAGGTCTAAAATTGGCTTCTGAACATTTTTTTTTGCTTTTGTCTAGAACTTAGAGTTTTAATAATTTTTTTATGCTTTATAGAATAACCAAAATTTGGTGGCATGAGCCTTTATTTATGAAGGCATATTTGGCACGTAAAATTTGGGGCCCATCTGAGGTGTTTAGTAGACTACTAGTAGGTGATTTTCGGCATTTTAGGTTTTTTTTGGCATTTTAGGGTTTTTAGAGCTAATGTGAAATAAAAGAAAGATTGTAATGATGTAAAATATTTAGTGATGATACTCAGAATGAGAAGAAAACTATTTTAAAGCTTATGGTTTGTTGCAAAATAGTTATGTGTGTTTTGGAGGTATTTCAACCTCATGAAGGTTGTTGCCAACATATTTTCATCCAAAGGTTGGATTCCTTCATCTAGTGGTGCAAAATTGGCTCCGAACATTTTTTTGTTTTTTGTCTAGAACTTAGAGTTTTAATAAATTTTGATATGTTTTATAGAATAAGCCAAAATTTGGTGTGAATCCTTTATTTATGAAGTTATATTTGGCACACAAAAATTAGGGGCCCATCCGAGGTGTTTTACTAGTAGGTGATTTTTGGCAGTTTAGTGTTTTTATGCATTTTATGTTTTTTTGGCATTTTAGGGTTTTTAGAGCTAATGTGAAATAAAAGGAATATTGTAATGATGTAAAAGATTTAGTGTGGATTTTGGAATGAGAAGAAAACTATTTTGAAGCTTCTAGTTTTGTTGCAAATAGTATCTGTTTGTTTTGGAGATATTTTAACCTCATGAAGGTTGTTTTCATTTTGACATATTTTTGAGGTCTGATTCCTTCATCCAGTGATCTAAAATTGGCTCTGAACTTTTTTTTTACTTTTGTCTAGAACTTAGAGTTTTAATAACTTTTGCTATGCTTTTATAGAATAAGCCTAAATTTGGTGCAAGCCTTTATTTATAGAGGAATATTTGGCACACAAAATTTGGGGTGCATACAACGTGTTTTACTAGTAGGTTTTTTTTCCATTTTAGGTTTTTTTGGCATTTTAGGGTTTTTAGAGCTAATGTGAAATAAAAGGAAGATTATAATGATGTAAAAGATTTGGTGTGGATTTTAGAATGAGAAGAAAACTATTTTGATAAGCTTTTGGTTTTTTTGCAAATAGTTTGTGTGTGTTTTGGAGGTATTTAACCTCATGAAGGTTGCTTCCATTTCAACATATTTTCGGGGGCAGATTCCTTTGTCTAGTGGTCTAAAATTGGCTCCAAACATTTTTTTACTTTTGTCTATAACTTAGAGTTTTAATAATTTTTTCTAAGCTTTATAGAATAAGCACAAAATTTGGCACGAGCCTTTATTTATGAAGGCATATTTGGCACTAAAAATATGGGGCCCATTCGAGGTGTTTACTCGTAGGTGATTTTTGGCATTTTAGAGTTTATTTTGGCATTTCATGTTTTTTAGAGCTAATTTGAAATAAAAGGAAGATTGTAATGATGTAAAAGATTTAGTGTTGATTTTAGGAATGAGAAGAAAACTATTTTGAAGCTTCTGGTTTTGTTGCAAACAATTTGTGTGTTTTGGAGGTATTTCAACCTCATGAAGGTTACTGCCATTTCGGCATATTTTAAAGGTCGGATTCCTTCGTCTAGTGGTCTAAAATTGGCTCAAACATTTTTTTTCTTTTGTCTAGAACTTAGAGTTTTAATAAATTTTGTTATGCTTTATAGAATAAGCTGAAATTTGGCGTGAGCCTTCATTTATGAAGGCATATTTGGCACACAAAATTTGGGGCCCATCCGAGGTGTTTTACTAGTAGGTGATTTTTGGTATTTTAGGATTTTTTTGGCATTTAGGGTTTTTAGAGCTAATGTGAAATAAAAGGAAGATTGTAATGATGTAAAATATTTAGTGTGGATTCTGGAATGAGAAGAAAACTATTTTGAAGCTTCTAGTTTTGTTGCAAACAATTTGTGTGTGTTTTGGAGGTATTTCAACCTCAAGAAGGTTGTTCCATTTTGACATATTTTCAGGTCAGATTCCTTCGTCTAGTGGTCTAAAATTGGCTCCAAACATTTTTTTACTTTTGTCTAGAACTTAGAGTTTTAATAAATTTTTCTATGCTTTATAGAATAAGCCAAAATTTGGTGTGAGCCTTTATTTATGAAGGCATATTTGGCACGCAAAATTTGGGGCCCATCCGAGGTGTTTTACTAGTAGGTGATTTTAGGATTTTTTATTTTTTTTTTTTATTTTAGGGGTTTTTAGAGCTAATGTGAAATAAAAGAAAGATTGTAATGATGTAAAATATTAGTGTGGATTCTGGAATGAGAAGAAAACTATTTTGAAGCTTATGGTTTTTTTACAAATATTTTGTGTGTTTTTTAGAGGTATTTTAACCTCATGAAGGTTGCTGCTATTTCGGCATATTTTTGGGGATGGATTCCTTCCTCTAGTGGTCTAAAATTGGCTCCGAATGTTTTTTTGCTTTTTGTCTAGAACTTAGAGTTTTAATAACTTTTCCTATGATTTATAGACTAAGGTGAAATTTGGTGTGAGCCTTTATTTATGAAAGTATATTTGGCACACACAATGTAGGGCCCATCTGAGGTGTTTTACTAGTAGGTGATTTTTGGCATTTTAGGGTTTTTTAGCATTTTAGGATTTTTTTGGCATTTTAGGATTTTAGGAGCTAATGTGAAATAAAAGGAAGATTGTAATGATGTAAAAGATTTAGTGTGGATTCCGGAATGAGAAGAAAACTATTTTGAAGCTTCTTGTTTTGTTACTAACAATTTATGTGTGTTTTGGAGGTATTTTAACCTCATGAAGGTTGTTGTCCATTTAAGGCATATTTTCGTGGCCGGATTCCTTCGTCTAGTGGTCTAAAATTTTCTCCAAATGATTGTTTTAACTTTTGTTTAAAACTTAGAGTTTTCATAACTTTTGCTATGCTTCATAGAATAAGCTGAAATTTGGCACAAGCCTTTATTTATGAAGGCATATTTGGCACGTAAAATTTGGGGCCCATACGAGGTGTTTTACTAGTAGGTGATTTTTGGCATTTTAGGGTTTATTTTCATTTTAGAGTTTTTAGAGCTAATGTGAAATAAAAGGAAGATTGTAATGATGTAAAAGATTTAGTGTGGATTCCGGAATGAGAAGAAAACTATTTTGAAGCTTCTGGTTTTGTTGCAAATACTTTGTGTGTTTTAGAGGTATTTCAACCTCATGAAGGTTTCTACCATTTTGACATATTTTTGGGGTCGTATTCCTTCGTCTAGTGGTCTAAAATTGGCTATGAATGTTTTTTTTTCTTTTGTCTAGAACTTAGAGTTTTAATAAATTTTGTTATGCTTTATAGAAAAGGCAAAATTTGGTACGAGCCTTTATTTATGAAGGCATATTTGGCACAAAATTTGGGGCCCATCCGAGGTGTTTTACTAGTATTTTGGTTTTTTTTTAGCATTTTAGAGTTGTTTGAGCTATTGCGAAATAAAATGAAGATTGTAATAATGTAAAAGATTTAGTGTGGATTCTGGAATGAAAACAAAATTGTTTTGAAGCTTCTGGTTTTATTGCAAACAATTTGTGTGTTTTTGGAGGTATTTTAACCCCATAAAGGTTGCTTCCATTTCGGCATATTATCGGGCGTGGATTCCTTTGTCTAGTGGTCTAAAATTGGCTCCAAATGTTTTTTTTTTTTGTCTAGAACTTAGAGTTTTAATAAATTTTTCTATGATTTATAGAATAAGACAAAATTTGGCACAAGCCTTTATTTATGAAGGCATATTTGGCACACAAAATTTGGGGCCCATCCGAGGTGTTTTACTAGTAGGTGATTTTTGGCATTTTAGGGATTTTTTTTAGCATTTTAGGGTTTTTTTGGCATTTTTGGGTTTTTAGAGCTAATGTGAAATAAAAGGAAGATTGTAATGATGTAAAATATTTAGTGTGGATTTTGGAATGAGAAGAAAACTATTTTGAAGCTTCTTATTTTGTTGCAAACAGTTTTTGTGTGTTTAGGAGGTATTTCAACCTCATGAAGGTTGTTGCCATTTCGACATATTTTTGGGGCCGAATTCCTTCGTCTAGTGGTCTAAAATTGGCTCTAAACATTTTTTTGGTTTTGTCTAGAACTTAGAGTTTTAATACTTTGTTATGCTTTATAGAATAAGACAAAATTTTACGTGAGCATTTATTTATGATGGAATATTTGGCACACAAAATTTGGGGCCATCCGAGGTGTTTTACTAGTAGTATTTTTTTTTGGCATTTTAGGGTTTTTAGAGATAATGTGAAATAAAAGCAATATTGCAATGATTGAAAATATTTACTGTGGATTCTGGAGTGAAAAGAAAACTATTTTTAAGCTTCTGGTTTTTTCGCAAATAGTTTGTGTGTGTTTTAGAGGTATTTTCAACCTCATGAAGGCTATTGCCATTTGACATATTTTTGGAGGCGGATTCCTTCGTCTAGTGGTCTAAAATTGGCTCCGAACATTTTTTTCTTTTGTCTAGAACTTAGAGTTTTAATAAATTTTTCTATGCTTTATAGAATAAGCCAAAATTTGGTGTGAGCCTTTATTTATGAAGGCATATTTGGCATCAAAAATTGGGGCCCATCTGAGGTGTTTTATTAGTAGTGATTTTTTACTAGTATGTGATTTTTTGCATTTTAGGGTTTTTAGAGCTAATGTGAAATAAAAGGAAGATTGTAATGATGTAAAATATTTAGTATGGATTTTGAAATGAGAATAAAACTATTTTGAAAATCTAGTTTTTTTGAAAAAATTTTGTGTTTTTTTGAAGGTATTTTAACCTCACGAAGGTTTCTCCCATTTTGACATATTTTTGGGGCCAGATTCCTTCGTCTAGTGGTCTAAAATTGGCTTAAACATTTTTTTTACTTTTTTCTAGAACTTAGAGTTTTAATAACTTTTTCTATGCTTTATAGAATAAGCCAAAATTTGGTGTGAGCCTTTATTTATGAAGGCATATTTGGCACACAAAATTTGGGGCCCATCCGAGGTGTTTTACTAGTAGGTGAGGCATTTTAGGTTTTTTGCATTTTGGCATTTTAGGGTTTTTAGAGCTAATGTGAAATAAAAGGAACATTGTAATGATGTAAAAGATTTAGTGTGGATTCTAGAATGAGAAGAAAACTATTTTGAAGCTTTTGGTTTTGTTACAAATAGTTTGTGTGTTTTGGAGGTATTTCAACCTCATGAAGGTTGCTTCCGTTTCGATATATTTTCAAGGTTGGATTCATTCATCTAGTGGTCTAAAATTGGCTCCAAATTGTTTTTTTCTTTTGTCTAGAACTTAGAGTTTTAACAACTTTTGATATGTTTTATATAATAAGAGAGAATTTGGAGCAGCCTTTATTTATGAAGGCATATTTGGTGTGGAAAATTTGGCTCCCATCTGAGGTGTTTTAGTAGTAGGTGTTTTTTTGCATTTTAGGGTTTTTTTAGCATTTTAGGGTTTTAGAGCTAATATGAAATAAAAGGAATATTGTAATGATGTAAAAGATTTAGTTTGGATTCAGAATGAGAAGAAAACTATTTTGAAGCTTCTAGTTTTGTTGCAAATAGTTTGTGTGTTTTTGAGGTATTTCAACCTCATGAAGGTTTGCCATTTCGACATATTTTTGGGGGGATTCCTTGTCTAGTGGTCTAAAATTGGCTAAATGTTTTTTTTTTTTGTCTAGAACTTAGAGTTTTAATAACTTTTGTCTATGCTTTATAGAATAAGAAAATTTGGTGTGAGCCTTTATTTATGAAGGCATATTTGGCACAAAATTTTGGGGCCCATATGAGGTGTTTTACTAGTAGGTGTTTTTGGCATTGGAGGGTTTTTTAGGCATTTTAGGGTTTTTAGAGCTAATGTGAAATAAAAGGAAGATTGTAATGATGTAAAAGATTTAGTGTGGATTCCAGAATGAGAAGAAAACTATTTTGAAGCTTTTGGATTTTTTTTTGTAAAATTTTTGTGTGTTTTGGAGGTATTTCAACCTCATGAAGGTTGTTGCCATTTCGACATTTTTGGGCCAATTCATTCGTTTAGTGGTCTCAAATTGGCTCTGAACATTTTGTTTATTTTTTCTCTAAAATTTAGAGTTTTAATAAATGTTTCTATGCTTTATAGAATTTCAAAATTTGGAGGAAGCCTTTATTTATTAAGGCATATTTGGCGTTTTATGGTTTTTTGGCCCATTCAAGATTTTACTAGTAGGTGATTTTTGGCATTTTAGGATTTTTTTTTTTTAGATTTTAGGGTTTTTGTGAAATAAAAGGAAGATTGTAATGATGTAAAAGATTTAGTGTGGATTCAGAATGAGAAGAAAATTATTTTGAAACTTATTGTTTTGTTGTAAACAATTTGTGTTTGTTTTGAATGTATTTCAACCACTGATGGTTGCTACCATTTGGCATATTTTCGGGGCTGG
Organism: Taxus chinensis; assembly: GCA_019776745.2. Taxonomy (NCBI): domain Eukaryota; kingdom Viridiplantae; phylum Streptophyta; class Pinopsida; order Cupressales; family Taxaceae; genus Taxus; species Taxus chinensis. The sequence continues at coordinate 65,087 of JAHRHJ020003401.1, forward strand.
ATTCCTTCGTCTAGTGGTCTAAAATTGGCTCCGAACGTTTTTTTTGATTTTGTCTAGAACTTAGAGTTTTAATAAATTTTTCTATGCTTTATAGAATAAGCCAAAATTTTGTGTGAGCCTTAATTTATGAAGCCATATTTGGCATTAAAATTTGGGGCCCATCTGAGGTGTTTTATTAGTAGTGTTTTTTGGCATTTTAGGTTTTTTGGCATTTTAGGGTTTTTTGGCATTTTAGGGTTTTTAGAGCTAATGTGAAATAAAAGGAAGATTGTAATGATGTAAAAGATTTAGTTGGATTCCAGAATGAGAAGAAAACTATTTTGAGCTCTTCTTGTTTTGTTACTAACAATTTATGTGTGTTTTGGAGGTATTTCAACCTCATGAAGGTTGTTGCCATTTTGGACATATTTTGGGGCCAGATTCCTTCGTCCATCTAAAATTGGCTCTAAATTTTTTTTTTCTTTTGTCTAGAACTTAGAGTTTTAATAAATTTTTCTATGCTTTATAGAATAATCTGAAATTTGGTGTGAGCCTTTATTTATGAAGGCATATTTGGCACACAAAATTTGGGGCCCATCCGAGGTGTTTTACTAGTAGGTGATTTTTGGCATTTTAGTGTTTTTTGGGATTTTAGGGTTTTTAGAGCTAATGTGAAATAAAAGGAAGATTGTAATGATGTAAAAGATTTAGTGTGGATTCTGGAATGAGAAGAAAACTATTTTGAAGATTCTGGTTTTGTTGCAAATATTTTTGTGTTGTTTTGGAGGTATTTAAACCTCATGAAGGTTGTTTACCATTTCAACATATTTTTGGGGCCTAAGATTCCTTCTTCTAGTGGTCTATAATTGGCTCCGATTTTTTTCTTGCTTTTTCCAAGAACTTAGAGTTTTAATAAATTTTTCTATTTTATAGAATAAGCCTAAATTTGGCATGAAAATTTATGAAGGCATATTTTACACCAAAATTTTGGGCCCATCCAGGTGTTTTACTGTAGGTGATTTTTGGAGATTTTATTTTTGGTAGGTTTTTTGGCATTTTAGGGTTTTTAGAGCTAATGTGAAATAAAAGGAAGATTGTAATGATGTAAAAGATTTAGTGTGGATTCCGGAATGAGAAGAAAACTATTTTGAAGCTTCTAGTTTTGTTGTAAAAAAATTATGTGTGTTTTGGAGGTATTTCAACCTCATGAAGGTTGCTGCCATTTCAACATATTTTTGGGGTTGGATTCCTTCAACTAGTGGTCTAAAATTGGCTCCAAAAGTTTTTTTACTTTTATCTAGAACTTAGAGTTTTAATAACTTTTTCTATGCTTTATAGAATAAGCCAAAATTTGGTGTAAGCCTTTATTTATTAAGGCATATTTGACACGTAAAATTTTCGGCCCATCCAAGGTGTTTTACTAGTATGTGATTTTTGGCATTTTAGGGTTTTTTTTGGCATTTTAGGGTTTTTAGAGCTAATGTGAAATAAAAGGAAGATTGTAATGATGTAAAAGATTTAGTGTGGATTCATGGAATGAGAAGAAAACTATTTTGAAGCTTCTAGTTTTTTGCAAATATTTTGTGTGTTTTGGAGTTATTTCAACCTCATGGAGGTTGTTTCCATTTTGGCATATTTTCGGGGTTGGATTCCTTCGTCTAGTGGTCTAAAATTGGCTCCAAACATTTTTTTACTTTTGTCTAGAACTTAGAGTTTTAATAAATTTTTTCTATGCTTTATAGAATAAGCTCAAAATTTGGTGCATGAGCCTTTATTTATGAAGGCATATTTGGCATGTAAAATTTGGGGCCCATCTGAGGTGTTTTACTAGTAGGTGATTTTTGGCATTTTAGGGTTTTTTTCTGCATTTTAGGGTTTTTTTGGGCATTTTAGGGTTTTTAGAGCTAATGTGAAATAAATGGAAGGTTGTAATGATGTCAAATATTTAGTGTAGATTCATGAATGGAATGAGAAGAAAAACTATTTTGAAGCTTCTGGTTTTTGTTGCAAAAATAGTTTGTGTGTGTTTTGGAGGTATTTCAACCTCATGAAGGTTGTTGCCATTTCAACATATTTTCGGCATCGGATTCCTTCGTCTAGTGGTCTAAAATTGGCTCCAAACATTTTTTTACTTTTGTCTAAAACTTAGAGTTTTAATAACTTTTTCTATGCTTTATAGAATAATCTGAAATTTGGCATGAGCCTTTATTTATGAAGGCATATTTGGCACATAAAATTTGGGGCCCATCCGAGGTGTTTTACTAGTAGGTGATTTTTTACATTTTAGGGTTTTTTGGAATTTTAGCGTCTTTTTGGCATTTTAGGGGTTTTAGAGCTAATTTTAAATAAAAGGAAGATTATATTGATGTAAAAAATTTACTGTGGATTCCAAAATGAGAAGAAAACTATTTTGAAGCTTCTTGTTTTGTTACTAACAATTTATGTGTGTTTTGGAGGTATTTCAACCTCATGAAGGTCACTAAATTTTCGGCATACTTTTCGGGGCTGAATTCCTTCCTTTAGTGGTATAAAATTGGCTCCGAATGTTTTTTTCTTTTTTCTAGAACTGAGAGTTTTTTAAAATTTTCTATGGTTTATAGAATAGCCAAAATTTAATGCATGAGCCTTTATTTATGAAGGCATATTTGGCACACAAAATTTGGGGGCCCATCGAGGTGTTTTACTAGTAGGTGTTTTTTGCCATTTTAGGTGTTTTTTGGCATTTTAGGGTTTTTTTTTTGGCATTTTAGGGTTTTTAGAGCTAATGTGAAATAAAAGGAAGATTGTAATGATGTAAAATTTAGTGTGGATTCCAGAATGAGAAGAAAACTATTTTGAAGCTTTCTGGTTTTTGTTGCAAATATTTTGTGTGTGTTTTGGAGGTATTTCAACCTCATGAAGGTTACTGTCATTTTGGCATATTTTCAGGGCCGGATTCCTTCATCTAGTGGTCTAAAATTGGCTCCCAACATTTTTTTTGCTTTTGTCTAGAACTTAGAGTTTTAATAACTTTTTCTATGCTTTATAGAAAATAATTTAGTGCCAAAATTTGGTGTGAGCCTTTATTTATGAAGGCATATTTTGTTAAGCACAAAATTTGGGGGCCATCCGAGGTGTTTTACTAGTAAGTTATTTTTGGCATTTTAGGGTTTTTTGGCATTTTAGGGTTTTTAGAGCTAATGTGAAATAAAAGGAAGATTGTAATGATGTAAAATATTTAGTGTGGATTCTGGAATGAGAAGAAAACTATTTTGAAGCTTCTTGTTTTGTTGCAAATAGTTTGTGTGTGTTTTGGAGGTATTTCAACCTCATGAAGGTTGCTTCCATTTCAACATATTTTCAGGGCTGGATTCCTTCGTCTAGTGGTCTAAAATTGGCTCCAAACGTTTTTTTTTGCTTTTGACTAGGACTTAGAGTTTTACTAACTTTTCTATGCTTTATAGAATAAGCCAAAATTTGTGCATGAGCCTTTATTTATGAAGGCATATTTGGCATAAAAAAATTTGGGGCCCATCCGAGGTGTTTAACTAGTAGGTGATTTTTGGCATTTTAGGTTTTTTTTGGCATTTTAGGGTTTTTAGAGCTAATGTGAAATAAAAGGAAGATTGTAATGATGTAAAAGATTTAGTGTGGATTCCAGAATGAGAAGAAAACTATTTTGAAGCTTCTTGGTTTTGTTGCAAACAATTTGTGTGTGTTTTGGAGGTATTTCAACCTCATGAAGGTTGCTACCATTTTGGCATATTTTTGGGGCCAAATTCCTTCGTCTAGTGGTCTAAAATTGGCTTCGGAGTTTTTTTTTGTCTAGAACTTAGAGTTTTAATAAATTTTTCTACACTTTATAGAATAATCAAAATTTTTGCATGAGCCTTAATTTATGAAGGCATATTTGGCACACAAAATTTGGGGCCCATCCAAGGTGTTTTACTAGTAGATTTTTTGATTTTTGGCATTTTAGGGTTTTTAGAGCTAATGTGAAATAAAAGGAAGATTGTAATGATGTAAAAGATTTAGTGTGGATTCCGGAATGAGAAGAAAACTATTTTGAAGCTTTTGGTTTTGTTGCAAATAATTTATGTGTGTTTTGGAGGTATTTCAACCTCATAAAGGTTGCTGCCATTTCGGACATATTTTCGGGGCCGGATTCCTTCGTCTAGTGGTCTAAAATTGGCTCCAAATGTTTTTTTTGCTTTTGTCTAGAACTTAGAGTTTTAATAAATTTTTCTATGCTTTATAGAATAAGCCAAAATTTGGTGTGAGCCTTTATTTATGAAGGCATATTTTTTACACAAACTTTGGGGCCCATCCGAGGTGTTTTACTAGTAGGTGATTTTATGCATTTTGTTTTTGGCATTTTAGGGCATTTTAGGTTTTTTAGAGCTAATTTGAAATAAAAGGAAGATTGTAATGATGTAAAATATTTAGTGTGGATTCTAGAATGAGAAGAAAACTATTTTGAAGCTTCTAGTTTTGTTGCAAACATTTTGTGTGTGTTTTGGAGGTATTTCAACCTCATGAAGGTTTCTTCCATTTCGACATATTTTTGGGGCCAGATTCCTTTGTCTAGTGGTCTAAAATTGGCTCTGAACATTTTTTTGATTTTGTCTAGAACTTAGAGTTTTAATAAATTTTTCTATGCTTTATAGAATAAGTTGAAATTTTTTGTGAGCCTTTATTTATGAAGGCATATTTGGCATGTAAAATTTGGGGCCCATCGAGGTGTTTTACTATAATTTAGCATTTAGGTTTTTGTCACATTTTAGGGTTTTTTGGCATTTTAGGTTTTTTAGAGCTAATGTGAAATAAAAGGAAGATTGTAATGATGTAAAAGATTTAGTGTGGATTCCAGAATGAGAAGAAAACTATTTTAAAGCTTCTGGTTTTGTTGAAAACTATTTGTGTGTGTTTTGGAGGTATTTAAACCTCATAAAGGTTGTCACTTTGACATATTTTCGGGGCCAGATTCCTTCGTCTAGTGGTCTAAAATTGGCTCTGAACATTTTTTTTGCTTTTGTCTAGAACTTAGAGTTTTAATAACTTTTTCTATGCTTTATAGAATAATCCAAAATTTTGTGTGAGCCTTTATTTATGAAGGCATATTTGGCATGTAAAATTTGGGGCCCATCTGAGGTGTTTTACTAGTAGGTGATTCTTTTTTAGCATTTTAGAGGTTTTTTGGCATTTTAGGGTTTTTAGAGCTAATGTGAAATAAAAGGAAGATTGTAATGATGTAAAAGATTTAGTGTGGATTGTGGAATGAGAAGAAAACTATTTTTCAGCTTTGAGTTTTCTTGCAAACATTTTGTGTGTGCTTTGGAGGTATTTCAACCTCATGAAGGTTCTTCCACTTCGGCATATTTTTGGGCCGGATTCCTTTGTCTAGTGGTCTAAAATTGGCTCTGAACTTTGTTTTTGTTTTTGTCTAGAACTTAGAGATTTTTAATAACTTTTTCTATTCTTTATAGAATAAGATAAAATTTGGCATGAGATTTTATATATGAAACCATATTTGGCACAAAAAAATTGGGGCCCATCTGAGGTGTTTTATTAGTAGGTGAGTTTTGGTATTTTAAGGTTTTTGGCATTTTAGGGTTTGATTTGGCATTTTAGGGTTTTTAGAGCTAATGTGAAATAAAAGGAAGATTCTAATGATGTAAAATATTTAGTGTGGATTTTGGAATGAGAAGAAAACTATTTTGAAGCTTATGGTTTTATTGTAAACAATTTGCGTTTGTTTTAGAAGTATTTCAACCTCATGAATGTTACTACCATTTCGACATATTTTCGGGGTCGGATTCCTTCATCTAATGGTCTAAAATTGGCTCTAAACATTTTTTGGGTTTTGTCTAGAAGTTATAGTTTTAATACTATGTTATGCTTTATAGAATAAGACAAAATTTGGCGTGAGCCTTTATTTGTGAAAAGATATTTGGCACGTAAAATTTGTGGCCCATTCGAGAGTGTTTAACTAGTAGATGATTTTTTTGGCACATTTTAACGGTTTCTTTTGGCATTTTAGGGTTTTCTAGAGCTAATGTGAAATAAAAAAATATTGTAATGATGTAAAAGATTTACTGTGTGGATTCCGAAATGAGAAGAAAAATCTTAAGAAGCTTATGGCTTTGTTATAAACAAGTTGTGTGTGTTTTGGAGGTATTTCAACCTCATGAAGTTTGCTGTCATTTCAACATATTTTTCGGGGCCTGGATTCCTTTCGTCTAAGTGGTTTAAAATTGGTGCCCACATTTTTATAGCTCCAGTTATCTGTTGGTTCCTTTATTCCTAGACATGTTTTATTGAGACTCTGATAGACTTTGGACATTTTACTATGATATTTTATCCTCTTGGACATTATGGCATTTTGGGCACGTAGCGCCAATTGGATTAGATTCATATACTGATATATTTCATATGGATTTGATGACACTAACAGGGTTATATGATAGACTTATCGGTTAGATATTAGTCTCTTGTGGTTAATTTGATTTAATGATATAGTGTTTTGGATTTAATGATGGTGATTTTCATGCTAACCTAAGTGTATGTCGTTACAATTTTATTTGTGGATGATTCATGACAAACTATGTGGATAATTGGATGCATTGCACTATCAATTGTAAATTATGTTCAGACATTTAAGTTTGATTGATATTGTGATGTATAGATGATGTTTACTATATTGGACAGGTGCGGTTAATGTGTGCAATGAGTGTGCAGGTGACAGGTATAGGAGAGCATGCATTTCAGGGCAGCTACGCAATTGTGCACAAGCGGCCCACGGGCTGAGTCCTAACCATGCTAAATGTTTGAGGCTTAGATTAGATATATTTAATTGGGCACCATGGGTGAACCCTCAGGTTTTTGTAATGTAATTATGTTTTGTAAAATTAATTAGGTTTAGGGTGTGTTTTATTAAGTAAACTCACTTAGGGGTTTAATGATCTTGTCTTAAGTTAAGTGTTGGTTTTGGGAAGTGTGTGTGTGTTGGTAGAAGGGATTGGGGACCACATGTGAACCTTGGGTGGACCCCACACCCTCTACCCTTGTGCCCAAGCATGCCAAACCCGAAATTGGGTTATTTTGGGCAATTTTAGGGACCCCTTTTGAGTTTGGGGGTTCCCTTAGCATGAAAATGGGCCCTTGGACCCTACCTAATAGGTAGGGGGGCCTATTTCCAAGGTTTGGAGGGAGTTTTCCCTCCCATTTAGCCCTCTTTAGTCACCATCCATGTAAGATGGTTGGGTTGTGTGAAATTGTTAAAAGTTGCTCCACTTTGTTTTATTTTAGTTTTTAGTATTTTGGGTGAAAAGGGATAAAAGGTGAGTTTACTCTTACTTATTTTGTTTTTGGAATCTTTGACTCTTGAGAGGAGACGCAAAATTTGGGTGACACTTGTCACTTTCCCATTGGTGAGGAAACTTTTGGGATCCTCTTTTTATTCTTCCTCATGTGGGAAGAAGAGGGTTTTCTTGGTTCATTTTTTTTTGGAGCACTTGGAGAATTTTGGAGCTTGGAGGGAAGCTTGGACAAAGTGGAAAATTAGAGTCCCATTTGGAAAGCTTTTTAGAGGTAGGGTTCTTAACCTTCTTCTTCTTAGTTTTGCTTATATTGTATGCTATGTTTGATCATTGAAATAATGTGTGTGAAATATGTGTTGAGTTTGTGTATGATGCATGTAGTTGTTCATTTTGTTCTTATTGTTATAAACGATTTTTCTTGTTTTCTCTCCACCATCATTTGGATTGATGGTTTTTGGAGAATGTAGGGGAAGAGAGAGGGATTTCCCTCTCAAACCTCATGGTTGTTGGATCAAGCCATGAATTTTCATCCCCTCATATGGTTTGAGGTGGGAGAAAGGCTCATATGGCTTGAACCTTTCCCCATTCTTGGTGAGGAAACCCTTTGGTTTTTTTGAAAATCCTCCCAAGAAGGATTTCTATAGCATAAGGAGGAATAAGGAGGACTTATGATTAGGAGGTATAAGGAGTGTTTGTATATATGTGTATTTCAACCTCATTGGTGCTCCTATGGTTGGACACCTTGATTTGGGCATCCTTCCTTCCTCTCTTCCCCCTTGTGAGGTTGAACTTGTTCTCCTCATTTTGTTTTCATTGTATAGTAGGTCTAAGTAGTTGAATTTTTTTATGTTTTCTCTTGTTGTGTGTTTAATCCCCTTATTACTTGTGCACATTTTGGAAGCTAGTTCCTCTCTCCCATGGGCTTGGGGGAGGCTAGCATGACTTCCAACCATGGAAAGGCATGTGATGATGCCTATTGGTTGGGTGGTAAACAAGCCATGTTGTCTTGGAGGTATTTAAGAGAAGTTGGAGATCCCTATTCTTCTTATTCTTATCGGTTCTTATTGTATATTTATAAATGTGATTATGTGAAGTCATTCTTTTTCTTGTAAAACATCCACTTTGTATGTGATGTTACTTGTAAACTTAAGCCATATTGTCTTAAGAAAGTTTCCTTCAATAGTGCAAGGATCTTGTACAAAAAAAAAAAGGTTGTCTTGAATAAGCCTTGTAGTTGAGCATTTTTTTACAAATGTGAACCCTTGCCTTGAAAAAGTAAGCTTGTAAAATAGATATGAAAGATCTCTTCATAAAGAAATTGTTGTAACTCTATTTTGGAATAAAAGATTGGTTATTGGAAACATTGTGTTACAAAGAAATAATATTTGTTGGAATAACTCTCTTGTAGAAATCTGCAATAGTTATCTAGTTATGCATTACATGATGTAAACTGGAAAATTTAATGTTTTTTGCTTTAAATTTTTGAAAAAAAAATTTTTATGAGCACTAAAGAAAGATTGTAATGATGTAAAAGATTTAGTGTGGATTCCAAAATGAGAAGAAAACTATTTTTAGGCTTCTGGTTTTTTTACAAATAGTTTGTGTGTGGTATGGAGGTATGTCATCCTCATGAAGGTTCTTGCCATTTTGGTATACTTTCAAGCCTGGATTCCTTTGTCTAGTGGTCTAAAATTGGCTCTGAACGCTTTTTTCTAGAACTTAGAGTTTTAATAAGTTTTCTATGCTTTAAATAATCCCTTTCCAAAATTTGGTGCGTCCTTTATTTATGAAGGAATATTTGGCACGTAAACTTTGGGTTCCATCCGAGGTGTTTAACTAGTAGGTGATTTTTGGGATTTTTAGGGTTTTTTTTGCATTTTAGGGTTTTTAGAGCTAATTTTAAATTAAAGGAAGATTGTAATGATATAAAAGATTTAGTTTGAATTGTAGAATGAGAAGAAAAGTATTTCTAATCTTCTCATTTTGTTACAAACATTTTGTGTGTGTTCTGGAGGTATTTCAACCTCATGAAGGTTTGCTTACACATTTTGACATATTTTTAAAAGGAATGGATATTCCTTCGTCTAGTGGTGTCTAAAATTTGGCTAATGAACATTTTTTTTGATTTTTTATATAGAAACTTAGAGTTTAATAAGCTTTTGCTATGATTTATACAAATAAGCCAAAATTTGGTGCACGAGCCTTTATTTATGAAGGCATATTTGGCATGCAAAATTTGGGGCCCATCAAGGAGGTTTACTTGTGTTTTACTAGTATAACCTGAGGTTATTTTTCGGCATTTTAGGGGGTTTTTAGTCATTTTAGTAGATTTTATAACTTTTTCTATAATGTGAAATAAAAGTCAGTGTGAAGAATTTTAATGATGGAAAAGATTTAGTGTGGATTAACTTTGGTATTTAAGGATATTTTTAAGATTCTAGTTTTTTACAAATATTTTTAATGCGAAAGTGGTATTTGAAGAACTAATGAATTGCTTCCTAATATTTAAATATATTTTTGAGGGTCTGGATTCCTTCATCAGAAGTGGTGGAGGTATATTCAATCATGAAGGCTCCGAATGATTTCAAGGTCGGATTGTTTTGTCTAGAACTTACTATAAACAATTTTTTAATAATTTTTAAAAATATGCTTTATAGAATAAGCCTAAATTTGGCATGAAGCCTTTATTTATGAAATCATATTTGGCATGAAAAAATTTGGGGCCCATCCGAGGTGTTTAACTAGTAGGTGATTTTTGACATTATAGGTTTTTTTTGCCATTTTAGGGTTATTAGAGCTAATGTGAAATAAAAGGAAAATTGCAATGATGTAAAATATTTACTGTTGATTCCAGAATGATAAGAAAAAATACTATTTGAATCTTCTAGTTTTGTCGCAAACAATTTGTGTGTGTTTTGGAGGTATTTCAACCTCATGTAATTTCATACTTTTGGCATATTAAGATGGGTAAAATTCCTAGTAGTCTATCTGGTCTGCAAATCGCATTTACATATCTCCGAATTTTTAAGACGGTTGACTTCTCCTATGAAATTAGACTTGTTTTAATAACTCTATGCTATGCTTTACTATTAATCTAGACATAACATTTTGAGCGTCTATCATGTTTATATAATGATAGAGGTCAGATATTACACAAAAAAACGTAATATTTGGCCCATTCACCGTTCCCACAAGATCCAAATCTTACTACTGATAATTATTTTTGGTGTTTTAGCAATTCTCCCTAGAGTTGAAATGCCTCCGAAATACACAAAGAAGTATTTGAATGATGTAAAAGATTTAGTGTGGATTCCATAATAGCCCAAGATTTCTTATTTTGAAGCACACTAGGTCTTTAACATCATTACAAATAGTTTGTGGACAGTTATTGGAGATAATTAGACCCTTAAAAACCTCGATGAAGGATCTAAAATTGACCTATATAGATATATCTCGTATGGGTCCAGATTCCTTCATCTATGTGCGTTCATAGATTGAAGGCTCGATAAAAACAGTCCAAAATTTCTTATTTCTATAAAGCATCTAGTTATTAATACATTTTTCTAAGACATTCTAGAAAATTGAACTCCAAATAAATACATTGATTCATTTTTTCTTATGAAATCATATTTGGCAATAAAAAAATTTGGGTCCCACCCGAGTTGTTTCTAATGGAAGGTAAACTTTCTAAAATTTTTTTTCATGAATATTGTTTAAAATATGATACCACCCTGAAAGGAATTTAGGTGACCAATTGTGATACAAAAGTTATGGTCCTCACAAAGCTTTCGTAACTACGGAGATTATGAAAAATAGAACCTATAGCAAATACAAAAAGTTCCTTAGCCAATACCATGGTCTAGCCATAGTCGTCATCCTCTTGGAAAGAGACACAAATTTTTTTTGTACTTAAATTAACAAAGGACTTCATAATCTCAGTTAGGTAGAAATATGGACGTAATGTACGATTTATAGCATTCTAATAGGATTTTTCGAAGCCTTAGGACCATTATAGGGTTCGTGACCACCACTAGGCCTGGTTGAACTCCCAAAGGGTCAAGATTTTTCAGAATGAATTTAAAATGATCTTGGTTGTAACAGTAATTCATGACTACCTGATTAGTAATATCAACATAGACCATGAAGCTTCTGTTTTCACCTTGCAGTGTTGCAAAATAGTCGTTAGAAGAAAAAAAATATTAGGTCACCAACATTTACAACCTAAATCCAACTGGGAAGGTATGTTACCATAGAAGGTTGCTACCATTTTGTATATTTTAGGGCCGGCAATATTCCTTCATCTAGAGATATAAAATTAATCTCACGTACATTTTTTTAATCTTTAGTCATAGAACTTAGATTTCTTTTCAAATATCTCTTCTTATTTTGTCTATGCTTTATAGCATAAGTTGAAATTTGGTGCGATCCTTTATTTGTGAAGTCATATCTAGGTTGGTAAAAATCTGGACCCCCATTCTTAGGTGCTTTAATAGTAACGTGATTTTTTGCATTTATGGGTTTTTTTTGGCATTTTAAAGTTTTTAGAGCTAATGTGAAATAAAAAAAATATTGTAATGATGTAAAATATTTAGTGTGGATTCCAAAATGAGAAGAAAACTATATTGAACATTCATGTGGGAAATTTGTGAAGGACAATTTATGTGTGTTTTGGATGTATTTCAACCTCATGAAGGCTATTGCCATTCCGACATATTTTTCAGGACGGATTCCTTCTTCTAGTGGTATTAAATTGGCTCCAAATGTTTTTTTTCTTTAAATAATGGTAAAAGATAACTTAATAGAAATTTTAATATAATTTTCTATGACTTTATAGAATAAGTTGGCATCACCATTAATTTTGAAGGCATATTTGGCATATACCAAATTTGGTGCCCATCTTAAGTAGAATGAAGTTGTGGTATTTGTAGGGTTTTTCAGAGATAACTGTGAAATAACAAGCAATATTGTAAACAATGAGTTGCAAAATATTTACTGTGGATTCATGGATTGAAAAGAAAACTATGGATTGAATGCATTAGAAAAACTATCACTTTTGCAAACATTTTGTGTGTGTTTTGGATCTATGTCAATTCTCATGAACGTTGTTTAGATACCTATTTGTGTCATATTTTCAGGAGTTATGGATTCCTTCATCTAGTGGTCTAAAATTTGGCTTTAGAACATTTTTTTTAATTTGACTAACAAAACTTAGATATTTTAATAACTTTTGATATGCTTCATAGAATAAGATTAAATTTTGCGCGAGGCTTTATTTATTAAGGAATAATTGGAATGTGAAATTTGGGGTCCATCCAATGTGTTTCACAAGTAGGTGATCTTTTGCATTTTAAGAAAAAATTTTAGAATTTTAGGATTTTTTCATAATGTTTATGAAATTTTAGAGCATAATTAGAAATAAAAAGCAAGATTGTAATGATGTAAAAGATTCTTAGTTTTCTGGAATGAAAAAAATCACACTATTTTTAGAAGCTTCTAGCTATCGGTATCCACCCACAATTTGCGTGTTAAAAAGAATATTTTATTTGTCAAATGTCCAACTTGAATGTTAATGCCTTATTTGAGACATATACCCAATTGTAGCCTACAACTGTGAAGGATTCCTGCAAACTAGTCAATATAATATCTTGCTTCAAACATTTTATTTTCACCTAAAAATTGTCTTTTACTAAGAGTTTTAAGATAAATTTTTCTATACGGTTTAATAATGTTAAATTGTTGACGCAAGTTTTTATGTGTCACATAAGGCATTTTATGTGTTTTGTGAAATTTGAGGTGCATCCGTTGTATTTTACTATATCAGGATATTTGTTGGCATTTTTGGGTTTACAAAGCTTATGTTTCTTATTGTTTCTTATACTCAACCATAAGGTCTATCTAGAGCTAATATGAGTATTAAAGGAATATTCTTCAATTATGATATTTAATGTTTAGCGTGGATTCCATGATGTCGGAGTATAACTATTTAGAGACCATAATTTTTGTATCTACTCTCAGATCATTTTAATTTTTTCCAAGGTGTGTATATCTCGAATATGTATTATGCCATGACCAACTTTCTACATATTTTGAGTGCACATTTTGACATATTTTTCAGGTCAACCGAATTCCTTCATCTAGTGGTCTAAAATTGGCAACCTTTGATTAATTTTTCTAGATCTTATAGTTCTAATATATTTATCTCTGCTTTATAGAATAAACCAAGATATGGTGCAAGCGTTCATATATTAATTCATAATTTGTAAGCCAAAAATTGGGGTCCATCTAAGGTGTTTTACTAGTATGTGATTTTAAAGCATTTTAGGGTCTTTTGGAATTTTATATTTTTTATAGAAAATGCGAATAAAAAGGAATATTGTAATGATGTAAAAGATCTAGTGTGGATTCAAGAATGAGAAGAAAAATATTTTTAATCTTTTGGTTTTGTTGCAAACAATTTGTGCCTATTTTTGAGGTATTTCAACCTCATGAAGGTTATTGCGATTTTGACATATTTTTCGGGGATGGATTCCTTTGTCTAGTGGTCTAAAATTGGCTTCAAACATTTTTTCTCTTTTGTCTTGAACTTAGACATTTAATAACTTTACTATCATTTATAGGATAAGATGAAATTTGGTGCGACCCTTTATTTATGAAGGTATATTTGACACACAAAATTTGGGGACCATAAGAGGGGATTACTAGTAGGTGATTTTTGGTGTTTTAGGGTTTTTTTTGGCATTTGAGGGTTTTTAGAGCTAATGTGAAATAAAAGAAAAATTGTATAGATGTAAAAAATATTTAGTGTGTATTTTAGAATGAGAAGAAAACTATTTTGAAGCTTCTAGTTTCATTACATACAATTTGTGTGTGTTTTTGAGGTATTTCAACCGCATGAAGGTTGCTTCCATTTGGCATATTTTCGGGGCTGGATTCCTTCATCTAGTGGTTTAAAATTGGCTCCGAATTTTTTTTTGCTTTTGTCTGTGAATTAGAGTTTTAATAACTTTGTTTTATGTTTTATAGAATAGGCAAAAATTTGGTGTGTGCCTTTATTTATGAAGGCATATTTGGCACAAAAAATTTGGAGACCATCCAAGGTGTTTTACGAGTATGTATTTTTTGGCATCTAAAGATTTTTTTGTCATTTTAGGATTTTTTTTTACATTTTAGGGTTCTAAGACCTAATGAGAAATAAAAGGAAGATTGTAACGATGTAAAAGATTGAATGTTTATTATGGATTGAGAAGAAAACTATTTTGAAAGTTCTAGATTTTTTGTAAATAGTTTGTGTAGGTTTCGTAGGTATTTCAACTTCATGACTGTTGTTTCCATTTTAGCATATTTTTGTGGTCGGATTCCTTCATCTAGTGGTCTAAAGTTGGCTTTGAACATATTTTTTACTTTTTTCTAGAACTTGAGTTCTAATAACTTTTTCTATGCTTTATAGAATAATCCAAAATTTTGTGTGAGCCTTTATTTATGAAGGGATATTTGGCACACAAAATATGAGGTGTATCTGAGGTGTTTTAGTAGTAGGTGATTTTTTGCATTTTAGGGATTTTTAGCATTTGAGTTTTTCTTTGGCATTTTAGGGTTTTAGATTTAATGTGAAATAAAAGGAAGATTGTAATGATATAAAGAATTTAGTGTGGATTCCGGAATGAGAAGAAAATTATTTTAAAGCTTCTAGTTTTGTTGCTAAAAATTTTTATGTGCTTTGGAGGTATTAAAACATCATGAAGGTTAATGTCATTTTGACATATTTTTTGGGCCGGATTCCTTCGTCTAGTTGTCTAAAATTGGCTTCAATAAATTTTTTTATTTTGTCTAGAACTAAGAGTTTTAATAACTTTTTCTACGCTTTATAGAATAAGTTTAAATCTGTTACAAGCCTTTATTTATGAAGGTATATTTGGAACACAAAACTTGGGGGCCATCTGAGGTATTTTAGTAGTAGGTAATTTTTGGTATTTTACTTTTTTTTTTATCATTTGAGGGTTTTTATAGCTAATGTGAAATAAAAGGAAAATTGTAATGATGTAAAATATTTAGTGTTGATTATGAAATGAGAAAATATAAGTATTTTGAAGCTTTTAGATTTGTTACAAATAGATTATGTTCTTTTTGGAGGAATTTCAAACTCATGAGGGTTGCTTCCATATCAACATATTTTTAGGGCCAGATTCCTTCGTCTAAAGGTCTAAAATTGGCTCCAAAATTTTTATTTTGCTTTTGTCTAGCACTTAAAGTTTCAAGAACTTTTGATTTACTTTATAGAATAAGCTGAAATTTTCCGCGATACTTTATTTATGAAGGCATATCTGGCAACCAAAATTTATGTCCAATCTGAGGTGTTTTACTAGTAGTTGATTTTTGGTATTTTGGGGTTTTTGGATTTTTTTTAGAGCTAATGTGAAATGAAAGGAAGATTGTAATGATGTAAAATATTTAGTGTGGATTCCAATATGAGAAGAAAAATATTTTGAAGCTTTTTGGTTTTTTCAGAAATAGTTTGTGTGTGTTTTGGAGGTATTTATACCTCATGAAGGATGGTGCCATTTTGGAATATTTTTGGGGCCAAGTTCCTTTGTCTAGTGGTCTAGAATTGGCTCTGAACGTTTTTTTATTTTTGTTTAGAACTTAGAGTTTTAATAAATTTTGTTATGTTTTATATTATAAGTCTAAATTTGGAGTGAGACTTCATTTATGATGGGCTATTTGGCACATAAAATTTGGGGGACATCTGAGGTGTTTTAATATTAGCTATTTTTGGCATTTTAGATTTTTAAGAGCTAATGTGAAATAAAAGAAGGATTGTAATGATGAAAAATATTTAGTGTGGATTCCGGAATAAGAAGAAAACTATTATGAATATTATGGTCTGTTACATACAGTTTGTGTGTGTTTTAGAGGTATTTCAACGTCGTGAAGGTTTTTTCCATTTTGACATATTGTCGGGGCCCGATTCCTTCATCTAGTGGTCTAAAATTTAATCCAGACATTTTTAAAACTTTTTTCTTGAACTTAGACTTTTAATTCATTTTGTTATGTTTTATAGCGTAAGATGAAATTTGGCACCATCCTTTATTTATTTAGGCATATTTGGCATGCAAAATTTGGGGTCCATATGAGGTGCTTTACTAGTAGGTGATTTTTGTCTTGTTATGGTTTTCGACATTTTAAGGTTTTTTTTGGCATTTTAGGATTTTTAGAGCTAATGTGAACTAAAAGGAAGATTGTAATGATGTAAAATATTTAGTGTGGATTTTTGAATGAGAAGAAAACTATTTTGAAGCTTCAAGTTTTGTTGCAAATAGTTGGTGTGTTTTGGAGGTATTTCAACCTCATGAAGGTTGTTTTCATTTTTGTAATTTTTCAGTGCAGAATTCCTTTGTCCAATGGTCTAAAATTGGCTCTAAAGATTTTTTTTTTTTTTTTCAGAAACTTATAGTTTTAATAAAATTTTCTATGATTTTTAGAATAAGTTGAAATTTGGTGCAAGCCTTTATTTGTTAAGGAATATTTGGCACACAAATTTGGGGTCCATCCAAGGTGTTTTACTAGTAGGTTATGTTTGGCATTTCAGGGTTTTTATGCATTTTAGGGGTTTTTTAAAATTTTAGGGTTTTTAGAGATAATGTGAAATAAAAGGAAGATTTTATTGATGTAAAATAATTAGTGTGGATTTTGGAATGAGGAGAAAACTATTTTGAATCTTATGTTTTTGTTACAAATATTTTGTGTGTGTTTTAGAGGTATTTATACTTCTTGCAACTATATCGACATCATTTCTTATTAAACCATTTAGTTTTATTTAGGTAGTTTCCTCTTATATTGCAAATTCATATTCTTAAAGTCTCATTATTTATTATTTTTTCTTCAACCCCATCCTTAAAACTATTTTGTTTATTCCTAATAATATTACACAACTCCTAATTAGGTTTTCTATTAGGTTTCTGTTTTTTATTCCATTTTATTTATAGCATACATGGATCACTATTAATTTTTAAGGTCCTCTTATTGCATTGCACAACTTTTTCCCCTCTTTTAGATTATAATTACATGTTACGAAGCTTAATTCTTATTTTACTCATTTAGTACCTTATTCTAAACCTTTGATCTCTTCAAACTTGTTTAAGACAATTTCATTCTTAGCCCCTATTATGTTCCCAATAAACAAGCACAAAATGCTATTATGCTTATGTATGTGTGTCAAAGGTTAATTTACATCCATTTTCCTTCATTATGTTTCACAAGTTACAACCTTCTTGCTTATTTTATTAAAAGGGTTATAAAATTTTAGTCTATTTTGTTTATGCCCATGTTTGATTATTTCCATGATGATTTCAAACATCTCTTAGCTTATAATTTCTCAATTCTGCAAGTTTTTGTCCTCTAATTTAGAATTATTTAGGTGTATAGAATAAGTGAACCCACTTATATTTCAAAACATATGAAAATAAGGCACCAATTGTGACCAATGTTCATGCATATAGGTGTTGTTACATATTTACAAAATATAAGGAAAATAAATTATCACATACATTAGTAAGTAATAAAACTATATCATAATCTTGCCTTATAACATAACATTTACATTTATATAAATCTAAGTTCATTTCACATTTCTCAAAAAATAAATGTTGTAAGAATGATTTACAAGATTGCACAAACATACATACACATAAACTTGTTTAGTTGCAAAACCAACTCAACTTTCTCAGATGTCTAAGAAGTGTAAACCTACGCTCTGATACCAAGTGTCATGCCCTATAAATTTTAGCCCAAAATGAGACTTTTTTTTAAAATTGTAAACCTACACTCCGATATAATCTTTTATTTGGTATCCCTAAGATTAAATATGATCATGAAACATGTGAAAGTTTCTTGTGTTGTAAGAAACATAATAAACCATTTCACAAACATCATGATCCAAATTCTTCTTAGTTATTATATTTTATTCACAGTGATGTGAGAGGTCCACTTGAAGTTCCTTCTCTTAGTAGAGATTTTTATGATGTATGATATATTCATGATTTCTGTAGGATGATCTGGTCTTATTTTATTATGAAATTTTGATGTCTTATATGAATTTCAAGAGTTCAAAGCCCTTGTTAAAAATGATTCTAATCTAAAAATAAAAAATCATTAGAAATTATAATGAAGGTGATTATATTAGAAAAGAAATTAATGAGTTTTGTGTGTCATGTGGGATTCAAAGGGAGTTGACTACTCCTTATTCACTACAACAAAATGGCATTACAAAAAGGAAAAATACGAATATCTTAGAAATGGCTAGGACTATGATTCATGCAGAAAATGTGCCTAAATTTCTATGGGCAAAAGATATGAAAACTTCAGTCTATATTCTTAACATAGTTCCTACAAAATATCTACATCAAACTAATCATCATGAAGTATGGATAAATAAAAAAATGAATATCTTTCACTTAAGAATATTTGGTAGTCCTGCTTCTATCTTCATTCCAAAAGTTAGAATGAAGAATCTTGACTCAACCTCATATTATTGTATTTTTGTTAGTTATTGTTATTAAATAAATGTTTTATGAGTTTGCGACCCTTTCAAGAAGAACATAGTTGAAAACATGAATGTTAATGTCTAAGAGAAAACATTATGTGATGCTTATTATGAACCCTCCTCAGTTTCTCCCAAAATAGAGCCTGATAATCCTCTCCTAAACATATGGAAATAAGAGTTTAAGAGGATTATTATACTGATCTTGATATGATGGATATTTATGGGGATTCATATCAAAGTTTCTTACATCCAAAGATTCCTAAATGGACTCAAAATATTGTTCATGTTTCTCATCCTGTTAGTCTTAGAAAGGTTCCTCATATTTAGCACTCTTATCATGCCTTGATGACCCTATATGATGTTGAAAAAAAATATTTCAAAGAATCTTTTCAAATGATAGATGGCTTCAGGCTATGAAAGACTAATACAATCCTTTGATTAAAATAAGCACTTGGGAACTAGTCCCTCCTCCTTTTAAATGAAGCATGTTATGATCCAGTTTGTTGTATAAAACTAAGTATAACTCTGTAGGAGTAATACATAAATTCTAGGAAAGATTAGTAGCTCATTTTTTTAATTAAAAACATATTCTTGAACTTATTCAAAAAATTTCTCATGTAGCTAAAATGAGCACTGTTAGGACTCTTCTAGCATTAACTTCTCAAAATGGATGGGAGATTAAACAAATGGATGTTAAAAATACATTTATGAATGGTGAACTGAAAGAAGAAATTTCTATGGATCAACATAAAGGTTTTAGAGAACCTGGTAATAACTATATGTCTATAAGCTGAAAAAGTCTTTATGAGGTCTTAATCAAGCTCCTAGAGCTTGGTATGCTATAATTAATAGGTTCTTTCATAATCTTGGTTTCTATTTTTTTTTAATAATGATTTATTTTTTAAGTTTGAAAATAATCATATTACCATTATTATTCTATAGTTTAATGATCTATTTTTTTATTATTGGTAAATAGTTTTGAAGGAACTATACCCTATTTACATAGTTTGATGATCTATTGATTACTAGTAGTGATACAAATTTAATTGTTAGAATTAAAGAAAGATTAAAACATCATTTTGAAATGACTGATTTAGGTCTGCTAAACCATTTTTTACACATAGTTATATTTCAGGATCATAAATCCATTTTTTCATCTCAATATCCATATATTACTAATTTACTTAGAATATTTTACATGATTTACTATGAACCTAGTGCCATTCTTATTCATGTCATTGTTAAATTAGATGTTAAACCTACATGTGCTAAATTTGATCCTACATTGTAGAGACAACTAGATCATAGTCTAATTTATTTGACTATTACTAGGCCTGATATTTCATATGAATTAGGATTTTTTTCTAGATTCATACAGGATCCTTATGAGGATCATTGAAAAATGGAAAAAATAATTATGAAATATGTTAAAGGAACAATTAATTATGGTTTATATTATTATTCTTGTGATGATGTAGATTTATTTTGATATTGTGATTTTGGCCATGATGGTGATGCTAAATACAGAAAATATACTTATGGATATGTTTTCATGTTGGGTGAAGGAACCATCCCTTTGAGTAGTAAGAAGAAATGAATAGTTTATATCTCTTTTAGTGAAGAAGAGTATATAAGTGCTATGAAATCAACAAATGAATTTATGTAGCTGAAAATACTATTAGATGAACTATATGTGTGTGTCACAGGAAACACTACTCTTCTATGTGATAGCTAGAGTTGCATTACTCTCACAAACAATCATGTTCAACATCAAAGGACCAAACATATTGAATTTCATATGAAATTTTCTCAAGAGAAAGTCCTTAATGGTGATGTTAATCTCATGTTCTATTCTATTGAATATCAAGTTGCAAATATGTTCACCAATCCATTATGTTCTGTGAAGTTTTCCAAGTTTTATGTCTTGTTGGGCCTATCATAGTTATCATTGAGGGGGAGTGTGCATAAAAATTCCACCTTTTAATGGATTGTTGTAAACTTCCAATACTTCCTCCATTTTTTTTATAAGTAAATGTTCACACTATTTGAATTTAATTATAAATCCTAGAGAAGCATTAGTGATATGAATTCCTTATTTTATAAACGGCTCCATAATCTGATATAATTATTCATATATAAATCACTTTTCCTAAGAATTTATTTATGGTATGATCTTTATGATTTCTCTTATTTAATTTTGTATGGGAAGATCAGTTTTATTTCCCTTGTTTACATGCTAGCATGAATCAACATTGATGATTTATGGATCTGGAAATCCTTGTGTAGAAAAATGTAATTTGGCATGTTTGATTTTCCCACATAACATTAAGGGGGAGTCTTTGGCTAATAATGTCAATTGGGGATACCATTTAGGTGGACCACTTCATGACCCCTTTTATTAAAAGTTTATTTAATAAACTTTATTATGTCACTCTTTCACAACTAGAGTAAAATGATATGACCAATTCACCAATCCTATATAAATAAGATGATCTCTCATGGGATTATCAGTATGTTACTATCATATTGTTATGCAATTCTCTATGTGAGTCCGAGGGCATAAGTGGAAGTGTTAGGTAAAATCATATATGAAATTCTTAATACATGAAGTCCTTTATTTTGTGTGGGTTTTTTTCCTTTGGGTTTCCCCACTATAAATCTAGTATTTCCATGTCTTTACTTTATTGTTATTTTCTTTCAGCTCTTGTTATTACATTCTGTAATCTACAATAGATATTCAACTAAATATATGGTTAATTTTACTACACACCATAATCTATAATCATCAACACTTTATTTTTTGGAATTATAATTTGTTAATTATGTCTTCTTGTCATTTCACTAACATTTACACACTAAAAAAAGTGCTCATTAGGTGACCCCTGACTAACACGTGGAATTCCAAGGTTGTTGGCCTTCTCCCTTCCTCAATTTGGTAATTTGTATTTTTCTCTGAATTACCTGTTCGTCACCTGCACACCTTAAATAAGTGTCATACCGTGAAAAACATATTCGTCCTTATATAACCATGTGAAAATGGAATAAATCCAAACAAAGACAACCAAACAACTCATCATACAATTAACAATAAAAAACAATAATTAAAATGACATTTTAATTTTATTATGAACATCTACATATATGATTCAATTGACAGATATAAAATTTTTAATTGTGTCTAATAAATAAATTTAGCTCATACATCTATAGTTATCATGATAAATCTATACATAATCAAACATGTAACATACACATAGAATTTTGGTCATACACATATAGTCCATTTAAGGTTATTTAAATAAATCAAATTATCATATAAATGTGATTAACTTTTCCCTTCATGGTTAGTTAAATAAATAAATAGGCCATACTGCTATAAAATGTCTATGAAAATCCATGCCTTAAATCATATAACTCAAAATGTCCATCATCCAAGTCAACCAGCGTACTAAACGTCATAATCATATACATATACAATGAAGAAAAAATAAAGGGCTATCAGATAATCAGTAAACAATGTGTAAAGGAGGTGGTCACTATAGTGGTAGAATTTATGATTAAATTAAAAAGGGATTGGGTTGGAATGTGCTATATACCTCCTCTTTTACTAGTGCCAACACCATATTGGGCGTGTTATATAGAGAAATATAATGATGAGTTCTAGAAGTGGTGTAAAGAAATTATTGAAAATAAAGGACATGGAGAACCTGACAAGAAAGATTGGGAGGGTATGTTTGAACAATATAACCTAAGTTGACTACATGATAGGAACCAAGGATGGAAATGATTGTCATGAAATGAATTAAAGTATGTTGGGGAGGCTGATGAGACCCATAAATGCCTCATTATTTACTTGTCATTGACAATGTTAAGCATCTTATACTAGTAATGTCAAATTTATTTTACTCATAAAAACTTGTATTTGAAATAGAATTATGAATTTAAATGCATATTTATTCTCTTTGTTAACACTAACAACTTGCAATTTATGACAAATCTACTAGTGTTTCTGAAATAAAAATAGGTTTACAAAGTTTTTGTTTTTCTTTGACCTCTGGACCATACATTGTTCTAGCTCCAGACTATGTATACTTCTAGCTCTGGACCATGCATATTTCTAGATCAAGACATTGTATATGCCTAACTCCGGACCATCACTATTTCTATTTTCAAACAATACATACTACCAGCTTTAGAACATACAATTTTATTATATTCATGCCATTTATAACTCCATCTCTAGACCATATACACAACCAGATTAGGACCATACATACTTTAAACTCTAGGATTTTACAACTGTATTCCATCTCAACCATAAATTTTATCAAGAGTCTAGTTGTAATCTGTACTTCTAAACTGATCTAAGAATGGAAGTTTCTTAGTATGCAAGAAATAATTATAACGGTTCTTGTTTCCAATTCCATTTTAATTTTTTAGCAATTGTATATTCTAATTTTGTCAAATAGATTCTAAATGATGTTTAAACTATATACAATGATAATTTTTCATGTCATCTCCTCCCATGATTATATTTTCATAACATTCCATGAACCATATTATAGAAAAAAATTGTGTTTTATTCTACACAAACATGAAGGCCTAATCATGAAAGAATATAAAATACTTCAAAATTATGATTGCAATAAAAATCGATAAAAATGAAATTATAACATTGTTTCCAACTAATGAACATTAAATTATAGTGGGATTGGGTTGGAATGTGGTATAGAACTCCTCTTTTACTAGTTCCAACACCATATTGGGTGTGTTATATAGAGAAATAAAATGATGAGTTCTAGAAGTGGTGTAAGGAAATTGCTGAAAATAAAGGACATGGAGAACCTGACAAGAAAGATTGAGAGGGTATGTTTGAACAATATAACCTAAGTTGAGTACGTGAGAGGAACCAAGGATGGAAATGATTGTCATGAAATGAATTGAAGTATGTTGGGGAGGCTGATGAGACCCATAAATGCCTCATTATTTACTTCTCATTGACAATGTTAAGCATCTTATACTAGTAATGTCAAATTTATTTTATGCACAAAAACTTGTATTTGAAATATAATTATGAATTTAAATGCATATTTATTCTCTTTGTTAACACTAACAACTTGCAATTTATGACAAAGCTACTAGTGTTTCTGAAATAAAAATAGGTGTACAAAGTATTTGTTTTTCTTTGACCTCTAGACCATACATTGTTCTAGCTCCAGACTATGTATACTTCTAGCTCTGGACCATGCATATTTATAGATCAAGAAAATGTATATTTCTAACTCCGAACCATCACTATTTCTATTTTCAGACAATACATACTACTAGCTTCAAAACATACAATTTTATTATATTCACACCATTTATAATTCCATATCTAGACCATATACACAACCATATTAGGACCATACATACTTAGAAATAATTATAATGGTTCTCATTTCCAATTCCATTTTAATTTTTTAGAAATTGTATATTCTAATTTTTTCAAATAGATTCTAAATGACATTTAAACTATGTATAATGATAATTTGTCATGTCATCTCCTCCAATGATTATATTTTCTTAACATTCCATGAACCATATTATAGAAAAAAAAAATTGTGTTTTATTCTACACAAACATGAAGGCCTAATTAGGAAAGGATATAAAATACTTCAAAATTATGATTGCAATAAAAATCGACAAGAATGAAATTATAACATTCTTTCCAAATAATGATAAAACTTGTGAAAATTAATTTCAAATGATGTAAAAAATAGAGGTTTCAATTTTATTTTCATAGAATGAAGGTAAGATGATAGTTTTCTCTTAACCGCTTCCTCTATTAGGGTTTCCAACTTCTTATTAAAAGGCATGAAACTAAACTTCTCCCACCAACTAGCTCTAGACCATGTATTCTTCCAACTTGAGATCAATTGTACTTGTAGATTATTTTAATTCCACTTGAAGTGAGCTCAATTCACCTCATGTTTGTGGATAATTACCGTGGGTTTTAGGGATTCTTTTTATTACACTATTTAGTCATATTGGGTTCTAAGGATATAAATGACATGGTAACTCTTTTTTTAGTGAATAGATAGCCCTTAGGCCTCTTCTTATTGGTTTCTATGTTGGATGATTTTTCCTTTTTAACCCCTAAATTGTGAGGGTTCAAGGTTCAATTTTCTTTTACCTTATTTTAATTTATTTTAAAAATTATAGAGCTTGTGCTTTCTTGGATTTAGCGTTGGACTTGTAGTTTTATATTGGCTTGGGAGATTAGAAACTTGGAAAATTATTTCCTTAGATTAGAAGGTAGGATTATATAATGAAATTCCTTTTGAATTTTGAAATTTTGAAATTTTTTATTCCTAGAGTATTGATGAAAAAGAATCATCAATAATACATGTAAAGGCAAATTTTCTTGGTCATGAGATAAATTTGAGTATATTCAGTTGTGAGAGAGAGGGTCTTAGGTGGCTAAGTTGTTTGAAAATTCAAACTCCTATTTTCCATCCTACATTTAACTTCAAATTATCAACGTGTGGAAAGGTTGAATAAGGTATTAGGAGGTGGTCATGAGTCTTTTAAGATATGTATGAGTTGTGAGATGACAAAAATGATGTGAAAATGTCTCAATAAGAATAGAGAGGTTAGAGAATTAGTTAGGTCTTAATGAGAGGGGTATTAAAGGATGTTAGATTCAAATGTAAAATAGTTAGTTATCCCTATAAGGAGAGAGGAGGAGGTAATTCTTCAGTGAAGATGAAGAGTTGAGGTTATGAAGAATAATACTTTGTAAGAAACATAGTGAGTATCAATATAAAACACTCATTTTTTACATAATAATATGTTTTGGTGCATGCATCTGAGTTATACATTAAATCATATAGTTATTTTTTTAATTGAGTGTTCATGGAGAAAATAGAGTCATATTAGCACATGAATCCATTCATAGTATGAACCATCTTTCTCTTAAAGGAGGTTTCTATTTTTTTCATTGGATTGATTCAAGACATCGATGCTCTATTTTGATGTGACACCTAAGATCTCTACAATACCTTAGGTTTGTATAATTTCCACTTATAGTAATGTCATTATGACTTTGTCGATTCAGATGGTACCTTACTAGTAGGAAATACTCTAGTATAATGTCTGACAAATTACTCTACCTGGTATGAATATAAGGATTGAGTGCTTTGAATAGTTTGGCATTACTAAAAAGCTGACCCTAAAGAAAATTTTATAGGATATTGATAAGACATTCCATGTGCTGAGGAGATATACAGGGATGTCTTACTCTATAAGAGTTTATATTCACCTATTTCAAAGGAATAATGTTCCAATGACATTGTGAATATTCGCCATTGAGGAAACAAGTTCTCTAAATGCAAGTCAAAAAATGAGTGTTTCCTTATATACCTCTAGAAAGATACCTTACTCTGTGACTTGTTAATGGATTTATTATTGATTTTTTTGAATGTGATACATTTGGAAGAACCCCATTCTTTCATATGAAGAACTTAATTTCCTTTTTATTTGCAAAGACACACCCTTTGACTGTGAATATATAGGTTAAGGGATAGTGGGAAAGAGAAGGAAAAATAAGGTTTTTCATGCTTCCCCTAGATTCACAGGTAAGTTCATATCTTAGAGGGTGTTCAAATCAGCATGCATGGTAAGTTTTAAGACTTAAATAGGTGATTTTTGGAATTTATAACAAATTTCCCTCTCTAGGGTTCTACACTGAGGGTTTTAATAGTCTAAGCTAGGATTTTGTTTTTAGAGGCATAAAAACAAACCCCCTTTGACCTGGAAAACTTCAAGATATACAATGATTACAAACCTATCGACGGAGATTGTGAAAGAAAATTTGTAAACCAATGGTGAAAATTCCTCCTTTTTGTGACAATCTAGGACAGGGTGAGAAAATGCAGTCTTAAGGATAATTGAATGAGTCTCTTTACAAATAACAAGTACCTTTTATATTGAGAGTTGATTATTGAAAATTACTTAAAACACATTTTTCCTAAATGGGTGTCCCAAAACCTCTTTACTATGCATTGAAAATTCACATAGACAAAGATACAACTGATAGTTGCTCCAGGAAGACTTGGTCAAGGGTTAAGAGATCAAATACAAAAATTAGATCCACAAATTAATTTAGATAAATAATTGATCCTTTATATTTTAAAATAATGTAAATGGTGTGGAAATAAAAACTCTTAGAAGGTTGTATAGTAGTGAGGGTAGCCATAGAAGTGGATAGCCTAGGTGAGAGCAAGAAAATGTGTTCCTAAAAGCAAGTAGAGGGAAGTCCAAGAGAAAGTTAGGGAAAAGATGATATATTGATATTCAAAATAAATTTTATGGTTGTTTAACCCCTTGTTGGTAGTTTTTAACAGGGAGGATTAGTTAGAAGACTTGGTGAAGGCTAAAATGAGAAAAAGTACATGTTTGAGTTAATGAGCTAAAGAAGAGTGAAGAAGAGAATTTGGAGAATCTGAGAAAGATAGGTTTTTATTGATAATCAATCAATTTCACAGGTATATTTTACATACTTTATGATGTTGGAGATGCTTATAGAACTTTGGGAGGACATTCATGGTAAATTTGATAAATTGGCACAGGTTCAAGGCATTATAATCATGTTGTCAAGATCCTCATTTTGCATAGTTTAAATAGGATGATGAATTGAACTTCCTGACATATTTGAATTAACAAATATGTGTGGAATGAATACATAATTTGGTATCAGAACTCGAGATCTTATTAAAGTTTTTATGATTATTGAAATTTGAATTTTTTGTTGCTAACAAGTGGAATTGTGAGTGTGTCAATGAAGTGATAGGTTAAGAGAATAAGTGAAGTGAAAATAGGCTAAGAAGGAAGAGTGAAGAAACTAAAATAAGAAAAAAAAGTGAGCCTAGGTCAGTAGAACTTCCATCACATGAAGAAGAAGAGGATATAATTAGATCAACACAAATAAAACTTACAGAAGTATGTGAAGGGTCTCCAAAACGAGAGAGAAAGATGCTCCAGGTGTGGTGGAGAGGATCTCAGTCTGCCATGTGAATGTGGAGAGTTCTAATGAAAAACACATCAAGTGACCAACAACATGGTTGTAAGTGTTGAGAAATTCCTCAAGATGACTAGAATTAGTGGTTACAGAAACTAGCCCAAGAAAGAAGTGTGAAAGACCCACGTGGGTGAAGTAGTGTTCCATATAAGCACGCAAAGATGAATAGTTCTCTATCCCAATAAGAAGTGGAATAGGTTGTAATGTGATGCTGAAACGATCAAGTCTAGAAATATTATGCTCCATGATGTGGAAGAAAGAAGTGTAGGGTATATAATAAGAAGGATGTAATAATTCAAGACATCAGAATCAGCCACTAATGTGTCTACAAGAAACATGACACTTGAGAAAAGAAGTGATAACCTTCCCATCTGTGACACTCTAAAAATAGTGCATGACTACAATATGGTGCATTCATGTGATGTTGTATAGTTGAGCACTCACCTAGCAGTAAGCAAGAATTCATGTGAGAGTGGAGACCATAATGGAGTCCTAGGTCAGAAGCAGAGGAACACACATACTCAAGAAGAAATGAAAGAAAGAAACAACATGGTATAAAACACTACTCAAAGTGAGAAAAAGGTGTCTCATAGTGCAAAATAGAAGGATCTCTTGCCATAAGGTTATGGCATATGTGACCACTAGCCAAAGGAAAAGAAGAACAATGCAAAAGATGAGCTAGAAAAAATGGCCTGAAAATCCAAATAACCCAATATGCAAAGCCAAAAAAAATCCCCCATTGATTATAGTGAATTTTAATTTTTTTCCTATGTTACAATGTTTACAAAATTATGAAATGGAAGAAAAGATGAAAAAATTCAAAAGGAGGGGGTATAAATGATCAAGGGTCCAAAAGGGGGATTCTAACTCAGAGGAATCTCAATAAGCTTCTCGGTGAGTTAGGAAAGTTTGGGTGGGCAGTGCCGAGGGGTAACT
Source organism: Taxus chinensis (assembly GCA_019776745.2). Lineage (NCBI taxonomy): Eukaryota > Viridiplantae > Streptophyta > Pinopsida > Cupressales > Taxaceae > Taxus > Taxus chinensis. The sequence goes on from JAHRHJ020003401.1 coordinate 93,900, forward strand.
CAACGAGTAGGCAGTTGAGTCAGAGGTGAGATGGTATGTAAGTTTACAGTGAGTTGGTCGGTGTTAGCAAGTACAACTCAGGCACATTGGGAGGAGTGACTCAGTGATTCATTGGTGTGGAGGTGCGAGAAATGTGTAGAATCGGGTCAGTAAGTTAGTTACCTAGGAAACCATGGAGTACTTCCTGGATAGTTCAAATTTTCAAAATACTCAGTGAGCCCAAAAACAACATGAGTGGAAGCCGTGTGGAGAGTAAGATTTGAAGTCAAGGATGGAGCTTGCGAGTTGGTCAAAGTGTTACATTACACTTAGAAACAATGTCAACTAGAGTATTTTGGAGCCAAACTAGATGCAGTCATTGGGAGAGCTGGTGAATGGGCCGAGGATCGACACACATTAGATGTGTCGTAAACGAGGCTAGAGATACGAGCACACCAAAGTGGATTTTTGGAGGGAGAAATGATGAATGGTCATAGACTCTTGGTGTAATAGGGGTAGTAAGAGCTCCCTAAGCAGGTTCGATGTAGGAACCCATTGAGAAATAATGAAAGACAAAACAATATGTAGAGATCAACAAATAGGGTTAGAAGAACAACAAGAAATAAATATCCAACAACCACAACATGATCTTGGGAAGTGCAAGGCATGAAACAAAATGAGTGTGGGAGGTGAAAAGAAAGCATAAAGAGGTATGATCATAAAGGGAAAGGCCCACACACATTTTATCTACTGAGGATGAACACAACACTAAACCAGATCTTGAATCTGCACGTAAAAAAGGGGATATTGAACAAAGAAGGATTAATAAACACAAACCCATGTAAGGTAGATAAAAATTAGCATGAACTGGTGCATAAAAAAAATCAAATGGTCAAAGATGCAAAGCAAGCTCAAACACATTGTAGAGAAAAAAAGCATAAACTGATATAAGGAAACATGTAGGGTGAATTAGTAGTACGGTGAGTTGATGGGGAGCTCAGTTCCAACTCAGCGATTTTGGGCCAAGTTTGCCCTTAAGGAATATTTAAAACCTCCAAAAAACCTCTCAAAACCTACACAGAGAACTCTAATCTACACCTTGAGCTATAAAACAACCTTAAAACATGCATGCAAGGACAATAAATCTTTGAAACATGATATGTTCAAACACACAAACCCAGAAAAGAGGTATGAATCCTAAATCACTATGGATTGAGCGTGATTGGAATGGCCATTAAGACACATGAAAACAAAACTTTTTTATCACATCAGAAAGACAAAAACATAAAAACACTGTAGAGTTACACGTATCTGCAAAGTGTGAGATCTTATACCATGAAAGAGGGTGTGTGAAAACCTGAAGGACGAGGATCATGAGGAATGGCGTGAACATCCATGGATGTGTAAATGGAATCATTACAATATCTCGAAAGGAAAAAACATCAAATGAATGTACATGCAAAGAATCAATAAACGGGAAGAACCTTGTCAAGGTAAAAAACTATCACTATCTCATACATTTGATAGTTTGTACATATAGGGGGTACAGACTAACCCCTGATGCTGCAATCATGACAACCCAAATGGAAAGGGGGAGTTACATTCATAGAATAGGAAAGTAACTTCGATGACACAAATGACATAGTGACGCATAAGAAAATATCATAATGACCCCTACATGACATATATACCTATGATCTCACCTAAGTGAGATGACTCGATTGATAATGTGGAAAATGAGTCACACCAACAATATAGGCCTTTAAGAATCCATTCCAGGTAAATTTAATAAATTGTTGTAGGTTCAATGAATTCTAAGCATGTTGTCAAGATCCTCATTTTCTAGAGTTTGAATAAGATGATGAATTTACCTTCTTGACATAGTTTAAAGAATACAAATGTGTCGAATGACTACTTAATTTTTTCTTAGATCTTGGGATATTATTGAAATTGTTTTGATGATTGAAAGTTTAATGTTTTGTGGCTAACAAGTGGAATTTTGAGTGTGTGAATTAAGTGATAGGTTAAGATAAGAATTGAAGTGAATTGAAAAATGCTAAGAATGAAGAGTGAAGACACCAACAGATAGGGTGGCAATCCTAGGTTAGGTGTAGTGAGATAAGCAAGAAGAGAACTTGCTTGAAAAGAGAGAGGAAAGTGAGTGAGAAGAAGAAAAGAGATGAGACAGATAAAGAGGACTTGATGATAGAGTTGGTCAAGATAATTATCCATAGGAAAATAGAACAAGAAGAGAGAGAGAAAGAGAAAAGAGGAAACGATTAAGAAAAGATAATTGTGGTTCCAGCAAGAGATCACAAGACTTAAGCAAGATATAGGGAAGATAGTTGTACTCTTGAAGGAAAGAGAACAAAGTCAATGGATAGAATTTGTGATGAGAAATAAATAAAAATGGCCAATTAGAGAGCTTGTAAAGAAGAGGAAAATAAAGCAACTGAGGAAAATGATCAAACAAGAAGAAAAAAGGTTAAAAAAGAGGTAAAAGAATATGAAAAGACAACAAGAAGGAGAGTTGACTAAAGAGATTGATTTTAATGAAGATAAAAATGATGATGAATAATTGATAGAAGAATTCTTTGATTATCTTGAAGAGGGAAACAAAATTCATACAATGAAGGAAGGAGAAAATTGTAAGGAGAAACAAAGTGAAATAATGACAAAGAAGAAAGAAATTTTTTTATAGGCATTCAAGCCTCAAAATGTTGATTCTAACATCATGTGAAAGTGTGTGTTTTCAAGTATGGATAGTGATCTTGAATTGAATTATTATGAACGTAAGAGAAAAATAGAGCAATAACATCAAGTGACAAGTTAAGAAGTGGTGACACAAGAAGGTGAGTTTGTTTATAAAAACCTTGAATAATTAGAGATGGAAATAGTAGCCTTAGAGCATGCCATATATGGAAAGTAACCCTATGACGAAGAAACAAAAATCAGTCCAAGGGAAGAAGAAGAGAAACATAGAGTATTCTTGGATGAGGGAAAGAAAACAAGAAGTCAAGAAAATAAATAAAAATATAAAGAAAGTGATGGTTACATGATGGATATGACCTATACAGGGATAATGATAGTGGAAAAATTTAAAGGAGGATATGTATTTGTTTTTTATATGTTTGATTTTGTAGGTACAAGAGATAGAAGCATGAGAATGATGAATATAAATATGGATTGCAAGGAGCAAGGAAGAACTATCAAGGAAAATTCAAGGCAAAGGAACACTATCTGTGACCTAGGAGGTCTTATTGCTAGAGAGAATAGTGAGATTATAGAAGGAAGACTAAGGAAAGGAAAAAACAATGAATAGTCATCTAGAAAATCAAATATGCAAGAAAAGTATATGAAATATTCTCTCCACCTTAGGAGTATGATACAAGAGCATCATCAAGAATACATGCAAATGCAAATCCTCTTGTTCATGAGATCAATTTCAGTGTATTCAGTCATGAGAGAGAGGGTCTTAGGTGGCTAAGTTGTTTGAAAATTCAGACTCTTGTTTTCCCTCTTAAATATAAATTTTAATTTACAAGCATGTAAATATGCCAATAAGGACTTGTTAAAGTTTGGAAAGGGTGAATTAGGTCTTGGGAGGTAGTCATAAGTTTTTTAAGATATGTATGAGTTGCAAGATGGAAAAAATGATGTTAAAATTTCTCCATAAGCATAAAGAGGTTGAAAAATTAGTTAGGTTTTAATGAGAGAGGAATTAAAGGATATTGGATTCAAATGTAAAATAGTTAGCTATCCCTCTAACGATAGATGAGGAGGGAATTCCTCAGTGAGGAGGAAGAGTTGAGGTTATGAAGAATAATTCTTTATAAGAAATATAGTGAATATCAATAAAAAAATCCAATTTTTGCATAATACTATGTTTTTTTGCATGTTTCTGAGTTGCACAGTGAAGCATATAGTTTTTTTTTATATTTAAGTGTTCATGGAAAAACATACAGTGATATTGGCACATGAATTCATTCATAGTGTGAACCATCTTTCTCTTGAAGGAGGTCTCTATGTGGGTTCATTGGATTGATCCAAAACACCAATGCTATTATTTTGATGTGAATTGTTTAGACTATAAATAAATTAAGTTTTTATACTCTTACCTTATATAATGTGTATGTGATGTGCTTATGGACATTCATAAATTTAAAATACTTTGATAAAATGGGGAGTTGTTACTCTACCTGGGTAAGAAAATGGAAGTTTGAATGCTTTGATGGTTTGACATAACTAAAAAAACAAGATAAAGACAATGTGAAGGAGATTGATAAGACATTACACGTGCAGAGGAGAGTAAGGGATTTTTTTTCAAGAGTTATATTTATATCTCTAAAGAATAATGTTTAATTATTGTGATATGGCTAATCCACATTGTGACTGTGTTTGGGGAAACAAGTTGTGCATGCAAGTCAAAAAATGAGTTTTTCCATCTATACTTCTAAAAAGAACTTGCTATGGCCTATTAATGGATTTATTATTAATGTTTTTTAATTTTATATGTTGTTATAATCCCATTATTTCATAAGAAGAACTTACTTTCCTTGTTACTTGCAAAGACACAACCTTGACTATGAAGGTCCAGGCCGAGGCAATAGGAAAGAGAAGAAAAAGAATGTTTTTCGTGCTCCCGAAGTTTAATTGGTAAGTTAATATATAATAGGGTGTTAAAATAAACAAGCTTGGTAAGTTTCAAGTCTTTAATAGGTTATTTTATGAAGTTAAGACACATTTTACTCTCTCGGGTTCTATAGTGATGGTTTTAACAATCTGAGAAAGGGTTTGTTTTTAGAAGCATCAAACTAACTCTCTTTGACCTGGAAGCTTCAAGATAAAATTATATGAACCTATGGAAGGATATTTTGAAATAAAGTTTGGAAACCAATGGTGAAAATTTCTCCTTTTTGTAACAGTCTAGGCAAGGGTGAGAAAATACTTGTAACAGTCTAGGCAAGGGTGAGAAAATACAATCTTAAAGCTAATTGAATGAGTCTCTTTACAAAGTAAGTATCTTTTATATTGAGAGTTGATTCTTGAAACTTCCTTGACACCTATTTTTCCTAAATGGGTTTCCTAAAACCTCTTTATTTTGCATTAAAAATTCACAAAGACAAAGAGACAATTTATAGTTTCTCTAGGAAGACCTATTCAAGGGTTAAGAGATCAAATACGAAAAAGAGAGCCACTAAGAATTACATAAATAGTTGAGCCTCGAGGTTTTAAAATAATGTTAGTGGTGTGGAAATACAAATATTTGAGGTGGCAGATAAGTGAGGGTATCCAAAGAAGTTTATATATCCTAGGTGAGAGAAAGTAAATGTGTTCTTGAGAGTAAGTAGAGGGTAGGCCAAGAACAAGTCAAGGAAAAGATGATCTATTGATCTTTGAAATCAATTTGATGGTTGTTTAACCCCTTGTTTGAGGTGTGTAATAGTGAGGATTAGTTAAAAGACTTTTTGAAAGATAAAAGGAGAAAAAATGCAGGATTGATTTAAGGAGCTAAAGAAGAGTGAAGAATATAGTTTGGAGAATCTGAAAAAGATAGTTATTACCTGATGATGAATAAATGGTAGAGGTGTATTTTACATAGTTTAAGGTGTTGCAGATGAGTATAGGAATTTGCGAAGTCATTCAAGGTAAATTTTATAAATTAGTGTAGGTTCAAGGCATTCTAAGCATGTTTTCAATATCCTCATTTTATAGAGTTGGAATAGGATGATGAATTGACCTTCCTAACATAGTTGAATGAATACAAATTTGTGGAATGACGACATTAGGGATGTTTAAATTTTTTTAATTAATTTTTCCATCCTCACTTATTGAGTTTAGAATTTGTGACATTATAAAGGATATTAAGGAGCTCTATACATTTATATTTACTCCCTCATATGGTGTAGTGGGATCCCTCCATTATATGGTGGAAGGAACTAATCTCATACTTGATTAAGGAATCCAAGTAGGGGAAGAGTTTGAATAAAATTAACAAGGAGGAGATGTGAGACATAATACATGGAGGCATATAGAGTTAGAGGAATGTTTTGATTCTCTCTTTTGTAATAAAAATGAATAGTTTGAGATATCTATGTCTAATTATGGATTCTACCATCTCATTTCTTTGTTTGAAAAGGTTTTGGGATGGGTATACCTTTTTCCACTTTTGTTGTTGATGTGTGAAACATATTGTGCTAACTGTAAATTCATATTCTCTCACCCATTAGATTAGAGAGAGGATATTATTATCACAAAAATTAATATGGGCATATGATGATTCCTAATGTTTGGGTGGAAAAAAAAACCTTCTTGTTTTAAAGAAATTAGCTCTTTGCAAAAATGAGTTTTAGGGTTGTTTTAGGTATGGTTGGAAGTTGTTGAAAACTTGGACATGTTGTTCCCTCTTAGGGAGGATTTTCCTCTTACCTTCTTATATTTTTTTGAGAAGCTAATAAATTATTTAAGGGATGAGTTTATTGTTTAGGAAAAAGGAAGATCTCATTTTTGTTTAAATATTGTTGTTTTAAGATACTTTTAATATGAAATTTTAGTTTGAGTTCAAAGAGAAATTTAATGAATAAATTTGGATGTTTGAGTATGGAGAAATGCCTATATATTTTTATTTTTAAATTATCGAATGAAGGTTAAAAATATAATTTGGAAAATTACAAGTTTATGTGGTGTTCTACAATGCTCATGAGACTCTACATCCCTTTGCTTCAATGGTTCAGCTCCATTTATTATGTGTGAATGAAAATGAAATATGTGGATGGTCTAGAGGCAGGGGATCCAAAAAAAACACTCTACTGAACCTTTGGAAAAAATTAACCAATTTCTTGCAAGGGATAAATTTGTTGAGAATGTGGGAAAGGGGCGTGGGAAAAATGGAGGATTAATATTGCAGGTAAAAAAATAGATTCCTGCAAAAACTAATCATAAAAAATCACCATTTCAAAAATTTAGAAAGAAAATAAATTTGTTACTAACATGAAGACAAGGTAGAATAATGAACACAAATCCTCATTAATTCTCTCAACAAAAAAGCAAGAAACTCCTTTCTTCTTCATTGATAGTTTAGAAAAGTTAAACATAGTGAGGAATGGAAGAACATATGAGAGGAAAAATAGAGGAAATTTTATCTCTCGTTTGTTTTACTCCAATTAGTAATATCTTCTTGAGAATAAAAAATTTACAAACCTTAAGAATGGTGAAGTCATTACAATTTATAAAGTTGTAGAAGGATTTTCACCTACCCCCCAAATGACCTTTCATTTATCCTCCTACAACATATGAATTTTCAAATCCTTATGAATGATATTAAGTCCCCTTTTTATTAGTTGAGAGTGACTTATTACAATGTTACCTATAGTCTCATTTAAATGAATAGGAAAAAAGTCACGATTTCTTACAACAAAGAATTAGAAAGGGCTAGAGAAGAGGAGAAAGAATGACAAAAGAAGAGAAAGAATGTTCCCAAGGATGGATGAGGATTCCTACGCATTTGATGAATATCTTTTCTGAGGAATTTGAATATGGATATTAACCCTTGATGACCCTCCACACATTTTTACACTGATGGAAAAATTTGATGAAGTTCACCTTGAACACTTTCCCTCTTAGTTTGTACATTGTGCTACAAGATGATATTTCCAAGACTCACAAATTTATAATTTCCTTGTTTGAGCCATGAGGTTATACTACAATCTCGATAAGATTCCAAAAAGTAGAAAGATGAGTGAAAATGGATCCATATGTAACTTTCTACACCCAAAATGAATACTTTCCCTTTTTAACAGGAGGATAGAGACCTGCTATTTTAGGACATATCACCCATTTACTCCCATATGACCTTATGAACCTTCTATAACATTACATCCTCTTCTATTGATGATATATTTCTATTTTTAGTAACTTTATATTTTTAGTAAGTAATTGTTTTCATACATGTTATTTTGGGAAAACTGTCATTCTTGCCTTGTCTTTTGCTTTACATCGTTTCCGACTATTTCGGGTGATCCAAAATTGAAATTAAGGGAACATAGCAATTTTAGCATGTGGAGCGGTATAACATTTAATATTTTTATTAAGTGACAAAAATAATCTTGGTTTGTGACAGGAATATTATTTTAAGATTCAACTCTTCATTGTGATCTCGTGCTCCAAATTTCATTGTGTTTCTCCCACTGAAATGCTTAGAAATTAAAAAACATTTTTTCCTAGTGTGGGTTTTAGGCTGTATCTTACATGGAATAAATTAATGGATTCACTAAGCTTTATATATCACATATATTCTTTGGAGAGGAAAAATCATCTCAAACCTTGGTACGATTATTTCCTTCACTTGCCGACAGTGAGAAATATTCATTTTTGCAACCAAAATGCTTATGAGGAGATTTGGCATGCTTTCTCAAGAATTTGTACATTTAATGGAGGTTATATAGAAACCTTCATATATATTTGGAGGAAAAATGATCGAGAAATGATTTCCAATGACTTTCATAGATTCCTCCAGCATCATCCTTCTCTCACGCACACGGATAGAAGAAGCACGATAGTTAGATTTTTTTATAAAATTCAAATTTTTGAATCCTCTTAGGCTTGGGAACATTTTTTTTCCCAAATATCCACACAAGATGGGACATATGGTGTAATAAAATTTTCCTTAACTATTTCTTGAAAAGTCTCATGCCTTGATTTCTTGGTAGAGGGGAGAGAGAGGGAATAATAAAGACCCCGGGGCTAAAACTAGGTCACATGAGGGACAAAAGAAAGGGCTAGGATTGGGTGCATTATTATATTCCAAATTTACCAAAAGGATGCGATAGTTCATGTAAGAAAATGTGTCTTACTTTGGTGAAGAAAAGTGGCAGATGCTAATTTGTAGAGGCAGAAAGGAGATGGAGTTGAAAAATGGCATGCTGAGTACTTCACGATGTCACATGAGGAATCAAGGACCAGATTTGGTATGGGATGAATTTTTGTGTCCTAGCTATCCCAAGGGGATTGGAAACAAGGTGTAAGAAAATTCGCCTCATTCTAGTGATGATAAGTGGCACACTAGGATTTGATGATAGGAAGAGCCAAGGGTGGGAGAAAATGGGCTTAACTTTCATCTTTCAACATCTTTGGGGTCATATGATGGTCTAGGGGTTTCAAATGGAATTGGGTGTAATTTTCTATAACAAATTTCCTAAGGGTATGGGATAGTTGGTGCAATAAAATTCACTTTGATCCTGGGAGTGACATGAGTCCACCTTGACAATTGACTAAGTCCCAAAGCATACCTTGGAGAGAAGCTTGAATGATAACATATCTAGAGCACCCAGAGGTCTTTTTTGAAACATATTTATATGATTTTGAATTGAATTTTCATTTTGAGAAGGATGGGATAGTTATTTTTCTCTAAGTATTCATGTAACCCCCTTGAAAATAACCTTTTTCCTAGGATTGTAGGTTGTGCATGCTGAAAATAGGCTATGAGAAGAAGTGGTTATGTATTGTGAAGAATATAAAATAGCCATAATTTATATATCTAAAATACCATTACAATGGTATATTTTTTGACCTTCAAATCATTATGGAGCTCCCAGAAATCACTTCCCAAAGCTCATCTATTGTTTTTAAACTACAAGCTCCTTTGCCTTCAAAAATCACTTTTGTAGAACATGTCCCAAAACCTCTAAAAAATTTCCAAAATATTTATAAATGAATTGCAAAATGTTACCAGATCCTTAATATCAGTCCCTGATGAACTTGGTCCTTCAAATCCACTTTAGAGGTGTGTGTTCTTACCTTAAAAAGGCTAAGAATAACCATTCCTAAGCTTCTTGAAAATTCTAGTTTGAAAGGTACCACTTCTGAAGCACTTGAATGAACTTGTTTCCCTAAATCACTTATGGAAAAGGTTGACATAGCACATAGAACCAATTTAAAGGGTAGGATAATCCTGATACAGGGGATGATTTGATCTGGAGAAGATTCTTGAGACGATTGGTGATTAAAAAAATTGGCAATAAGGTAAAATTGTCATGCTTTCAAGTTTGAATTTTCCCCTTGAAAAAACATTTAACAATCTCTAGCTCTCACTTAGGGACTAATTATAGATAAAAAATAGTGAGGATAGGATAATAATTAACTCCAGAATCTTGGTACATTACTTAGACCATTTCCTTATCCATTGGGCTATAGAGTCACTTTGAACAACAAAGATAAACTGAAAGGAGAACACACACACATTAAAAAGGAAAACACACCACACAGAAAAGGAAAGAAACATGCAACAAGGAAAGGGAAACACATACCTAAATCACCTATGGTACATGTGGGGGGCCAACACACTTTCATTGTATCACTTTTCTTTTCAGAATTTACCTCTGAAGGGGTAACACTGAGTGATGATGTTCCGCAAATTCATTGACTAGTTTAAGGAAGTAGCATCCTTTCCTCACTGTTTATGAAATCCTAGGGTGCTTATCATGACTACCTATATACTTGGGAGGAGTGAGTCTACGTGAAATTATTATGCTCATATATTTCTCAGAAAGTCCACTTTTTTTATTATCTTTGAAAGAATTTTTGGAGTGAAAATTTCCTTCTGTGTTCACCCACATTTCTTATTTCTCTTTTAGCATCTCATCATTTCCCTAGGGATGATTTTTAATATCAATTACTTGAATATATTGAGATTCCTTCTCTCCCACATTCTATTTTATTGAAAAATATTTCATTGGAGGCCTTGAATTCAACCTTTTCTTCTCTTCTATCATGAGGTGTTTAGAAATTGAGTGAGGAACTAGGCATAACCTTATACCTATCTTGCATGGCCATAACTTGAGTCAAGAGGTCAAGAATTAGCTCAGGATCTTCCATACCTTCTGTTTCTTTCAAGATTTCTTACATGGAATCCTTCTTTGAATTTTCCAAGGGCTCACCTTTATGCTCATTTGAATAATCTTCATTTTGAAATTCAAGGAAACCATCTAGAAGAATTGCTTCATTATCCATAGGCTCATTACATTCCACTACTTCTTTGCTATGGGTAGTATCATATCTTAAGGACATAAAACCATTTCTTCAACTTTCTCATTAGTGAGAGAATCTTCCTCCTCAAAGGGTAAAGAGAATAATTCAAATTTTCCAACCCATCCATCAATCATTGTTGCAAGAGGTACATAATATTTTTTACACTATTTTATTTCATCATGACAAAAGTATAAATTGGTTGATAATTCAGAGTTTCCTCTACACCTATCTTGTAAATACATGGCTTGTATTAGGAGTTAAAGAGTAAGATGAGTATCTTATGTTTCTTATATAATTCTTAGCATTTCTTCTAAATACTCTTCCTTCAAACCTTTCAAAGGCTCATCAAAAGTTGGATTTTATTCTTCATGGATGACATGATCAAGAGAATATTCATCTTCAAATGGAATTGATAACACCTCCTCATCATGGGGGAACATGTCAGCTGATTTCTCCATTTGAAATTCATCAAGAACCATTTCCACTTCTTCATGGCTTGCATCATCCAGAAACTTGGGGCTACCCTCTAGCAACTCAAAATTTCTCAACACTTCTTCAAGATCAATACCCCTCGAAAAGGGATGTTTGGTCCTATCAAGATAGGAATATCATTCACCTCTTTGGATGTTACGAAATGATTCATTCTCCCGCTATCTTGGAATAATATGTTAGCTTTTGGGTTTCTTGAAATTTTCACCTATATCTCATCTTTTTCACAAGAAGAAACTTCTCCATATCTCCTTTAACCAGAATGGTTGTGGAAGACCAATTCATATGTATTTTTCCTCCCACGTCTCGGTAGAAGCTTCTACATAACAACATTCCAAATGAGGTCAGAATGTCTACTACAAAGATAGTCATTGACATCTTCTTGTCTAATAATTTATTGAGATCCATGTCTACATCATTAATATTTCCCATAAGTGGGACCTCCTTTGATTCCATGGAGTAGCATGAGCCTCTAACACATGTTAAGGTGATTCTAATATAATTGGCCACCTTTATGGGAATCACATTGTCATAAGCACCCAAATATATTATGTAATTATTCACCTGGTATTTTCCAAAAAGAAGGGAGACATAGAAAGGATCAATATTATTAGTCTTTGATGCACTCATGGAAAAAATGATTTATGATGGAGGTGTAGGTGGGGTTGGTAGTAGTCATTTAAAACTAGGAGTCACAGTATTGGGATTTGAACTACTACCCTTAATATGTTGGAAAAGCTTCTCAAATTATTTTGGGATGAGTCCACAAATACTTAGATTCAAAAATATGCACTTTGGATTTGTGGACATGTTTTATGATATCAAAAGGAGCAGATGCAGACAAGGGGGATGAAGAAACTCTTTTGAAGTTAGGATTGGTTTGGAAGTAGGAGTAGATTTGGGAAAAAAGAGGTTTGATTTTGAAGATACATTAGGAAATCTTGAGGGATAGATTTTGTAGGAGTAGAAATTTAGTTAGAAGGAGCACTGGAAGACTTACTTGGAATATTGAGGTGACCTCTTGCTTGTCACGGGATCTATTTTCTCCAATGCAGATTCCATGGAGGGTGGAAGTGGAGATCCTCGACTGATTATTTTTTTTGTAGAGTCTCCACATGAGGACCTTCAATCTTCTTCTATTTTTTATAGTAGTGGAGGAAGAAGATCCTTTTTGAGATTGAGAATAGGTGAATACCACACATGAGAAACTGGGTGCATATTTTCTATCATCTTCATCACCTCCAGAATACTCATAAAATCTGATTTGTGCATCGTTCTCTACTTTTTTAACCTCTAGGAAATCATTGTCTTCATTTTCTTGTTCAAATCCTTCTTCGTATTCTTGAGTCTTGTAAATTACATTATCATGTGGAGCCTCTAAGAGAAACCTTTAGGATGCTCTTGTAATCTAATTTTATTATGACTTTTGATGTGATTCTCATTGGGAAATTTACCTCTTCAACATGCATTCACTTCATTTACCAATTTTTCCAAGAATATATATGTTATCTAAGCTTTGGGATGTTGACCCCTTTACCCTTTCAAGGGTTCTTGATTTTTCCTAGATAGGATGAGGTCATCTTCTAATTCAATAATAATCCCTTTTGGGCATGTGTGAGATTCCTTGGAAAACATCTTAAAAGGATGAATCCTACCTCTAAAAATTGAACACTGATGAAGAAATCTTTTCAGGTTTTCATCAAAGGGAAACATCTTCAAAAGGTATCCTATTGAAAAACCAATTTGAATGATCTACGAAGTCCCTCATAGTCTCATTATATTCCTTCTTCATTTGAGCCAGCTAGACTAGAAGGTCTTGACAATATTTGGTAGATTTGAATATTTCTTCAAAACTATTTTGATGTCCTCCAAATTAGTGATGGATCTAGCTGGTAAGGATATAAACCATTAAGACTACCTTTTCTTGAGTGATTCTACAAACAATATCACAGTAACATCTTCATGTTTGATTCCAATAATTTTACATGATGTGATTAAGGAAGAGATGTGTTCTTCAGGAAGTGTGTGCCATCACCTTTGAACAGGAAGTTCTTAGGGAACTCCAGTAGATCATGAAGAGGAGGTACAAGAGTGAGTGGACCTATATTCCTTCCCCATGGAAAAATGAGTTTGGGTCTTTCTCTTTCTTCATCTTACATTACTTCTTCTTCTACCTCAACTTCTGACTTTGACCTTTGGAAATTCAGTAGATTCTTCTCCCAATTCTTCTTCTGATTCTTGTTCTTCTTTACTAGGTAATTCAATGTTCAATGGTGGTTGAAATATGGGAGAATCAAGAGGATTTGAAGGAGTATCAATAGGATCTTGAATATAATTTTTAGGGGTACCACTTGATGACTCATATTGAGATGAGGCTTGAGAGAAGAAATAGTGGATTATCTATGATTTGTTTCTTATTTTACAAAGCCTCAAAAGTGGATCAACAATTCCTCTCAATCTATAACCTGGTATATCTTCTTTCTAGCCAACTTTGGGGAAATCTTTACAATGAGAATATGAAAGGACACTATGGAATATGAAGGGTCATTCACAAGAATCGACATGGGTTTTTTACCAATTGGTTTCAATTATTTATTTTTGTTTTTTGGATATTTGAATTTTTTTTAAAAAAATTGTTGGTATTTTGGGTGCAGAATATGCCAAGTCTTGCCCCATGGTGGGCACCAAAAATTGTTAGCGAGAAAATTTATTAGGTAGAAAAATTGGTGGATATCATCTAATGCTATAAGACTCTAGGTCCCTCTGCTTGAATGGTGCAACTCCATTTATTATGCAGTGAATGAAAATAAAATATATGGGTGGTGTAGAGGTTGGGGATCCAACAGGAACACTCCACTGAACCTAAAAAATATTGGCAATTTCTTGCAAGGGAGGAATTTATTGAGAAGGTGGGAAAGAGGAGTGGAAAAAATAAGGGGGATTAATATTACAGGTAGAAAATTAGATTTGCAAAGATTAATAAGAAAATATCATCACACAAATTAGAAATAAAACAACTTTGTTTACTAACACCAATACAAGGTAGAATTATGAACACAAAGTCACACTAATTCACTCATCAATAAAAGAAAGAAACTATTTTCTTCTTCATTGATAGTTTCCAAAGTTAATATAAAGAGAGGAATGGAAGAACATATGAGAGGAAAAATAGAGGAAATTTTATCTCTTTAGTTTTACTCTAAGTAGTAATCTCTTCTTAAGCATATAAAATTGACAACCCTTAAGAATGAGGAATTCATTACAATTTAATATTTTGAGAAGGCTCTTCACCTACCCCCTAGATGATCTTACATTTATCCTCCTATAACATGTGAATTTTTGAATCCTTAGGAATGAAATCAAGTCCCCTTTTCTTAGTTTAGGGTGAATTATTAAAATACTAGCTATAGTCACATTTAAATGAATAGGACAAACATCATGTTTGCTTATAATGAAGAACTAGACATGGGGTAGAGAAGAGGAGGAAGAATGAAGAGAGAAGAGAAATAATGCTCCAAAGCACATATGAAGATGCCTATGGATATAATGAAGATCTGCTCCAAGAAATTTTAATATGGAGACCAACCCTTGATGACCTTCGACACACTACTACGCTAATGGAAAACTCTGATGAAAATCATCTTGAACACTTTGCCTCTTCATTTTGTACACTGTGCTACAAGATGATGTTTCTAAGACCATCATGAACTTATAATTTATTTTTTTAAGTCATGACGTAATAATAAAATCCCATGAAGAGTCCAAAAAGTGGAAAGATAAGTGAAAATGGAGCCACCTACAGCTTTCTACACCCAAAATGAAGACTTTCAATTTTTTGCATATAGGACCGGGACCTAATATTTTGTGACATATCAACCATTTTGCTCCCATATGACCTTCTAAACATTCTATCACATTCCATCCTCTTCTTTTGATGATGCATTGATATTTTAGAGCTTTATATTTTTAGTAGGCTATTTTTTCCAGACCTACTATTTTCATAAAATTGTCATTGTTGTTAGGTTATCTTCCGCTTTACACCATTTTTTACTATTCTGGTTGATGAAAACTTGCAATACATGGAACTTATTATTTTTAGAATGTGGATGGGAATATAATATGATATTTTTAATAAGTGACCAAAAGGAACTCATTTTGTGATGGGAACATTATTTTTAGATTCGTCTCTTCATTGCGATCTCGTGCTCCAAATTTCATTGTGTTTCTCTTGCCAAAATGTTTTGAAATTAAAAAAAGGAATTTTTCTTAGTATAGGTTTCAATATCAAAGCTTCCATGGTAGATATTAATGGATTTAGTGAGCTTTATAAATCACATATATGTTTTGGAGAGGAAAAATCATCTCAAACCTTAATATGATCAGTTCCTTCGCTTGCCAATAGCCACAAATATCTGTTCTTGCAACCAAGGATGCTTTTGACAGGATTTAGCATGATGTATAGTGAATTTTATATTTTAATGGAGGTTATCTAGAAACCTTCATATATTTTTGGAATAAAAAATTAGGTGCATTGATTTATAATTACTTTCTTACACTCTTCTGGCAGTACCATTCTCGCACGCACACGAATGGAAGAAGCATGACAATTAGATTTTTATAACATCTATATTTTTGAATCCTCTAGGGATTGGGTGAATTTTTTATGTCCAAAATATCCCAAGTGTATGGGAAATATGGTGTAATAAAATTTTCCTTAACCTCTACTTGACAAATGTCATCCCGTGATTACTTGGCGGAGGGGAGAGAGAGTGAGCAATAAGCGCCTGGGGGTTGAAACTAGGTCACATGGGGGACTAAAGAAATGGATAGGATTCAGATAATTTTTATGTCTCAAATTTCTAAAGGATATGGGATAGATGGTGCAAGAAAATATGCCTTGCTTTGGTGGGGTAAAATTGGGGATGTTGATTTCTAGAGGTGGAGAGGAGAGGGGGTTAAAAATGTCCTACGGGGAACTTTTTGGGGTCACATGAGGGATCAAGGGCTAGATTGGGCATGGGGTGAATTTATTTGTACCAAATATCCCAAGGGGAAGAGATAAAATGTGCATAAAAAATCACCTCATTTTCTTAATGACAAGTGGCACACTAGGATTTGATGAAAGGAAGAGATGAGGATGAGAGTAAAGGGGCTTAAATTTCATGTTTGAGTTTTGGTGGGGCCATATGATGGTCTAATGGTTTCAAATGGAGATGGGTGGAATTTTTTGTTCCAACTCCCCCAAGGGGATGGGATATTTTGTGTAATAAAATGTGCTTTGATCTTGGGAGTGACATGTGTCCACCTTTAAAATTGGCTAAGTCCCAACGCATACCTTAGAGAAAATCTTGATGAAGACATGTCTAGAGCATCTAGAAGTCTATTTGGGAACTTATCTATATGATGTTGACTAGAAACAACATTTTTATAATGAAGGGATGTGTCTCGGGCTCTAAATCTTCCTGTAACACCCTTAAAAATAGCCTTTTTTATCATAACTGTAAATTGTCCATGCTGAAAAATGACTGTGGGAAGAAGTGTGTATGTCTTGTGAAGAATATGAAACCACCATAATTTAGAGATCTAAAATACATTTCCAAATGTATAATTTTACCTCCAACTGATTATGAAGTTCCTAGAATCACTTACCAAAGCTCGGTCATTGTTTTTGAGTTTGAAGCTCCTTCACCTTCAAAAAACCACTTTTGTACAAATTGTCCCAAAACTGAAACTTTCCAAACTATTCCAAAATCAATTATACAAAAATTTCCTAGATCTTTAACACCACTACCTGATGAACTTGGGAATTTTAACTCTAGTCCAAAATGTTGTAAACCTACCTTATAAAGGCTAAAAACAGCCATTCCATAAGCATCTTGAAAAGTCTTCTTTGAAAGGTACCTACTTATGAAGCACTTGAATGAACTAATTTCCCCCCTGAAATCACCTTTGGATAAGGTTTACACAACACACATGACAACTTGGAAGGGTAGGATAATGCCCGAAAAAAGGGATTAGGTTGATCCACAGAAGGGTTCAGGAGTACTGACGAATAAAAAAATTGGCAATAGGATAAAGTTGTAATGCTTTCAAATTTGAATTTTTCCCTTGCAAAAACCCATGACAACATGTGGTTAATTTAAATTCTAGAATTTTAGTTAGTCGAGGAAATATGATTTAATATTATTATATATATATATAGTTTTTTAATTATAACCTCATAATTGATTTAATAGACTCTTTATACTACATATATGCATGTGTATATATACGTATATATATACCAATATTTACCTAAACATAATGATATCTGGTTGTTATGCTTTGAAATACCTTTAAATGCTTGGTGATACTTATTATTATGCAAACTTAAATTTTAAACAAGTTGTATATTTGAAACCTTGTAAATCACTTATGAATTCATGTTTTAAACACACACACACACACACACACACACATGTGCGTACATATATACATTAATTTTCAAGATTTTGGTTTTGATGCAAATAGTTTGTGTGTTTTTTAGGTATTTCAACATCATGAAATTTGCTGCCATTTCGACAAATTTTCGGAGATGGATTCCTTCATCTAGTGGTCTAAAATTGGCTCCAATTTTTTTTTTTGCTTTCTTCTCAAAATTAGATTTTTTAATAACTTTTGTTATACTTTATAGAATAATCCAAAATTTAGTGTGAGCCTTTATTTATAAAGGCATATTTGGCACGCAATATTTGGGGCCCATCTGAGGGGTTTTACTAGTAGGTGATTTTTGGCATTTTAGGGTTTTTTAGCATTTTAGGTTTTTTTTGGTATTTTATGGTTTTTAGTGCTAATGTGAAATAAAAGGAAGATTGTATTGATGTAAAATATATATGTCGATTACGAAATGAGAAGTAAACTATTTTGAAGCTTATTGTTTTGTTGCAAACATTGTGTGTGTGTGTGTGTGTGTGTGTGTGTGTGTGTGTGTGTGTGTGTGTGTGTGTGTGTGTGTGTGTGTGTGTGTGTGTGTGTGTGTGTGTGTGTGTTATTTCAACCTCATGAAGGTTACTTCCATTTTGGCATATTTACGGGGCCGAATTCCTTTGTCCAATCGTCTAAAATTGACTCTAAATGTTTGTTTTACTTTTGTCTAGAACTTAAAGTTTTAATAAATTTTGTTATGCTTTATAGAATAAGCCAAAATTTGGTGCGAGCCTTTATTTATGAAGGCATATTTGGAAAGCAATATTACGGGCCCATTTGAGGTGTTTTACTACTAGGTGATTTTTTGCATTTTAAGGTTTTCTAGTAATTTAGGGTTTTTAAAGATAATGTAAAATAAAAGGAAGATTGTAATGATGTAAAAGATTTAGTGTGGATTCCAGAATGAGAAGAAAACTATTTTGAAGCTTTTTCTTTTGTTGTAAATAGTTTGTGTGTTTTTTGAAGGTATTTAAACCGCATGTAGGTTACTGCCATTTCGGCATATTTTCCTGGCCAGATTCCTTCATCTAGTGGTCTAAAATTGTCTTCGAACGTTTTTTTTGCTTTTGTCTAAAACTTAGAGTTTTAATAAATTTTTCTATACTTTATATAATAAGCCAAAATTTGGCGCCAGCCTTTTTTTATAAAGTCATATTTGGTGCACAAAATTAGGGGCCCATCCGAGGTGTTTTACTAGTAGGTGATTTTTGGCAGTTTAGTGTTTTTTGGTATTTTAGTATTTTTGGAGATAATGTGAAATAAAAGGAATATTGTAATGATGTAAAATATTTAGTGTCGATTTCAGAATGAGAAGAAACTATTTTGAAATTCTGGTTTTTTTACAAAAAGATTTTGTGTTTTGGATGTATTTCAACCTCATGATGGTTTCTACCATTTCGACATATTTTCGGGGCTAGATTCGTTCGTCTTATGGTCTAAAATTGGTTACGAACATTTATTTTGCTATTGTCTAGAACATAGAATTTTAATAACATTTGATATGCTTTATAGAATAAGCCAAAAGTTTCTGTTGAGACTTTATTTATGAAGGTATATTTGAAACACACAATTTGGGGCCCATACGAGGTATTTTTAATAGTAGGCATTTTGATTTTTTGGTCCTATTTTAGGGTTTTTAGAGCTAATGTGAAATAAACAGAAGATTGTAATGATGTAAAATATTTATAGTGTGAATTCAAGAATGAGAAGAAAACTATTTTGATAAAGATTCAGGTTTTTTTGTAAACAATTTGTGTGTGTTTTCAAGGTATTTTAACCCCATAAAGGTTGCTTCCATTTCGGCATATTATCGGGCGTGGATTCCTTTGTCTAGTGGACTAAAATTGGCTCTGGACCTTTTTGTGACCTTTTTTTAGTTTTCTCTACAACTTAGATTTTTAATAACTTTTGATATTATTTATAGAATAAGCTGAAATTTACTGTGAGCCTTTATTTTGAAGGCATATTTGGGAACGCAAAATTTTGGGGTCCATCCGAGTTGTTTTACTAGTAGGTGATTTTTGTCATTTTAGGGTTTTTTTGGCATTTTAGGGTTTTTTTTTGGCATTTTAGGGTTTTTATAAGCTAATGTGAAATAAAAGGAAGATTGTAATGATATAAAAGATTTAGTGTTGATTCCACTAGATAAGAAAACTATTTTGAAGCTTCTGGATTTGTTGAGAACAGTTTGTGTGTGTTTTTGAGGTATTTTAACCTCATGAACATTACTGCCATTTTGGCATTTTTTCGGGGCAAGATTTCTTCGTCTAGTGGTCTAAAATTGTCTCTGAACATTTTTTTGCTTTTGTCTAGAACTTAGAGTTTTAATAACTTTTTCTATTCTTTATAGAATAAGATAAAATTTGGCGCTGAGCCTTTATTTATGAAGGCATATTTGGCACGTAAAATTTGGGTCCCATCCGAGGTGTATTACTAGTAGGTGATTTTTTGTATTTTAGGGTTTATTGACATTTTAGGATTTTTGGCATTTTAGAGTCTTTTTTGGCATTCTAGGGTTTTTAGAGATAGTGCGAAATAAAAGGAAGATTGTAATGATGTAAAAGATTTAGGTGTGGATTCAAGAATGAGAAGAAAACTATTTTGAAGCTTCTTAGTTTTATTGCAAACAATTTATGTGTGTTTTGGATGTATTTCAATGTCATGGAGGTTACAACCATTTTGACATATTTTTGAGGTTGGATTCCTTTGTCTATTGGTCTAAAACAGGGTATGAACGATATTTTTTCTTATCCTCTAGGAATTAGAATTTTAATGACTTTTTCTATGCTTTATAGAAAAATAAAAAATTGGGCTCGAGACTTTATTTATGAAGACATATTTGGTAGGCAAAATTCGGGGCCCATACGAGGTGTTTTACTAGTAGGTGATTTTTTACATTTTAGGGTTTTTGGCATTTTAGGGTTTTTTGGCATTTTAGGGGTTTTAGAGCTAATGTGAAATAAAAGGAAGATTGTAATGATGTAAAATATTTAGTGTGGATTCCGGAATGAGAAGAAAACTATTTTGAAGCTTATAGTTTTTTACAAATAGTTTGTGTGTGTTTTGGAGGTATTGCAACCTCGCGAAGGTTGCTAACCATTTCGACATATTATCAGGGCCAAATTCGTTCGTCTAGTGGTTTAAAATTGGCTCCAAAAGTTCTTTTTGCTTTTATCTATAAATTAAAGTTTTAATAACTTTTCCTATGCTTCATAGAATATAAAATGTGCAAGATTTATTTATGAAGAAATTTACTAAAATTTAGGTGAGAGTTTTACTTGGTGATTTTATGGTTTTTTAGCATTTTATGGTTTTTAGAGCTAATGTGAAATGAAAGGAATATTGTAATGATATAAAAGATTTAGTGTGGATTCCACAATAAGAAGAAAACTATTTTGAAGCTTCTAGTTTTGCTACAAATAGATTATTTTGTGTGTGATTTGGAGGTATTTCACCCTCGACATATTTTCGAGGCCGAATTCCTTTGTCTAATGGTGTAAAATTAGCTCCAACATTTTTTTTGGTTTGTGTAGAACTCAGAGTTTTAATAACTTTTGATATGCTTTATAGAATATGCCGAAATTTGGCATGAGCCTTTATTTATGATGTCATATTTGGCACGTAATATTTGGGGCCCATATAAGGTATTTTATTAGTAGGTGATTTTTTGCATTTTAGGATTTTTTAGCATTTAATGGGGTTTTTGGCATTTTAAATTTTTTAAAGCCAATGTGAAAGAAAGGGAAGATTCTAATAATGTCAAAGTTTTAGAGTGTATTCCAGAATGAGAATAAACCTATTTTGAAGATGTTTGTTTTATTGCAAAAAATTTGTGTGAATTTTTGGATGTATTTTAATATCATTAAGGTTGTTTCCATTTTGACATATTTTTAAGGCCAAACTCCGTTTAGTGGTCTAAAATTGGCTCCAAACGGTTTTTTCTTTTGTCTAAAACTTTTAGTTTTAGTAACTTTTTCTATGCTTTATAGAATAAGCCAAAATTTGGCGTGAGCATTTATTTATTAAGGCATATTTGGAACACAAAATTCGGGGCCCATCTGAGGTGTTTTATTAGTAGGTGATTTTAAGCATTTAAGGGTTTTTTTAGTATTTTAGGGTTTTTAGAGCTAATGCGAAATAAAAGGAATATTGTATTGATGTACAAACTTTAGTGTGGATTCCAGAATGAGAAGAAAACTATTTTTAATCTTTTGGTTTTGTTGCAAACATTTTATGTGTGTTTTTTAGGTATTTCAACCTCTTGAAGGGTTACCACTAAGGCCATTTCGACATATTTTTGGGTTTAAAATTGGAATTCCTTTGTGTAGTGGTCTAAAATTGAATCTAAATGTTTTACTTTCTTTTGTCTGAAAGAACTTAGAGATCCTTTTAATAAAATTTGTTATGCTTTATATAATAAGATGACATTTTAGTTAGTTTTTAAAGCTAATGTGAAATAAAAGGAAGATTGTATCGATGTAAAAGATTTAGTGTTGATTCCAGAATGAGAAGAAAACTATTTTGAAGATTTCTAGGTTATAGTTGAAAAATTAGTTATTGTCGTCCCCATATGAGGTATTTCAACATTAAAATCTTTGATGGAAAATAGATGAGGGATTCAATCTAGTTGTTTCAATTCACTCAAGAACATACCCATCGGTAGTATTGTCAAACTGAATTTTCATGCATGTGATAAAGTGGCATGACATTCTTGTACAGAATGGTGGACGGGCCCTACAATTTGGCACATGACAACTCTATTCACGGTCAGATTTATGACTAGCATGAGGGTGTACACAAAATATCATCACATTCTACGAGGTGTTAATCCACTTAGTTGGTTAATTCACAGAAGGCAATTTACACTCTACACTTTGTGCATTTTACGGATCTCATCCTTCTAGTACAGCTACATATGCCAGACTATTTCCACAGATTGTAACTAATGTAACAGATTCAGTGGGGTATTACTACGTGACCTATGGGCATAAAAACTGATCCTTCATTGCTTCTGGTTACAATTCCAACAAAACTCACTACGGTTTTGGTGGTATTTCAGACCTCATCAAGGTTCACTTTCATTCGGCATTCCATTAAGGGCCAGATATACTACATATAGTGGTTACATTTATTTGCTATAATTATATTTTTACATGTCTTACTCTATTACACATGACGAGATTAAATATTTATATATGTCTTTATCTATGCATTTATATAACAAATGCGTATTCACTTTGATTTCGGACCTTTGAATGCTTATGAACATATATTGGAATAAATCTATGAGGCCCAACGTAGATGGATGTTTTCATGAAAACTAAGTACCTATTATAATCTTTCCCATTCTCAACGTTTCCTTTAATGGCATACAATTTGGGTTTTTGTAGCATACAAGGTTTTTTGGAAATAATTTCAAGAGATATATTTAAGCATTTCACTAAATTGGGACTTATTCCAGTCCAAAAACTAAAAAATATACTCAATATCGGAATCCGATATTGCTATTTTTGGATTCCAAAATGTCAAATATTGGAATTATCTGCACTTAAAAATCACACATATTGGATTCCAAATTCACACATATTGGATTCTAATATCACATATATTGGAATCCAGAATCACATATATTGGAATCCAAAATCAGCTATATTGGAATTATATGTACTCCAAAGTCCCATATATCAGAATCCAGAAAATTAAATATTGGAATCCATTATACAGGTTAGCAACTGTTAGGCATTATTTATGATTTGTTATGTACAGAACATGTTTTTGTTTTGTAAGGGCTAGTAGTCGCTATCCATTATTTATGTTCTGTTATAAACAAAAAATGGTTATGTTTTAAACAGGCTAGTAACCGCTAAGCATTATTTATGGTTTGTTCTTAGTGAAGCTCCAACAAAGTAAGTTCCCTCAAATTCATTTTTTGATCAAATATCATCCCTAACATCTTCTCTTGTCCTTTAATGGTTGCAACAAAGGCCATAATGTGGTGTTAAATTTGATGCCCGTTTCTTTTTTTTTACATTTTTATCTATAAAATAGTTGTAAATATTTGAAATAACCATCACATATGACTTGCATATTTTAGATATGACCACTAATTTTTATAGATTATTTATATATTAATTATATTAAAAAATATTTAAAAATAATTAAGTATATATAGTATAATTTAATATTTATTTTATGAACACTGTAAAAAAAATACTATTTTACAAATTTTCAAGGGCAAGTTTTTCTGATAATTCACCACAGAAGAAGTTATTCAATCATACTTTCATCTCATAATAAGTGAAAATATAAATCCTCCCAACTTATATTTCGACAATCTCAACATTATAGAATAGAGTTACGCAGTACATTCATAATAAAATATGAATGTATATATTATTGGCAATGTTAAACATTACAATCATAACAACATTCTGAAAAGATAAATAGTTATTTAGCATTTTCTTGCTCCAAGTATTTGATGCCCTCTACCACATTCAATTCCTGAGACACTATTTGTGATATTTTTTTGTACAAATCAGCCATCAACCATTTATCTTTTGTACAATCCTTTTGTCTGCTTTTCATACCCACCATAAAAATTTCAGGAGGGTTTCCCTTTGAACCTAATGTAATACACAAAATATTTTTTGAACTGTATGAAAATTCATTTCTACTCCAAACCTTTTCTAGGTCTCTTATTGTTATTCCCTCGACTATATTGCAATGTTCCTTTCCCCAAGTGAGTCTTGGATTCAATACATTTGATATTTTTTTATTGAATCCCATTGATATATTTTTAACATCAGTAGAAATGAGAGTGTCATAACAAGAATCCTAGTTCACAGTATGGTGATAATAATTTTATAAATTCTGGACAGGCCACCTCGTAGGTTGACAACTTTCATACCAAAATTGAATGACATATTCCTATTGTATGTTTTATTTATCCCATATAGCAGGTCCTCCATATCCAAAATAAGTAAATAATTCTTATCGCTACCTGCAGGGAAGTAAACGAATATTATTTTTGTTGGCCACATATCAATTACAACCAATTGAAATAAACAACATTTTAGCTTATGACTAACAGTTACTGATTGAGATTATGGCTTGTATTACACAACCTTTACATGCTACTAGATCTGTTGATGCTAGAGCTATTTCAAATAAACAATCATCAATTAATAATATATTTCTTTCTATTGAAAATGTAAGCATAATGTATTTAAAATAGACATTAATTAATTCATAATCGATTTCATGTTGTGGAAAAACTTAAATGGATAAACATAGTGTTTTTCTATGGTGATATGGTAAGTACAATATACATTATTCTCTATCTTATAAATCAAATTTAGTTGTTGTTAAGATACGATTATATTCGTCGAAACAACCTTTGGTGGAGAACAATCCTCAGCTATTGTTGAGGATTTGCGACCACTAGGCTATGCCATCATTGGTTGAACTACACTTAGCTAGAAAACCTTTAATGAGGCTAGCCAAGTGCTTCTTTACATACGTATAAGCTGGATCAAGCCATATGTAGTTCTGTTTATGATGATGTTGAAGCCAAAACAATGTTAATTCAATGTAAGTAGTCAGTATGCAGTAGTGAATTAGTGAAACATTATAGACAGTATGCAATTGTAAATCAACGAGATATTGATGAATGTAAGGTTTTTTAGTCAAACCATTTATGTATTAAATGTGGATGCATAGAGTCCACTAAGCTCTATATAGTTCATTTTAAATTATTATCGTAGCTTACAAATGGATTTCCTTAAACTTTTTCTTCGACCCTAAGCCAAGCATATAAACTAATGTCTGTTAGTTATTGTTTCCTATAAATTTTTGGGCCTTATAAATAATTTTGTTGTAAAATACACATGGATATCATATCGTTTCCTATAAATTTGTGGGCCTTATTGGTTGTTTGCATAATCATTTATTTTCTTATAAATTTGTGGGGCTTATTAGGGGTTTTGTTGTAAATTCACATGATTAACATACCTGGATTTGATGGCGTTTTTGTGGCCGTTGTGCCGGCGTCCTCCACATCTGTCATTTGAACTGTAAAAAACATAAATTTGTTAAAATAATTGAAAACCATGGAAATTGAAGATAGAGCTCATTAAACTTATTTATAAAATGATTGAAAGTAAATCACCATGTTGAATTGGTTGTGTAGTGTCATAGTGAAATGGTTGTACATAAAATTTTATAGCTTTGTGGTTGTTTGCATAAAAAATAATTGTATAAGTAGCATATATTTAGGTTAAAATCCATTAAACAAAATCACTTGTTGAAGTTTTTTTCAGAGACAAACCTTTCTTAATATGAGAATAGTAATGTTTTAGAAACATCACTTGACTATGTGTCTCAACAATAAAAATAAAGAATAGTTTGGAATCCACCAATGCACATGGAGAGTGACACTTCTGTTGTAAAGAACTAGTACTAGAGAATTTACAGAATAACATCGAGTGAACATATCAGCCCAGAACTCATACAATGTTTCACAAAGAAAAGGATGGATGTTTCCTTATAGGCCAATTTCACTTGTAGTTACCAATTTTTGTGGTAGTTTCTCCATCCAATCCATAGTGACCTCTTCTCTATAATCATCATTATTGTCGCGGTTTTGCACACAAGATATTGTGTACATAAGACAAACTTTTGAATATCTCGTTTCTATCGTAAATTCTGTAGTATCCATCCATAATTGATACTCCAATGTCTTTAACCTTTTCCATGTATCTTTGTACTGTGTCACTTAATATTTTTGAATAACCAGTTTGGTATTAGAACAATAATAATATAATCCAGCACAATGGTTTTGATAACTATTAGAATCTCCATTATGACATTGGAAGAAATATCACTGGCCAAATTGTAAAAATCAGTGATCACACATTCAACATTGAAAGGATTAGTTGAAGGAATAACTGATAAATTTGATGGAAGATGGAATGGATATGCACATTTACAAGAAAAATTGTCTATGACTTTCACCCTTGCTAGTATATTTCCTTCCAGTGACATCACATAGTTGTCTAATATTGTTTGAGCTGCGACGGGAAGAACTTCTTCCACCTCATGATCTTTTTTCCATTTTTCCATTTTTTCCCCAATATGGGAATCAAATTTTCTTTTTCCATTACTCTCTTCACCCAATAGTACAGAAAACTGGTGGTAGTGTGATTCATGTAATTTAAATTTTTTTGATTACATTGGATTCACTGCAGGATGTCAATACAATATTATCCGGATGCTTATTTCTCAAATAATGTAGAACTTTTTCTCTCATTTTG
Source organism: Taxus chinensis (assembly GCA_019776745.2). NCBI lineage: Eukaryota > Viridiplantae > Streptophyta > Pinopsida > Cupressales > Taxaceae > Taxus > Taxus chinensis. The sequence goes on from JAHRHJ020003401.1 coordinate 121,169, forward strand.
TTGTCTCCTTTTATTCTTCGGTAGTAAGAATCAAATGTCTCTGCTATTACACTAGCCTCAAAAGACCTAGTTGATTTAGTATTTCTTTTCAACCCATGCAATTTTGATGTAGATGGGTCTATCTCCAATTTAGTCAAATATGTTTTCCTCACATAGTAAACAACTTGGCATGTTTTGGAGGTGAAAGAAAACCTTTTCTATGTAGGAAATGACAAAAGAAGAATGTTTTCTTATTTCTATACAATTTTCTGGAATACTATAAATATACCATTTTGAATGTCTTCTACATTTGAACAACCAGTTTTGTTCAGAATCTATTAGAATCCCCAAATTCCAACCATATTTTGAACAGGAATATGGTCTGCTATTTATGGAGGCATGCATTTCCCATTTCTTGAACAAAGAAACATCCAACTCCATATCCAGAATAAGACACTTATTGTTTTCAAAGTCAAAGCATTCCACCTGGACACACATGTCCCAAATCAATAACTTTTGATGATAGAGCAATACCAACTTCCTCGTGATTTTCATCTATAAAAAAAACAACCACATGTTGACGTGGTAGTTTTTTAGGGGAATTAATTTCCACAAACCATTCCTCATCTCTTTTCTTCCAACAAATACCTCCTGCAATGAATGGAATTGTTCTGAATGGAGCATGAAAAATGGAAGACATTTTACCTATATGTAGAGTAAAATACATCAATAATTAGGTCATTTCCAAACTTTAAAGTGTTTTTCTCACATTGTCTGTTAAGGAATTTAAATAGTACCCTAGTAGGACACCAACTTCTAGAGTTATTTACTATCTATCATAACAGAGTAATTAACTTAATGGTTAGCGACCGCTAGGATTTGATAGGACATCTTATGTATCATTCAACTGGTTATAGTAATTCATATTTTGTGGATCAAATCAATCATAAAAAAATTATTCTAAAATTATGAAATCTAATAATGATGCATTGAAAGATACGAAACCATTTGCACCTTTTGAAAGTATTACATATGAGTCAGACAAGCCATAACATTGTATAGATGGCATGATAGGAACATTAAAAAATACACACTTTAGTGGCAGATAGACTTCTAGTCAACATATAAAAGAACAACCTAAAATAATTTTAAATCCATTTACACCTTTTTAATGATAAATCGTAGAGGACATTAAGATGTAATATTTGGTATTTTGAAGAGATTTTGTGGTAGCTTGGATTTTTTGTTTTACAAGACTGTGATTTACGTGTAAATCGGTCATACTATAGTAGTGAGGATTAGATGCATGTAACAAGACTAATGAGCATGTGTAAATGATATTGGTCGGAAGATCTAATGTTTGATATTTTGAGGATATTATTTGAGCAACAAATCACATTAATGGAGTTAGTGATATCTCATCATTTTTTGTTATATAAGACAATGTGAAATATATGTTTATCAGACATTCTTTATTCATTATGTCTAAATGTATATAACTACTCTAAGTATGATATTTTAAGCATAGCGCTTGGTGGGAAATTCCACAACAAGCTATATCAAAAAAAATGGGAAGGATTACACTTTTCCTAAATGTAAGTATGACCCTCTTCATAGTATTCATTTTTCATGGAAATAATGCTCTCTATAAGGTCACGGTGGGTTAAACCTATTTGAGAAAATATTTGATTATTAACAATGTTTTTTAGTACCACTATAATAAGGGTCTATTCTCTCTTACTCTTACTATAAGTTAGATTTAAATACTAATTGAAGAAATTTATTCCAAATTGTTTGAACTTATGTTAACTTATTTATAGTGTCAGTCTTCTTAGGCTGTAAAGCATTTATTGTCTGTACACTTTTGGCTCATATCCATGGTGGAAACAAGTGCTACACTATAAATCCTTGAATAGGGATCAAGCCATATGTATTTTCCATAAAATATATTGTTTGTAACATATAATTCACAACGTTTGGTATTAGAAAATATGTTTACCTAACACTTAGTTTCATTCATTATCGAAAGTAATGGCATAGTGGATGCTAGTTTCAATAGTTTATTTTATTATAAATTATCGTAAAATAATAAATCACGACCTAGTTGAAAGACTGTGAGGCTCCTACCATTACGATAATTATAAAAACTATCTATACAACTTTGAATCACTAGAATTTTTCATTGATTATATTTGTATCAGGTTGGCTAGAAGGTACCAGGGGAGACAATAGCTAGCACTACATACCATATAGAGGGATCAAGCCTTACATAGTTCCCATAAGGTATATTGTTTAAAACACATAATTCAAATCAAATATTATAGGATAAAATGCTTAGTGAACACTAAGTTTTTTTTCCTTATCAAAAGTAAGGGCATAGTGGACGCTAGGTTCAACAATTTAATAATTTGAAAACAATGATAAAATAAAATATCATGCTCTAGTTTAGTGGTCGATAGGCTCCCACCATTACTACCAGTCATTATAAATACCATATGTATATAAATTTGGGTCACTACTGTGTTTTCATATATTTTTATTATATATTTAAATGCTTTTTACAGGAGCTGAGAATCTAGGGGATTTGAGGGATCCCACCTAAGTACAACATAGACCAGTACCATAAACCATCCAACTAAAACCAAAATAACAAAACACTTACAAGCATGCAGGGAGACTAGAATCCCAAATGCCACACTAGAGACCACTAGAAAAAAAAACTAAGAACAAAACTAGACATAGCAGAAAAATTAAACCAGAGAAGCAGGTAGGCTGAGGAAATCCACCTTCCTACCTCCCAAAGTCCCCCCTTCATAGTCATCTGAAGGAGGAAATTTTAGGTAAAACTGAGCTTGTGACGAAGCCCCATGATGCTCGTAGACTCCATGAAGATCAACATCAAGAGACCTGGGAGATCTAATTTTTCAAGATGTTTCCCTTTCATATAGAGCCTTTCCACATAGGCAACATGTACCTCTTCAGTGAATTTCATCAAGACAAAAATCTAGACTGATATCTCTGATTATCACTTGGCTGCGCCTACATCCAAATTTTTTCCGTCCCGAACCAAGTCAGAAAAAGGCTGAGCTCTACCAAATTCCTCTAGTGCTTCCACCAAGTTAGCTTCACTGCATGGGTTTGATGAAATGACATCATTATCACCCTGACCTCCTCAATATTATACCTCACTAACAACAACTGTAACACAAACTAGGAAGCCACCTTAGAGTTAACATGAGAATGAGCAAATTTGCTAGATATTCCACCCCTAGAATGTGAGTAATGGTTTCCCTGACAGAATCAGACTTGTCCCAGAAAATAATCCACAAGTGAGCCTATGAAACCTCCCCAGTGAAAGGCCATCTACCTCATTCTCTCCATGTAAGAGAAATAATGGCAGAGCCTGAACTCCCATGGAAAAATAGAATAAAACCTCCACCATCATGGGCCACTAATAAGATATGAGATGGAAACAAACCACACTGCCTCAAATTAAAGAACATTGGGGCTCCCTTCCCAAGCAATAATTTATTCTAAATCCTCCCATTCGCTCATACACTCATAAATAAGCAATGAAAACCACTATGATAAAATTTTGTGTGGTTTTTTTTATTTAATGAAATACCTATAATCCTTAAGCCATTATTCCTGGATCAAACCTTAAAAAAACAAATACCCAATACACTAAAACTCAATAAGACATTACCAAAATGAAATCAATTTCTTCTGATCAATATTCTAGATTCTCCACCTCTCCTTTATTGATCTCTTATTGTAAATTCTTTGGATCCTTGTCATCGATAGTACACCCAACAGAAACACATGTACCCAAAATATCCTTCATAGTTCCCGTGATATTCTTTTCATGGATCGAGGCTTCGTAACCTTCACAATTTCAATAACATCATAGAACAAGATTTTCCCTATATGTTTAATGTTTTTTATCTTTTTCCTTTCACATTCAGCTTCCTTCAGGGCTCTAATAACCAAGGAAGCTACATTGGGAACAACTCTAACTTTTTCCTGATGATTCTGTGCAACGATCTTCATGGTAACCCTCAAAGACTTCCAATGTCTTGTAGTCTCCTTTGTAATGTCTTCTCTAATATTTTTCGGTGAAAGACTGAAAGGACCAATTTTAGGGGCTAACGAAGAGGCCACTCCAAATTCTCCTCGGTGACATTGATATGGTGATTCTATTTCATCTTATTGTAGTGAAATTTCACTAGAATGGAATTATAGATGGTATTACATCTACCTTAAACCTTAAAAATACGTAATCAAATTTGAATCCTCTACATCAACTTCTAGCATAAACCCCTTTCCCTCATCATAGCCATCATAGATTTGAGCCATTTTCCAAATTTACAAACCCCAAACTTGTTGCAGCATTTACACCACCACTTATGAGAATTTTTTTCAATGAGTTAAGCCTCATGCCTAGAATTCATAGGAAACGAGCTTTGTCTTATAAAGTGAAAATAAATTATTACAAACCTTAGCCAGTAAATATCTTACTAGATGTTACTTCTTATTTTGGTTTAATAGTTCCAGCTAATATTTAAAGTCTAACATTACAAAAATAACCTAGTTATATTAAGGAAATTAATCCTACAACAACAGATTACATTAAACAATCAAATACATAAACATTAAGTAAGCATCAAAACCCATAATAAAAAATTTTGCGCGCTCCTTTTTATTCAATGAAATAACCATAAATCCTTAAGCCATAGTTCCCCAATACAACCTTAAAAACAAACCAATACCCAATACACTATAACTCAATAAAACATACCGAAAACAACATTGCTTCCTTCAGATCAATCCTTTGGAATCTCCACTTATCCTTCTTTTATTTTTTATTGTAAATCCATGGGATCCTTGCCATCAATAGTGTACCTAATAAAAACACACATTCCCAAAATATTCTTCAAGTTTACGTAATATCTTTTTCCATGGATTGGTGCTTCATGACCTTTGAAATTTCAATAACATCATCCAATGAGATGTTCTTGATATGTTTAATGTTTATCATCTTTCTCTTATCATGGTCAAGTTCCTTCAGGGCTTTAATCACTAAGGTAGATGCCCTCAGAATAATTTTAACTTTGGTCTGACGATTTTATAGAGTGAGATTCATGGTAATCCTCAAATGCTTCTAATCTATTGCAGTTTCCTTTACAATGAAAAGGCCACTACAACTTCTCCTCCTATCACATGGATGAACACCTCCACAACCTGAGATGGGTCTAACTTTGGTGGTATTTTCCTCAAAACTTTGAATCGTGCCTCTTCCACAAATTGTCTACAACTTTGAGGCCTCCTACTAAAACAGAAGACTAGGAAAAAACCCTATATCTTTATCTGTACTTGGACTTAGGGTTGTTCTCTTTTGTTTTTTTTAGGTATTATATGTTTTTATTTTCTAGAGTGATTAAGGTACGATATTGAAGGTATGTAAAAAAAAATCATATTTTTTGTGTCCTATAATATTAAAGGTAGTAAAAAGAACTCCCATTATTTTCCTATGTTGTTATTTCTAAGAGTAATTGAGGCACATGAAGGATTAAGGCTTACATAGTACCCATAAGTTATATTGTTTGAAACACATAATTCACATCGGATCTTGTGGGAGAAAATTATTATCAAATGGTAAGCATTTTTCCTTACCGAAAGTAAGGGCACAGTGGACATTAGGCTCAATAGTTTAATAATTTGAAAATAAGGATAAAATAAAAAATCAAGCTCTAGTTTAGTGGTCGCTAGGCTCCCATCATACTTGCTCCGGTACTGAAAACCCATCATTGATATTGTGTTTATAGTTCATCTGATTGTGGTGAAATTTCACTAGAATGGAATTGTAGAGGGTCTTACATCATCCTTATGCACAAAATTCATAGGAAACAATATTTGTCTTATAAAGTGAAAATAAATTATTACAAACCTTAGCTATTAAATATCTTACTAGACATTACCTATTATTTTGGTTTGATGCTTCTAGCTAATATTTGTAGTCTAACATTACCAAAATAACCCACTTTTATTAAGGAAATTAATCCTACAAGTACAGAGTAAATTAAATAAGGAAATACAAAAACATTAAGTAAGCAATGAAACCCACAATAACCAAATTCGACCTTCTCCTTTTTAATCAATGAAAAATCCATAAATCCTTAAGCCATTGTTCCCCAATCAAACCTTAAAAACAAAAAAATACCCAATACACTAAAACTCAATAAAACATACCCAAAACAAAACCTCTTCCTTCTGATAAATCCTCTGGAATCTCCACCTATCCTTCATCAACCTATAATTGTAAATATTTGGGATCCTTTCCATCAAAAGTGTACTAGACATAAACACACGTACCCAAAATCTCCTTCACATTTCCTGCAAGTATTTTTGTCATGGATTAGGGTTTCATGACCTTCACAATTTCAATAAAATCATCCAACGAGATGTTCCTGGTATGTTTAATGTTTTTCATATTTTTCTTGTCATGTTCAGGTTCCTTCAGGGCTTTAATCCCCATAGTGAGCTTCACAGCAACCCTTAAACCCTTCCAATCTCTTGCAATATCCTTTGCAATGTCTTATGTGATTTTCTTCAGTGAAATACCTAAAGGACCAATTTTAGGGTCCAACGAAGATGTTTCTCTAGATTCTTCTGCTATCACATGGAAAAACACCACCACAACATGAGATGGTTCCAACTTTGGTGACATTTTTCCTCAACCCTTCGAACCGTGCCTCTTGCGCAAATCCTATACAACTCCGTAGCCTCTTACTAAAAGGGAAGACTAGGAAAAACCCTACATCTTTATTTGTACTTAGACTTAAAATTACTTAGGTTTTTTCTCTTTTGTTATCTTTTTTAAAGTAATATATGGTGTTATTTCAAAGAGTGATTAAGGTATAATATTAAAGGTAGGTATTTTTTTCCTTTTTTTTTGGGCCCTAGAATATTAAAGGTAGGTAATTTGTTTTTTCCTATTTTCTTTTCCTATGTTGTTGTTTCTTAGAATGATTGAGGTACATGAGGTATCAAGCCTTACGTATTTCCCATAACGTATATTATTTGAAACACATAATTCACATTGGATCTTTTGGGATAAAATACTTAGCGAAAATTGAGAAAATTTTCCTCATTAAAAGTAAGGGCATAGTGGGTGCAAGGTTCAATAGTTTAATAATTTGAAAACAATGATAAAATAAAAGATCATGCTCTAGTTTAGCAGTCGTTAGGCTCCTACCATTACTACCATTCATTCTAAATATCATACGTATATAGATTTGGGTCACTACGTTGTTTTCATCTATTATGTAGTAATTACAAGACTTATTGTTTGTAACATATAATTCACATCTATTTTTATGATAGAAAATGCTTAGCGACTGCTAATGTTTTGTATGTATTGATTGGAATGCCATAATCTAATGAATTTATTAGTATAGCTTAGCGGTTGCTCGGATCCTGCCTTTACCTCTTATCAATATAAATACTATCTTTAAGGTATATTATTTAAAACACATCATTCACATCAGATCTTATGGGAGAAAATGCTTAGCAAATGCTAAACATTTTTTCTTTATCGAAAGTAACTGCATAGTGGATGCTAGGTTCAATATTTTAATAATTTGAAAGTAGTGATAAAATAAAAGGTCATGCTTTAGTTTAGTAGTCACTAGGATTCCACCATTACTACCAGTCATTATAAATACCATACATATATAGCTTTGGGTCACTACTGTGTTTTCATCTATTATTTTGTACTCACAAGACTTATTGTTTTTATCATATAATTCACATCTATTATTATAAGAGAAAATTCTTAGTGACTGATAAGATTTTATACACATTGATTGGAATGTCATAAACTATTGAATTGAATGGTATAGCTTAGTAGTCGCTAGGCTCTTGCCTTTACCTCATATCAATATAAACATTATCTTTACAGGTTTGGATCACTAGCCTTAATATGTAGTTCCCATAAGATACATAGTTTTCAACTCAAATTTTAACTCGTTTACAATAAAAAAATGCTTAGAGACTGTTGATATCCTTTAATTATTGATAGAAATGGCATATCAGACCCTAGGCTCAAAATTTTCTTATTTTGAAAGTATACATAAAATAATAAATCATAGTTTAGCTTTAGCGGCGACTAGGCTCCTACCTTTACCTTTTCTCATTTTAAACATTAGATATAAAGTTATGCATCACTAGGCTTAGTATATAGTTTCCATAAGATACATGGTTTTTAAGACATTTCACATCATTTCTTAACAAATAAAAATGCTTAGTGCCCACTATGCTCCTTTACTTATTGACAAAAAAGGCATATTGAACCCTAGGCTCATATTTTTCTTAGTTTGAAAATTTCCATACAGTAACTCTAACTGTACAGTCATGGATTGTTATTCTTATTATGTATCAAAAATAGCTTTTTCAAACTTGCCATGTAGCAAATTCTAATTAGATAATTAATTTAAATTAGCTCACACTATAGATAACAATGTAGAGATCAATTTTTATAAAGAATGGAACGTAAATGTGTGTATATTATTCTAATAATCTTCAAAACTATGTTTAGGATTTATTTATGTTTTTTTTTATTTTGATATTTTTTTTGCTATGCTTGGTTCATTTATATGTTGTATAATATATTTTTTATTATCTTTATATTATTATAGGCTATAGAAAATGAAAAAAATTAGTTTTTAATTTTTAAACTGCAAAATAATAATAGGGAAATATGAATAGCCCCACATTTTTAGATATTTGAAATTTCAATAGCCCGTTCTTTTTTATCCTTTAGAATTTTATTTCATAAAATGTGATATATAAATTATTAAATACCTGGGAGAAATATTGAGTATGGTTTCAAACTTTTTGATCAATAAGAAAATCATATCTTCAAAATAAAAAAATACGCGTACTCCATTGATTGTGGGGCTAAGTGTTCCAATCTAGGTTTTTTTGATGTGATTATAATCTTGTTCACAGAGAAAGGCACACAAAATAAGTACATAACAGATGAACACAAAGTACACACACAAAGGAGGATATCAACAAAGGTTGCGAAATGGATCACGATGATTTTTTGAATGAGACAACAGATGGAGGTTTCACAGACAACATAAAGAACAAAATATTTCTAGATATTACTAAACTAGGTATTTATAGTAAAGGTGTAATTTTTTTATCACGGGATCTACTATTTACTCTGTAGTTGAATGGTCCCTGTGTTTTGCACAGAAGTCTAATTGTGATCCACACAGGCCCTACTTTTTTCTACCAAATCATGCTCCATAGTCAAGCTTTTACTTTTGATCTCTGTGTCAAACTTCCTTGTTCTTCATGAAAACTAAATTTTTTGTGTGTTAACAAAATTAATTTCAATCATTTTTTTTCTCTATTATTTATCTTTGTTTAACACTTTCCCATTTATGCCATTCTATGTCTCTCTTTGGATATTTTCATTTTGATTTTTTGGTTTTCATCCCTGCAATTTTTTTTAGGATAATGATAGCTTTTTGCATAGTGACCTTATTTTTAATTTTTTTTTAATCCAGAGAACCAAAAATAGTTTAATGTTGTTCATCAAGATGATGCAAAAAAACCTTGCTAATTAATGCATATTACATTTTTTATATGGTTTCCGCTTAGATATTTTAGGAAAATATATGACATTAACAAATTAATTCAAAACTATAAAATTATATTAAGAATTAAATTATATGATAATTATATGTGTTTCCATGTAGAATTTGTTGGACCACAATTGTTGTTAGACCAAAACCCATAGGTTTTAGTCTCCACAACAATCGCCAGAGTTAGGATCTATGAGAGGCAGTTAGTACATGTCACAAAACTCATGGGGAGCGATGGTCACATATGCCAATAATCTCCCCCTCAACATTACCCGAGTGAGTTTCAAACTCATGACCTATCACTTTGATACCATTTGTTAGACCACAATTTCCATTAGACCAAAACTCATAGGTGTTAGTCTCCGCCACAATCACAAAAGTTATGATCTATGAGATGCAGTTAGTCCATGGCATACAACTCACAGGGACCGCTGGTCATGCATGCCAACAGAATTAATCAAATGTAATGTCTTCACCATTTTTATGCTATGTGCATTGGAAGTTAAACACATTATATATGCAATAATATTATTAAATCTAATTTTAATCAATATGCATATTATAATTAATATATTCTTCCTTTTGAGGCGGTTAAAATATGCCAAAAATTAACATAGCTTTGAGGCTACCATGATATAATTGATTTTTTCGATAGCTTATTGACGAAACCCCAATTCTATTTTGAATTAAATGCATGATTGTACACGTATATTTATATATCCATTATATAAATTTCATATTTACTTTTTATCGTTTGTATCTTTTCAATATGATTTATTTGCTATGAATAAACTCTACCATAGGAAAAAATTTCTACCCTAGCATCCACTAGGATATGATTCTAATTTAGAAAAAACATTAATTTTCCTTAGCACCTCACAAATCAGTTGTTGTTATATAGGAAACACAATGTTTTTTGGTCATAGCGATCACTTTTGTTCTTTGTCAGGTGTTATATTTACAGAGATTAACAATTTAGATTTATAAAACAACTTCATTTTGAACATGATATATTTTCCTATTAAAGATACAATTTTACACATATATTTATGTATACATTATATAAATGCCAAATTTATTTGTTATCTTTTATAGCTTTCCAATATGATTTCTAACAAAAAATAATATTTTAGATTTATAACATAGCTTCATTATGAGCATCATATATTTACCTTTAGGAATAGCTTAGCAGCCCCTATGGTGCAACGAGTAGATTGTGTTGTATTTAAAAATTTGTAGTATAACTTCTAGGTCGCTAGTCCAGATTTCTTTTCTTGTCCTAAATGTAAAAATATTCTCCCAAAATCTTATAGGAAATATAAAATTCTATATGTATAGTTGTGTAACTAATTAAAAACATGATTCTAAACATACACATCTTGATTATGAACATGATATATAAAATTCTCTCTTGTTAAATATGCTTTGTTATTTTTAGGGAAGAAATTTTTTTGGGTAAAGTGAGCACTTTGTTTATGACTAATAATAGCTTAACGACCACTAAGCTTCATCGAGGATATCACGTAGTATAACATTAATGCCTTACGGTTTGTGGGATTAAACAAATTAAACTAAAATATTTTGAGATAAGCGGGTGCTAGTTACTTCCACACTATAATATTTCAATCTTAGTGGGTGTTATAATCTATTTAGTTACCTAATTGCATTTTGATCTTGGATCCACTAGCTTATGACACAACATAATATTTGGATCTTAGAAATCTCTAGGTTTCATTAAAAGAAAATAATCTATTATAGGCATAACAGCGGGTAGGTTATGTCAAAACATAATAATATGATCTTAATGAATAATAATATTACGAGCTTAGTGTCCACTAGGTTATACCACAACATATTATTTAGGTTATGCCAAAACATAATAATATGATATTAATGAATACTGATTAGGAGCTTAGTGTCCCCTAGGTTATACCACAACATATTTTTTAGGTAATCAATTCACTAGGTTATGTATCGCAAACATGATATGTTATTTTTAATTAATATATTTTGATCTTAGCACCCACTAGGTTATGCTACCACATAATCATTGGAGCCTAGCGGTACTTATTATTTAGAAACTACATTGAGGTATTAAGAGATTCACGGCTACTAGGTTATTTACACAATATAGTATTTGAGTATTCAATTCACTATCATATGTATCACAAATATTATATGTATCAAAAAGAAGATATATATATAAGTTGAATTCATTCTATGATTTTAAGATATGAAACTAGGATATTTCAATGATAAGTCTTCAAAAACAATACATGAGGAACTAGTCCATGATAAGTATTCTAGAAATGGAATCCTATGATGATTAGAAGTAACTTGTCTTACTAAATATATGCCAAAATATGGGGAAGAGTTGTAATCAGCTTCATTTCACCCACAAATACTTCCTATATCAATAAAATTTCCTATACAGACAGCCATTTCAAGCCTTAGTAAAGAAACTAAAGACAAATGCTTCTAGAATTGATTAGGTCATTTGGCCTCTCAGATCCACCTTGTTCATGATCTTGACATCTGCATCCCCTTTACTCTGGTAAGAGGAGGAAAAATCAACGTAGCATTCAGGAATTTTCACTTTTGAAAAAAAAAGGAGTTCTATACCATGATTTTCTACAACTTCCTCTAGATCATGTGCAATCAGTTACATCCCCTGCATTAAGGCATGGCCATGATACTAAATATTTACTAAACACTCTTCCAACTTCTCATTATCTTTATTTAAGATAAACTGTCTTGAAAAGTAGGACAATATGTTTTCTACGCTCAACCCTTGCACCATGCCAAAAATGTTCATCCACTGCTTGGACTAGTTTGGATCAAGCATTAGCTTGTGCATGCTCTCACAAATATCACCATCATTTTATTCTTTGAATCACTCCATGACCAAACATTACTTCTCAAGCCAATTCCGTATAGCTATGTTCAAAATTATCGCGTCCATCCAAGAAGTAAATGATTCCCCAGTGTCTTTCCCTATCATAGCTCTCTACCTCAACCTTCTAGGACCACACTACATGTTACCTAAGAAACCATAAATACCCTTATCACCATCATAGAGAGATAGGAAGCACAATGACCAAAGGAGAAAAGAGGAAAGGGGTAGTGAAATGTCTAATCAACCCAGAGATATAAAGCCACCGGTGCACAACACACAAAAGGAGGTAAGTGTGGCATAATAGTACTGAATATCATCGATTATGCATCCTTATCATTAATATCATGCTTCCCATTAAAAATCTTAATTACCTGACACCATTTTACATGTCGCATGTTTATAACCCTTAATCAATTATGAAAATCACACAAATGTAATCTATTGATGTCATAAATGACCATTAAAACCACATATTCCATATCCTTTTATCTCTGCCAAAAAAGGTTACCCCTCATAATAATCTAACCATTTTTAATAAAATATTATAAGTCGTTACATTTTAACAACTTAAACTAGGTTGTTTTGTGCTTATTGACCTATAAGTTAATCAACCACGTTAACTTTGGAGAAATGTATAACAATCAAGATCCATATAAATTAGTTGACATTATTGTATGATTTTAAGATTTCAAATTAATATATTTCGATCATAATGCCCACTAGTTTATGCCACCACATAATCTTTGCAGCTTATCAGTGGTAAGGATTTGATAAATAAAACTAAGATATTTTCAACATAGCAGCCACTAGGTTATGCCACAACACAATATTAGGATCTTAGAAATCTCTAGGTTTTAAAACAATAAATTAAGAACTTAAGAATATAAATATTTTGAGCCAAAAGAATAATAGTGTTTAACAAACAAAAGAAAGACAATGGCTTTAGAGATATTTATAGCAATCAAGACAATTATAAATTAGTTTAATTCTTTGTATGCATTTAATATTTAGAATTAAGATATTTTGAGGTTAGCACCCACTAGGTTATGCTACCACATAATATTTCCATACTAATGATGGTTTTATATACTTTGTAGTGCCCACATTTTACACACCCAATTACAATAGTAAAATACCAGGATAATTTTTTTTTTACTTACATTGCTCACTACACACAACACAGCAAGGGCTCCAAGTACAGAAACTCGACTCGCATACGACAATCACATAAGTCATCGACTCACATAGACACATGAAAACAACATAGGCATGTCGATGCCACACTTTTCCAAATGAATGGTTACTAGAAATGACCCAACCACAAGAAAAATGACTTCAGGAATGGCGAACCCACGACACATCATTTCTTTAATTGTATTTTAGTTACGATTAACATTCTAAGAACATTATTGTGCAAGGATAACTTTCTCCGTTTTCCATCTACAGAAACTTTGAGTTCACTCCACATTTAATTTGCAGTTCGACCATTTTAAGTTGGCTTCTTATTCTTTACAAAAAAATTTCCATAACTTGCATACTTATTTGGCATAATTCGAATGCAAATAAAATACTTAATTATCTTGTTCTTATGTTAAAAATCTTCTTCTCGAACATATATTCAGTGTCTACCTTTTTATTCTTACAACTCAAGTGGATGTGACTTGGTGTTCATATAGCGATATTAGGTTTTAACGGAGATTAAGATGCGAGATAGCTTTTTTTACCGAAAACATACCTCGACCATGGGTTAGTTATTTCCCTACCATAGTTATTCCAATTCAATGACTTGAGGAATACCATTTTGATTTATATATGTATTTTGTTTTCTCGAAGGTTGATCACACCAAGAACAATTCATATTCTTTGAAACAAATGCATATATTTTATTGAGTTATAAGGCCTCCAAGGGTGGCATTATTCCGAACCTCAAATCTCATCTTTACTCTTATATGCTTTATTTTCTACGTCACATTATGGTCTTATTTTTAGCATTGTCTTGAAAAAGGAGTTACGAAGTGTTTGTCTAACCTCTTGAAGGCATAAATGGTTAGAAGGCTTGAAGCTACACACGAATCCTAAGTTAACATCCGAATCAACTGAGGTTTAGATTTATTCTAACTTCACCCAAGGGTCTACCCCTCAACTATATATGAGTTTTAAGCGAGAGGAAAAATTTATGCTAAACCACCTTCAGAAGGGATCAAGGTGTTATGTTGATAGGAACCAAGGTAGCACATTTAGCTGTGCGGAGCCAAGGGGGTTCATTAACAAGAGTGCAATGCAAGAAACAACTATATCCCGATCTCCATTTATGTCATTTGGATCCAACAGGGATTTCATTCGATGAAGAAATTTACTTTTAAATCTATCTTCGGAGAACCAGGTAATCCACTAGGATACGAAGGAGGAGTTAGCTCTACTTACTCCAAATGAAGTTTGACTGTGTCGCTCCTATCTTCCAGGTTTATGACAATGTCACTAACCACACTGACTAAGATGATAAACCCATTCTTGGGCTCTTGTTTACTCAAGCTAGGAGATTTCCATCGAGTGTAGGGTTTAAGTTCACTCTACGGTTTTCAATGTCTTCTAGGGTAAAAAGTAACACACATGAAAACAAGTTATGCTCCGATATTGAACAAGGGTAGAGTGTTTCGATTTAATTCTCTTTATTACATTTACAAGGTATGAATGCACAAGATGACTCATTAATCATTTAATGAACACTAAATATGCACTACAAGATATTACTTCAAATTTATTTACCTTATATAAATATCAAACCCTTTTTACTATGTGTACTATAAATCAAAATTGAACCTATGATTCAATGCACATTTCCTAGATGTCCTTGAAACTAGCATCTCATACATATCAACAAATTATCAAATATAACCTTCTGTAACATGAGACAACATTATACATTTATTCATTTAACAATGAACTATATAAATTACAATGATAATTAATGAATTACACATCGCCTTTTCGTCGTCATTCTTTCATCCTGCAAAACCACGTGAGCATGATATCAGCGATAAATCGCTGGCATGGCATCCACCCTAATCTAACATAATTATCATTTTTCAGTTTCCCATTTACATATGATAATAATTACAATTTGCAATCGAAATAAAAGGTTTAGAGACATGTATTCATTACATTTCATTTTACTTCTTTTTGTAACCCAGGAGAGAGAAAGAGAAGGGAAGAGAGAGAAAACACCATTTATCAAAAGTTCTATATCACACAACAAGTTCCACTATAGAGTTTTAAATAGTTATTTACATGTGTCAAAGTTTCCATAGTGGCTTGGCAACCCGACGAGGGTCCCACAGCTTTCTATTTTTACATTTTCTTACTAGCTACAAAAACGTTCAAAACGGGCTCGGAGGCTAAGAAACCGCTTCCAAAAGTTATCTTGCGATGAGAACGCACACCACGATTAACTTTCTACGTGTCCCTAGATATACCAAGAGTTCATAGCAACTGACGGAATTGGGAAAAAGTGAACGGTTTACGTTTGGCGGCTAGTTTTCCGGGGCTACTGGTCGTAGTTGACCCAGTTGCAAATGAACAAAAGTTAGCTCGAGGGCTCAGAAAACCACGTCCAAAATTGACGTTTGATGGATGAGAACACAACGAGACACTTCCTACAAGTTCCCCTATATAAGGAGAATTCATCAGAGTCGACGGGACTGAGAACTAGAAAACCATTTTCAAACGGCGACAAGTTTTCTAGAGTGACAAGTCGAAATTGGTCCAGTTTGACCTCGTCAAACTGCGACCGGAGGCCTACAAAATGCCATTGTCAAACTATCCAGAAAAGTGTTTTTCCCTAAACTGAAAGTTCCATGCAATTTTCTAGTAGAAACATGAGAGGTTTATGAAGACAGATATTAATTTCTCTATCCAGGTTTCAAATGGTGGTTCAAAACGAAAGCCAACTTTCTAGATTTAACAGCTTTCTACTACTGTAAACCAGTGTAACAGGGCTCCTATAAGAGCGTCAAAAAGATCACATATGTTCATTTGGGGTCAATCCAAAGGTCAAGGTGACTCCTCACATAACAAGGTACACGAATGAAGCTTAACATCTCATTTTCAGAGTTACGAAGGGTACTTAATGAGTCTCTGAAAAATGCAAAAATTAACTATTTAAATAGGGAGATGGTCAACATTATTACTGGGAAGTCAATTTCGTCTGGTCGATAAAACAATGTTGTAGCGATCCAGTTGGGTAGGAAGTTTTCTACATCACCTCAGAATGAGGGTGGGAGTTCATGTTTTAATGCAAATGGGTTATTTTGACTTCGTGAGTTATGACACGACATTTCATTGTTTTTGCAACGAGTTGAAATAAACAATTAACTGTATTAAAATCCTAATATTTTAAAATTATATTAAGTTGCAAACGAAAAACTAAAATACGAGAGTTATGAAAGATGAGGGGAGGTGAACCATGCCTGGAAATGAACTGGCGAGGAAGAAGTCGAGGAGTTGACATCGCACCGATTGATTTCACTTGCTTGCAGCCACGGAAGGAAAACCCAAAAATAGCATCCACAATAATGTCAAAATCAGTGGCAGTTCTATTGGAAAATCCTCTGGTGACAAGAAAGGAACTACACAAGTGCCTCCAGCTGAGTAACAAGCCCACGGTAAAGAGGCTTATCAGTGTGTTTGGGATAGCAAACAAATGCCATGTGTACTATGAATCCATTATGTGCATATCCTGCAATCATGGCATTCCATGAGACAACATTTCTTTGAGGCATTCTAACAAACAGTTCACACGCCTTTTCAACAAATCCATTTTGTGCATATCCTGCAAATCATGGCACTCCATGAGACCGCATTTCTTTGAGGCATTCTATCAAACAGTTACATGCGCCTTCTCAACAAATCCTCTACATATTCAAATGCATTCATCAGGAAAAGTTCATATGCAGCCCATGTATTTGAAATATCCCAAAACCTCCACACATTTTGAAGAATAAATAGTGGAACACATTACCATAAGTAAGATCCACACACTCAGCCAAATGCATTGCCCATGCAAAAGTGAAGGGAATGTATCTTTCCCACACAAGTGAGAGGTAAAACATTGTTGTTCACGCAAGTAAAGGATAAATAAACAATCCCACACAGTCAAAGTAATATCCCACGCACCCAGGGAATACCAACCCATGCATTCCAAGGATCTATCAACTGTCCATGCCAAATCCATACAAGCCCACATAGCAAGGAAAAGAAAATAGTCTACTCATCCCACACTAAAGGACTATTCACCATACAGAGGGTCAAGATAGTCCATGCAAGGGACATGAAAGAACTGGTCTGCAGAAAAATCCACGCCTGTTCAAGAGTTTCCCCCATTTTTAATACAGGCTGGGAGAATGCTGGCACAGGCCAGGAGTGCATTGGTAAGGGCCGCAAATATGCAAGGAAGGAACAACGATCCAAACAAAATAGTGGACAGTGCATTAGAAATGCATTCCAGCCTACACAAAAGAAGGCACCAATCCAAATGTGCACACCTCCCAGAGCAGTCCTTCACCCAAAGCTCTCACGCAACCAGGTAAAAGTGCGTACCCAGCCACCAGAAGGAAATTTGCAGAGCAGACAGATTTGCAGTCTCATTAATACATGCCTTGGGAAAAGGGAAAACAGTGGCTAGCTCCCCTACCAGCTAGAGTTCAACACGCAAAGCCATGGAGGAGACATGATGGGATGGCAGGTGTTCCACCTCCCAACGCATGCAACCAAAGACCAGGTCCTTTCAATAAAATAAAATAAAATAAAACAAGGGTATTACGGCCAGCATGGGAAAGAAGAAGTGGTGGGGTGGGTGGATACCTCCACAATTTAATAAATAAACATTTTATCAGCAAAAATTTGTGTTTACAAGGCTTGCAACGATGCCTCGATGGCTAAAGAGGGACGTTAAACATTAACCCAAACACCACGCCCTAAACAAAGGCGCCACCAACAACAAGCTTCTCTTGCACGACTCGCGGATCGATCGATCGTAAAGATAAAAATAAAATAACGTAAGGATAAATAATATTAATGTTGATAACATTCGACGATAGAATAATAATAAAACAAAATCATCGATCGACATACAAAATAATAATAATAATGTCATTATTATTTTTACTGCACACAAATTTATTAACTATATTAATAATGATCGCCCGTCAACAAAGAGTAAAATAATAATAAGCACAAATCGACAATTCAATATAATAATTATTATGTAGATGCTCCTCCTAGCAGGACACGCCCTAACAACATCAAGACATCATTAAAACCACCTATAGGATTCGAGAATGAGATTTTCCTTAACAAGGAAATCGAAAAGGCACTGTGGAGGCCCTCCACTAGCAACATCGGCAAAGACACGGACACGGGAAGGCCAGATGCGGAGGAAGGGCACTAATCATTCTCTGTGACACAGTCGAGGTCGACTAAAGATCAAAAAACTCAAACCCACCATTTTACCTTATTACTTAGTTAGCATTTTCTTTTACAGTATATTTCTTATCTCAAGATTATAATATTCATTGTTTAGAATTTTTCAGTTGTCTTAAGTTTCGTGGGTGCCCAACAATAACTAACATCAAGATGTCACACAAAACTTAACACAACACAAACAACCCATGAGACATCTTGCTACCTACTTTCATGACTGTATCATATTACAAGGTCTTTTAATTCCTCCATGGAATGACAACAAGTAGACCACATAGCAAGGAATTTCCAACAATTACGTCCTAGACATAGATCTAGTACACACATATGACTGACAACATAATCATCACACTGATACATATACAACGAGTATCACAAGACCCAAAGAAATCCATGACTGTACCAACATAGTGCCAAGACAATATCCAATAGTCCATACCAACCAAGGGAAGAGTCAAGCCTCAAACATAACAAGGTGTCTAAAAAGACTCACAAGGGTACACATAACTCACTATACCAACTCCACACATCTCGAAATATCAAGAAATAACTCCATATATCTCCTGAAGCATCATAAAAAACTCCATATACCTCCCAAACCATCACCAAATAATCTCCATATACCTCTCATAGAGAAGAATCATAGTGTCAAAACCAAGTCGGTCACTCAACCATAGAGCCCCATCAAGAATATTAGGTCACTCAACCATAGAGTGTCATAAAGAATAACATGTCACTCAACCATAGAGGCCCATCTCCTTTCTCCTTTTAATGAGGCCAGGTCACCCTATGGCCTTGGGAACATAGAGCCCCGTCACCCCAACCCAAGTGACATAATAAATCGTGGTTCAACAACCCACTAGTTATCTGTAACTCCTTGGGGCGTACCCCCATACAACGAAGTGGGCCCATAGGTTCAACCACTCCATGGTTAATCCCATGACCCTATTCCAACACATTACGACATTAGAACCAACATAACAATCCATTCAAATGCCAAGTGGAAAAATCAAAAGCCTTGGGCTAGGCTACAAAAATTTTAAATATGAAAAGAAGGTTTAAAACTAAGAAAAACAAATGGCTAATTAGCCATGGTTAGTGCAAAATCCAAATGTTAATGCAACAATCAAATAAATGCCCAAAATATAAGAACATGTCAATCAAGAAAATGACTGGTTCTAGCTAAAAGAGATAAAGATTAATTTACGAATAAAATACGTATTGAGAAAATAGCACATTACAATCACTATGTGGCCTCATACCGCCACCAAAGGGGTACTCATCGAGTTGTTGGCACTCGGACATCAAGCCTCAGCTCGTAGAAATATACATGTAACCAGAAATGAGTATATCAAATAATGTAACTGTCATCATCTCTGCCTGAATCATTCCTCCATACTCCCACAAGGATCAACATAGTCAAAATCACATAGGATTATTCAATGAACAATCCAATAGGAAAGAGCAGGGAACTCTAGTTGCATAAGTTGAGCCTAAGGTGGTGTGCACCCACAATATACTAAGCAAGCTCGAAGTATACTAAATAGATAGAAGTGGTTTTTCAGTCTATATAAGACTCCACTTCCTCACTTTTACGCGGCTCAAGATTATGAAAACCTGGTCCACACCTCCTCTCTCCACACATACACTCTTGACAGTTTATCCCCTTAGGGTCGTCTAGTGTAAGGTTCACAACATACACATAACTACATCACTAACACAATGGTGATTCACACACATTAACCATAATGTCTTACGCATGGTATTTATATACAGGGTATAACACAATCACTACTTTCACAGGTTACGATACATCACATTACCACATCCTGCACCTAAGTGCAATCACTATACACTAGGGGTCATACTCACCATATACCCCTAAATCATGACATGAACCATCACATATTACATGAATTTTATGTATGAGGAACACAATGTCTAACCTTACAACATATAGTAAATTACAATACAACACGACGATGACACACAACTAATCACAATACGGTGATGACATCACGATAAAATTCTGTGATTCACTTTACATCAATTTTGTCATGCAATACATCAATACACCTTCACATCACATAAAGTCCAAATGTTTTAACCCTCTGCAATTCACAATAACATTCCTTTCACACACAACAAGGCGGTACATCACACACGAATTCCTCATTGAATCCATGAAATAGAGAGTCAATACTCTCATCACAAGCACATCAACATGACAACAAATATGCACTAAGTGACATGCACCACATGTGCATTCACAATTATGACATAGTTCACATCACAACATATATCACATTACTCTTCCAATATCCACCACCATCATGCAGAATCATCACAACTCCAATCCATCCTAGAGGTTCGAGAGCATGAACCTCCGCTCTGATACCATATGTAGTGCCCACATTTTACACACCCAATTACAATAGTAAAATACCAGGATAATTTTTTTTTTGACTTACATTGCTCACTACACACAACACAGCAAGGGCTCCAAGTACAGAAACTCGACTCGCATACGACAATCACATAAGTCATCGACTCACATAGACACATGAAAACAACATAGGCATGTCGATGCCACACTTTTCCAAATGAATGGTTACTAGAAATGACCCAACCACAAGAAAAATGACTTCAGGAATGGCGAACCCATGACACATCATTTCTTTAATTGTATTTTAGTTACGATTAACATTCTAAGAACATTATTGTGCAAGGATAACTTTTTCCATTTTCCATCTACAGGAAACTTTAAGTTCATTCCACATTTAATTTACAGTTCGACCATTTTAAGTTGGCTTCTTATTCTTTACAAAAATTTGTATAACTTGCATACTTATTTGGCATAATTTGAATGCAAATAAAATACTTAATTATCTTGTTCTTATGTTAAAAATCTTCTTCTCGAACATATATTTAGTGTCTACCTTTTTATTCTTACAACTCAAGTGGATGTGACTTGGTGTCCATATAGTGATATTAGGTTTTAACGGAGATTAAGATGTGAGATAGATTTTTTTACCAAAAACATACCTCGACCACGGGTTAGTTATTTCCCTACCATAGTTATTCCAATTCAATGACTTGAGGAATACCATTTTGATTTATATATGTATTTTGTTTTCTCAAAGGTTGATCACACCAAGAACAATTCATATTATTTGAAACAAATGCATATATTTTATTGAGTTATAAGGCCTCAAAGGGTGGCATTATTTCAAACCTCAAATCTCGTCTTTACTCTTATATACTTAATTTTCTACGTCACGTTAGGATCTTATTTTTAGCATTGTCTTGAAAAAGGAGTTACGAAGTGTTTGACTAACCTCTTGAAGGCAAAAAAAGTACACGAGGGAAATGGTTAGAAGGCTTGATGCTACAAATGAATCCTAAGTTAACATCCAAATCAACTGAGGTTTAGATTTATTCTAACTTCACTGAAGAGTCTATCCCTCAATTATATATGTGTTTTAAGCGAGAGGAAAAATTTATGCTAAACCACCTTCTAGAAGGGACCAAGGTGTTATGTTGATAGGAACCAAGGTAGCACATTTAGCTTTGCGGAGCCAAGGGGGTTCATTAACAAGAGTGCAATGTAAGAAACAACTATATCTCGATCTCCATTTATGTCATTTGGATCCAACGGGGATTTCATTTGATGAAGAAATTTACTTTTAAATTAATCTTCAGAGAACCAAGTAATCCACTAGGATATGAATGAGGAGTTAGCTATACTTACTCAAAAAGAAGTTTGACTGTGTCGCTCCTATCTTCCAGGTTTATGACAATGTCACCTACCACACTGACTAAGATGATAAACCCATTCTTGGGCTCTTGTTTACTCAAGCTAGGAGATTTCCATCGAGTGTAGGGTTTAATTTAACTCTACGGTTTTCAATGTCTTCTAGGGTAACACACATGAAAACAAGTTATGCTCCAATATTGAACAAGGGTAGGTGTTTCGATTTAATTCTCTTTATTATATTTACAAGGTATGAATGCCAGTGATGACTGCATTAATCCTTGTAGTGAACACTAAATATGCACTACAAGATCCATTGCTTCAAATTTATCTTACCTTATATAGATATCAAACTGTGCTTTACTAGGAAGCAATATAAATACAAAGTTTGAACTGGATGTATCTTCCCCTGCTGTGTTTTCTTGCATGTCTTCTTGAAACCCGAATTATCTTTCATATCAAGAATATTGTGTCTATTATTATGTTCTGTAACAGGAATTCACTAACATTGTGTATGCTCTGTGAACCCTAAATTGTTAAGTAAATGCATTTTGCTAGATTATGGTGAACTGTCATCATCTCTTCTAGTGATGCCAGACTTTGCGCTCTGTATTTCACACATTTGTGAGACTTACTCTCATCACCCTCCTTTTCTGGATGTGATCACCCCTTTAGTGACGTTAAGGATGGCTCCCAACCCTTTTATGTATTCTCTCATAGGGATGGATCTCATCTGACGCCTTTACAGAAGACACGATCTCCCTGTGCTGATCACTCTGCTGCTAATGGCAGTTTGCAATAGTGGTAGAGCTGTAGGTGGTGGATCTCCTTTACAACCTATGAACCACTCTTCTTCAGTGGATTTACACACGAAGCTCACTATGACAGACTGTCTTGATACCAGGGTTCATGTCTTGAATAATAACCCACACAGATCGACTACATTTAAATATATTTTACAGGGAAGGTGTCTAGCACACAAGGGATGAGCCCCATCACACCTTTGACCCCTATGGTTACTAACCCCAACATTTCATTTGGGGATGAAGTCCTTGATTATAGAACGCTTCTACCTAGAGCATGCCCTGATCGGGAGATTCAGCGGGCTCTAGCCAAAACCTAGCTACCCTTCATGATTGGATTACAAAGCACTGGATCCTCAATTCTATCTGGTAAGTTATATTTTTATCCATGTGCGAAAGGTACATTTATTGTTGTTTTTTCCTCAATTAGGGACAAGGAAGTTCAGATAAAAAACTTTGGGCTTTGCAATCCCACTACTTGGTTTTGAAACCCTGGTTCCCAGCTTTTAACCCAATCACTGAATCATTTGCCTGCAAACCAGTCTAGATTAGAATGCCCCATTTACCACTCCAATTATAGGACTGTACTTGTCTAACTACTATTGGAAATACTTTGGGTCAATACCCTTTTCATTAACCCCCAAACCACTGGTTTCACGTACACAACCTTTGCTAGAATCCTTGTTGAGCTGGACACATCCAAAAATTTACTTGCAAATATAGAGCTTATAGTCCAAAATAGAACTTGGACACAATCATTAGATTATGAAGGCTTTCCCTTTAGGTGCAGAAAGTGTTTTGCTACTGGACACACTGCTGATGTTTGCGGAGTAGAAAAGCGAAAGAATGGAAAAAACAACTGGTGGAAAAATGCCCTTCCTGAACACCTAATTTTCGAAGCCAAAGAGGAGTCAAGTACAGATACTGATGATGATTTTGTCTTGGAAACCCCTCTTTCAGAAATTCCAGTTGTTGAATGCACCAAAGAATCTCATTTTGTTAGTGGCATTAAGAAAGATACAAATGAAGATAATGAATCCACTGTCCCAGTTACATATATGGAGGATAAGGAAAATACGCCTCCTTGTTTCAATACCCTAATTACGGAGGCTTCTACAGGCTGGATTACGATGCGTAAAAATAAAAAACTGTTCTCCAAGAATACCACTTCTCTGCCTTGCTAGTTTCTCGGTGCTGCTCAGCTGATCATCAATGTTTCACTTTCTTTGTCGAGCACCAGCTGTTTGATCGCTGTAAACTAGTTGTTTTTATGCTGATTTGCAGCTGTTCGTCTTGTGTTTTATTATGTGTAGGTTTTTTCCTACTCTTGTTCTTGTTCGTTGGGACTTATTTGTTCACATCTGGCTTTTTGAGCCTTCTTGTATAAGGGTATAGTCCCTTTCAAAAAAATATTTTCCCTTAATAAAAAAAACATGAGAATACATTATATATTTATTCATTTAATAACGAACTATCTAAATTACAATGATAATTAATGAATTACACATCACCTTTTCGTCGTCATTCTTTCATCCTATAAAACCACAGTGAGCATGATATCAACGATAAATCACTGGCATGGCATCCACCCTAATCTAACATAATTATCATTTTTCATTTTCCCATTTACATATGATAATAATTACAAATTGCAATTGAAATAAAAGGTTTTAGAGACATGTATTCATTACATTTCATTTTACTTCTTTCTGTAACCTAGGAGAGAGAAAGAGAAGGGAAGAGAGAGAAAACACCATTTGTCAAAAGTTCTATATTCACACACAAGTTACACTATAGAGTTTTAAACAGTTATTTACATGTGTCAAAAGTTTCCACGGTGGTTTGACAACCTGACGAGGGTCCCACAGCTTTCTATTTTTAGATTTTCTTACTAGCTACAAAAATGATCAAAACGGGCTCGGAGGCTAAGAAACCACTTCCAAAAGTTATCTTTTGATGAGAACGCACACCACAATTAAATTTCTATGTGTCCCAAGATATACCAAGAGTTCATAGCAACTGACGGAATTAGAAAAAAGTGAACGGTTTGCGTTTGGCAGCTAGTTTTCCGGGGCCACTGGTTGTAGTTGACCCAGTTACAAATGAACAAAAGTTAGCTCGAGGGTCTCAGAAAGCCACATCCAAAACTGTACGTTTGATGGATGAGCATGCAACGAGACACTTCCTATAAGTTCTCCTATATAAGGAGAATTCATTAGAGTTGACGGAACTGAGAACTAGAAAACCCTTTTCAAACGGCGACAAGTTTTCTGAAGCGATAAGTCAAAATTGGTCAAGTTTGACCTCATCAAACTGCGACTAGAGGCCTACAAAATGCCATTGTCAAACTATCCAAAAAATTGTTTTTCCCTAAACTGAAAGTTCCGTGTAATTTTCTAGTAAAAACACTAGAGTTTTGCAAAGACGGATATTAATTTCTCTCTCCCAGTTTCAATTGGTGGTTCAAAACGAAAGCCAACTTTCTAGATTTAACAACTTTCTACTGCTGTAAACCAGTGTGATAGGGCTCATATAATAGCATCAAAAAGATCACACATATTCATTCAGGTTCAAACCAAAGGTCAAGGTGACTCCTCACATAACAAGGTACACGAATAAAGCTTAACATATCATTTTTAGAGCTACGAATGGTACTTAATGAGTCTCTGAAAAATGTAAAAATTAA
Organism: Taxus chinensis; assembly: GCA_019776745.2. Classification (NCBI taxonomy): domain Eukaryota; kingdom Viridiplantae; phylum Streptophyta; class Pinopsida; order Cupressales; family Taxaceae; genus Taxus; species Taxus chinensis. Next base: position 147,420 of record JAHRHJ020003401.1, read on the forward strand.
CTATTTACATAGGGAGAAGGTCAACATTATTACTAGGAATTCAATCTCGTCTGTTCGATAAAACAATGTCGTAGTGATCCAGTTAGGTAGGAAGTTTTCTACATCACCTCAAAATGAGGATGGGAGTTCATGTTTTAATGCAAACGGGTTATTTTGACTTTGTGAGTTACGGCATGACATTTCATTGTTTTGCAATGAGTTGAAATAAACATTTAACTGTATTAAAATCCTAATATTTTAAAATTATATTAAGTTACAAAAGAAGAACTAAAATACAAGAATTATCAGAGGTAAGGGGAGGTGAACCATGCCTAGAAATGAACTGATGGGTAAAAGGTAAAAGTTGAGGAGTTGACAGATCACACCAATTACCATTTCACTTGCTTGCAACTACGGAAGTAAATTTTGTGTTTTCAAAAATAACATCCACAATAATGTTAACAATCAGTGGCCAGTTCTATTAGAAAATCCTCTAGTGATATTCAAGAAAGGAACAACAAGTGCCTCCAGCTGAGTAATAAGCCCATGGCAAAGAGGATTATCAGTGTGTTTGGGATAGCAAACAAATGCCATGTGTACTATGAATCCATTATTTTCATATCCTGCAATCATGGCATTCCATGAGACAACATTTGTTTGAGGCATTCTAACAAACATTTCACACACCTTTTTAAAAAATCCATTTTGTGCATATCCTACAAATCATGGCACTCCATGAGACCACATTTCTTTGAGGCATTCTGTCAAATAGTTAAATGCACCTTCTCAACAAATCCTCTACATATTCAAATGCATTCATCAGGAAAAGTTCATATGCAGCCCATGTATTTGAAATATCCCAAAACCTCCACACATTTTGAAGAATAAATAGTGGAACGCATTACCATAAGTAAGATCTACACACTCAGCCAAATGGATTGCCCATGGAAAAGTGAAGGGAATGTAGCTTTCCCTTGCAAGTGAGAGGTAAAACATTGTTGTTCACTCAAGTAAAGGATAAATAAACAATCCCACATAGTCAAAGTAATATCCCACGCACCCAGAAAATACCAGCCCATGCATTTCAAGGATCTATCAACTTTCCATGCCACATCCATACAAGCCCGCATAGCAAGGAAAAGAAAACAGTCTACTCATCCCACACTAAAGGACTATTTACCATACAGAGGGTCAATATAGTCCACGCAAGGGACATGAAAGAACTGGTCTGCAGAAAAATCCACACCTACTCAACAGTTTCCCCCATTTTTAATACAGGCTAGGAGAATGCTGGCACAGGCCAGGAGTGCATTGGTAAGGGCCGTAAATATGTAAGGAAGGAACAGTGATCTAAAAAAAATAGTGGACAATGCATTAAAAATGTGTTCAAGCCTGCACAAAAGAAGGCACCAATCCAAATGTGCACACCTCCCAGAGCAATCCTTTACCCAAAGCTTTCACACAACAAAGTAAAAGTGCATACCCAGCCACCAGAAGGAAATTTACAGAGCAGACAGATTTGCAGTCTCATTAATACATGCCTTGGGAAAAGGGACAACAGTGGCTAGCTCCCCTACCAGCTAGAGTTCAACATGCAAAGCCATGGAGGAGACATGATGGGATGGTAGGTGTTCCACCTCCCAACGCATGCAACCAAAGACTAGGTCCTTTCAATAAAATAAAATAAAATAAAACAAGGGTACTACGGCTAGCATGGGAAATAAGAATTGGTGGGGTGGGTGGATACCTCCACAATTTAATAAAAAAACATTTTATCAGCAAAAATTTGTGTTTACAAGGCTTGCAACGACGCCTCGACAGCTAAAGAGGGACGTTAAACATTAACCCAAACACCACACTCTAAATAAAGGTGCCACCAACAACAAGTTTGTCTTGCGCGACTCGCAGATCGATCGATTGTAAAGATAAAAATTAAAAAACGTAATGATAAATAATATTAATGTTGATAACATTCGACGATAGAATAATAATAAAACAAAATCATCAATCAACATACAAAATAATAATAATAATGTCATTATTTTTACTGCACACAAATTTATTAACTCTATTAATAATGAACGCCCGTCAACAAAGAGTAAAATAATAATAAGCATAAATCGACAATTCAATATAATTATTATTATGTAGATGCTCCTCCTAGCAGGACATGCCCTAACAACATAAGACATCATTAAAACCACTTATAGGATTCAAGAACAATATTTTCCTTAACAAGGAAATTGAAAAGGAACTACGGAGGCCATCCACTAACAACATCGGCAAAGACATGGACATGGGAAGGCCAGATGGGGAGGAAGGGCGCTAATTGTTCTCTGTGACACAGTCGAGGTCGACTAACGATCAACAAACTCACATCCACCACCTACCCCTGCTTATCAACAGGTTCATAAGAGAAAGGCTGGGGTAATGTTGAATGGGGCATTATACTCACTATGTTTAAACAAAAGAAATAAGATAATAATTGGATCTTAATGGTGGCTGGGATTTTACAAATTTGAATCAACATAGTTTGAGCTTATCGGTCATTAGGTACTGAAACAATATATTATTTTGATCTTTATGGCCACAAGATTTTGTCACATAATTCATAATTAATATATTTTACAACATCTAGTAAATTAGAGCTAGATATTCATAATTTTTCTGGTGCTAAACCCACAATATAATATTTCGGGTTTAGTTTTTGCTAGCACCTAACTGGTAAGACAATTATATTTTTATTTTAGACAAATGTATGTTATTCCAAACCATATTTTACAACATATATTAATATATGTTATAGCTACTTAAACAATATATTATTTTGATCCTTATGGCCACAAGTTTTTGTCACATAATTCATAATTATTATACTTTACAACATCTAGCAAATTAGAGGTAGATATTCATAACTTTTCTAGTACTAAACCCACAATATAATATTTTGGGTTTAGTTTTCGCTAGCACCTAACTAGTAAGACAATTATATTTTTATTTTAGACAAATGTATGATATTCCACACCATAATTTTTTGGAGCTTTTTGGTTTCTGAGTTTTATCAAAATAAATTATGATACTATGATATGAGAAGCTACTTAGTTATAGCATAGTGATCTTAAGGATATAAGATTATTCATTAAGATATTAGGATTTTAGCCCCAACTATGATATGCCAAAACATAAAACTATTTGGAATTAGAGTAAAAGGGGGTTTTCCCAAATGACCCGAATACTTGCACAAAAAATCCCTCACAGTCAAGTATTATAGTGAGACAAGAAGTGAACAATATCTCATGCAACCAAAAATTCCTAAACCAGAAAAATCCAAATTATATTTTATGGATTATCATGAGAGTAGTTACTTCATCCTTAGCATCGGCAGTAGGGCTTCCTTAAACCAACATTTCCACTAACTTAATGTCTTCTAGGAAGTATTCATTTATTTTCATCCAGGTCAAGTCTATAGCTGCATTGGGGGAGCCCATTTTCTCTAACAGAGGAGAATCAAGGTAAACTGCGGAGAGATATCACAACACATCTAGAATTTTTGAGTCCATGCTAACTTCCATCAAAAAATTTAGGAGAAAATCCACACATGCTTCTGTGATCAGGTGATTTGAGTCGGTTGCCTCCATTACAATGTCAATGGAGATGAGAGAAGAAGCCACATAAGCCATGGAAAGAGGTGGAGAGGAAGTAGATGTCGAGTCTAAGGGTGGTTTAGAAAACTTATGAGAGTGATCTGAGGGGTTTTAAGGGTTAAGAGCCCCTGGAGAAGTCAAGGGATTGATAAGAGAAAAATATTTAGGGATAATGATCTTGATGTTTGGATTAGAGTCGGAAGGGAGATGAAGGCGACAAAAATGGCGATGGAAAGAGGAGCTGGCTGGAGAAGAGAAGTGGGGACATGACATTGATTGTTAGGCTTAGAGGGGAAGTGTAAGATTTCTTTTTGGGAACCTTCAATTTTAAAGAGAAACTACAAAAGGCATTGGTCTAAGAATGGACCTTTATCTTCTCTAGCCAGTTTAAGGGACCTCTCAAGTGATTGAAATAGAAAATATGTAAATTTTACCTTATGATTGTGTCAAAGATGCACAAGAAGAAAAATATGAGGTTCATTGATCACTTTGTAGCATCGTTGAAGTGTGAAGTATTTCCTCAATTTCTTATAAATCTTATCCTAAGGTGCTAGAAGTGAGTACCATTCATATCCTGAGTGATACACTATATGATTTTCAGAATGATACAGAAAATCATCCATCTCCTCCTCAAGTGAGCATTTAAAATAAATGTCTCCCTCTGTGGGGAGTCCCATCGCAGCCATAATCGACTAAGTCAAAATTAAAAATTTCATCTTGCTCACTTTGACTCTTCATTTCTCTCAAGTTTCCAACACATTTTCGGTCACTCGAACAAAGTGACTAGGCAGTCTTTCCATAAACAACGTAATACCACCCTCATGAAAAATATTCCATAATGCCGGTTCTACCTTGACCTCTTTGCAAGAAGAAGGATTAATGCATTTGATGGTGTCACCCATACTAAACACTGCTATTTCTCACTGTGATTGCCAAAGGCTTGATATAGATGATGTTTAAATAGATATATCGAGAACCTTCATTCCAATCTTCAACACGTGTCTCCAATATTTCTAATTGAAAAATGACATAATTAGTAATATTCATTATTTGATCCCACCCATCACATGAACACAATATATGAATTCCATAAATGCCCAATATACCCACAAAGGTCATATCCTATTGTCGTTTCCAAAAGAGGTTATGCCTCAACATAACCTAACAAATTTTATTGTAATGTTAGTTAATGTTCAACAAACTGCAACATTAATTAGTTAATGTTCATGTCATTACTACATTTAGTGGAGGTTGAATGTTTGAATGTTAGCGATATTAGATGTATTTAGTTAATATATATTAGTAAGGAAGAAACTGCAAACAAAATGAACTAACTAACATTTCTAGACATGATTTCATACTTTATAGATTATCAAATAACAAATCATAAAGAAATATCTTATTATAATTTCAGTATTGACACATCTAATTGTAAAATTAAGATTCTCCAAGGTTGTTCATTCTACACATGGAAATGAAGTGGGTAAGCATCGAGATGTTATAGGGAGCACAAGCAACACTGGTGATGGGAATTTATTTCTGAGATTTAGTGAGGTGATTTCACAAAACATTGTTTGAATAGAATGGCACATGGTTTGTGTTCTCTTGAAAAAAATGCATCCCCGTGATTCCTCTCCATCTTGGGGTTTGATTTTTTCAATAGAGAGCAGCATGTTTAGGTCAAACCAAGATAAATTTAAATTTAGATACAATTACAAGTATGTGGAAAGGATAATATGCTTATTGGCTTTGTGTCCTCTTACAGGTACAATTACATTCACAATTACAGGAACAATTATATGTACACGACAAGAATAATATGCTTTTTTATCTTTTAACTAGCCTTGTGGATGTTATAAGTTCTTATATTGAACCCTTACATGACTTCGGATTGGTGTGGGTATATATACTAACTTGAATCAATATTGTTTTGTTAAAGGTACAGTCGGTAGTTAGTTGTTTATATTGCTTCGATCGTAGTGGTTGCTTTCATTTAACAAGTTAATGACTGATATTTTGAACTTAACATCCGCTAGCTTATAACACAACATAATTTTTGGATCTTCACGGTATCAATGTTTTGAAAAAAGAAAGTGAGATATTATATTGATTTTAGTGATCACTGGGATTTAACAAATTAAATGAACATAGTTTGAGTGTAGCGGCCGAATGTGTTTTATGACTATAATATTTCGAGCTAAAGAGTCACTATCATTTAACAAGCTAAAGAAATACATATTGAGTTTAGTTTCGACTAGTATCTCCAGTGTTAATCTCATATTGAAATTCCACCTGGTTGGAGGATTAAATTTATATAACAAAAAAAGGTATAGTATTTTGGGATTGAAGTCAAATTTGTAACTTATTTTTCAAATTTGTTACTATTCGAACAAAAGTGTGACTAGCATCATGGATGTTTAAATTTCTTCTTATTGGAAGGATTTAAAGATTTGATAATTTCTACAAAATTCATTTTATGTTGTACTTAGAATATGTAATGTAGTTTGAATGAGAAAATATTGAACATGTTTATCTCCAATGACTACAATGCTTAAGTAAAACACCTGAAAAATATGTTATTTGGCCAAACATATTCATTGTCAAATCATATCTCATCTTGCAAAGGATTTCTAGACAAAAAATTGGACCAAGGATTTACTTCTAAAGGTCAACAACATGAAGATAGACTACCTTAACTGGAATTGAATTGTAAAGATTGGAGGATGAAAATTGTATTTATTTGAAATATTTTTTACTTACTTCCAGATACCTTTTATGTTGTACTTATAATATGTTGTTGTTTGAATGAAAAATATTGAGCATGTTTCTAAAACAATTTGATGTCTTTTTAATGTCCTTGATCAATTGTTTTCAAATAAATGATTTTCCTACATACGTTTATGGATATCAATGACTATAATACCCAAGTATAACACATGACATATCAGTTCTTAGACCAAACATATTCATTATTTGAGCATATGTTGTCTTGAAAAGAATTTATAGAGGAAAATTTTGATTAAGGATTTACTCCCCAATGTTAACATGTTTTTCTAGTTAGCGGTACAAAATATAATTTTAGAAATTTGCAATGTGAGAAATGATACAGTTAATAATTAGACCATAAGAAATATCCATAAAGATACTAAAGAAAATTCACTGAAAGAGTTTGATAAAGTTAATTATTCATACCCCTAGAAAGGGTAATAAATGTGTGGATTATCATGCCAAATTTAGGGCTAAAGGTAGTAATTTTAAAGTGTGTGAGAGGGGAGATGATATCACGAATATCATTAATATCATTAAGAACATTAAGTATTGATGTGCCGATGGTTATTTTACCTCATTGGGATGTCATCCTTGTACTTATGGTTAGCAAGACCCTTCACACGTGCATGATATATGACGAGACTTGTATGAATTTTTCTCTTACGAATCATTAAGCCTTTGTTTCTTCCATTTTCAATCTCATTCAACTAAAACCATGGGAGGTGGTTGTTTGATAACTGATCCCACAAGCTATGGTTCCTTGAAGGACAACCCCTCCTTGTGGCACATTCCTAAAGTTGAGGGGGTTTCAGAGGATTTAATAGTTCGAGTGACTAGAATGGGGATGGAGGGATTACATATATTCAAATACCACACCAGACATAAACACAAAATTGAGACTTTCTTCCACAGTAAAGAAATGATTTCCCTGATGGTAGATGGTATAACTAAATTTTGCATCCCTGATTTTTGGAATATGGTTTTCCTCCACCTTATGAGGATCATTACTCTTGAGGAGAATTATAGAAATATCTTTACTCACCATCTTACTATGCTTAATATGTTTAGGCATATGATTGTTATGAGACTTCCCTTTTTCTTGTTTATGCTACTCTCTGTGTTATTACATGATTTTCAACAGGGAAAGATTGATTCCTCAATACACCATGGACTAATTATTTTTATTTTTTAAGAATGGTAAACTGGTGGTGGAAAAGGAATTAGAGCCCGAATCCCAGGATTCATATGAACAAAGAATAGAAAGAAACTTCAGGGGAATGACAATCTTGGTACTGGGGCTATAGGTTCTCTGATTGATACGAAAGGGGAGTCATCTAAAGGGAAAGAGAGAGTGGAGCTTGGTTGGAATTTTTCTTATGATACAATTTCTCTCATAGTGAGTCAGGTGGAAATGGATATGGAGGCATTAGGCGAAGTTGGAATGAATATGGGAAGCAATTTCATGCATTGCATCGATGCCTCTAAGGAAATTTGCATCAACCAAAAATATATCAGGGTCGATATGGTAGAGATCAAAAGTTTGGTTTTGGAGTTGCAGGGGTGGGTGGTCAAGATGGAGATGGACTAGCATGATAATACGAAGCATTTTAATAATAACTAGTCTATTGGTTCTTAGAGATTTTGTTTGATTTTTTGTGGACTATATCATTTGCGATGTTTTCACCTCCATGTTTTATGATATATCTTTGTATTGATCTACTAGATTGTAGTTTGGGATAAAAAAATTTAGCCATTTTTGTCTGGTATTTTTTTTTCACTTTTGGTAATGCTCACGATGCATTTTATTGTAAGTTTTCTTGGTGCCTTAATCCTGTTATAAAGTAGCCAATAATTATGTTCATGTATATTTAATAAACCTTCTTTAATAGAAATTTTTTCAACAAAATTTTAAATTAAACAAAACAGAGCAGCAAATTCAGGTCTCAGGGATGGGAGATGTGCTAGTTATGCAAATGTTTTCATAGAATTTTAATTTTTATTAAATATAATAAATTAATGTTGCAACAAGGCCTCATATTTTTCAAATCACTACTAAGTATAAAAAAATATAAATATAAATAAGTTTCGTAGTTTAAAAAATTATTTAAATAAATTTCAAACATTAGAAAGTTGAAAAGTTATAGAATTTTTTTACTTTGATTGGTGGATTAAGGAGAAATTTTAAGTAAGATGTTTCGAGCTTAATGCCCGCTAAGGCGGACTAATACTTCCACAATATAAATTTATCTTATGGATAGATAGCATTTAACAAGTCAAAGAATATTATTTTTATCTTAATGTCCACTAGCTTGTGTGATATAAGAGTAATTAGATATTATCGATAGAAAGAAATTAACAAAATAAAGTAGGATATTGTCATCATAGAGTCTTTTATGTTATGCCACAAAAACATATTTCGATGTACAAAAAATATGTCCATTTTTTTGTATAAGACTTAATATGGGGGTTTTGAAATTACCCGCATCCTTTTACAAAAAGGTTCTTAAGGAAGAATATGACATTGAAGCATAGTAGAGAGAAATACCGTAGGAAAAAAGGAAAAAATCCACATATCCATGACACAAATAGAGTAAATTTACATTTTTTGGAAATTTTTGACAATAGGTGTTGCTTCCTTAGTATAAGCATCTTATATTTTCCTTGTTCCTTGAATTCTCCTTTCACAAATATGTATTTGTTCTTTTGTTCTCTAAAATCTATTTAGTTCTCCCACTCTTGCATTACCGTAATTTTTTTAACAAATATGTCACTATAATCCATCACCAACACATTCAATGAAAACTCATTCTTAACATGAATATATTCTAAAATATTTTCATTGACAATGTCAATGATGTTGTAGCCATTGACTTTTGTTGAGTATGTGCAGCGGAGGACTATTTGTGGACAACAATAAGGGAAACAAAATAATATCAATTTTATAAAATACATCATCTACTCTATTCCTACACACCACCATGACCATAAATTGATTCCAATATTCACTTTTTTACTGTACAAATTGAGCCACCATTTATACCACCAGGCTTCTTTTTCAAGACTAAAAAAAAAAAGTTCTTGACAGGTGTTTCTGGTTCTTAAAAATTATGTAAATATTCCTCTCATTTTATTCCATATTAATTTACTTCATTTATCTTTCAAGATGTGCTCCATTCCATCCTCTTTCGCTGTTCTAACAAATTTTCACTATATTAAGAAATTATTTATTTGATAAACAAAACTACCTTCTACGGAATATTGAATAACAAACTTGCTTCCATTTAATTATATAAAAAATCCCTACATGGATATAATCTCTAATCAAATATAGCAAATTTCACATGGATATAAGCCCTAATAAACTATGGAAAAATTTACATTAATATAATTTGGTAATTATGGAGGGACTGAAGGTGAGAATGCAACCCAGTTTTTTGCATGAAGAGGAAATCAAAACATTTCTAGAACTTGAGCACAAAATTTTTGACGCTTGTGCTAGTGATATTTTTGTATTAATGAATAAGCTTACACATTGAAAAATATAATAGAATGGACAAATATAATAGAATGGAAAATGTTAAAAGTATAAAATCAAAAAATTTCTACTTATAGTGGTATGTAAACAAATCCAACTACCAATTTTGTTGGTGTGAGAATTTAAGAGGGCACGCGTATGCTTTTACATTGCTTTTAATTTAATGGATAATTAATGGCTGACAACATTTACATTCTCCAAAAGGAACACATATTTTGAATGGTGCATGTACTTTTAAATGGAAAATTGTACATAGCTCTAATTAATGGCTAATTAATGTTGAGGAAAACGTAACATTAATTAGCATTATTACTTACAAATTATTAATACTTCATTTGGTATTATAAATAATTAATGTGAGAATTTAATATTATAATTTTTGTATTGTAAATAAAATCCCTTACATAATTCGAGTAAAAATAAAGCCTTTAATTTTTGTGTTTGCACTTTTACGTGCGACTCTAGACGCCTATCTAGACATTTTTGTTGATCGTAGCCATAAAATACTTGCAAATATTTGTAATAAACATCACATCTGAATTTCATATTTAATATTTAACCGTTAATTATTAATATATATTTATATATAAATTATAAAAATTTACATCAATATATATTAAAAATAATGAAATTTATACAAAATAATTGGTATAAATAAACAATGTTTTGTATTTTTGAAGGGCAGTGTTGAAAAATTACTGTTACCCAAATTTTTTTGGAGAGATTACTTGTCGCATTAAGTTGTGAAAATTAGGACTCACACTTAGTAGTGTGAATCAAGACTCGCTCTTAGAATTTCTAGTCGATACTGGCACTTATAATTGCAAGTCGATACTCGCACTTAGCAGTGTCATTCGAGACTCACACTTAATGTGTGATTCGATAGATGTATGATATGAGGCTTGTACTTAGATGTGCAACCAATATCACTTGTAAATGTGATCACTCACACTTATACACTAGATACAAAATTTATAAATGAGAATTCTATTTTTTTATCTATGCTTAATATATACATATAAATGTTTTATATAAAGGTATATAAATATTGACGATCACCTTTTAAACATGCGAGTCACACGTGTCGGTTCTATAAATTATTTAAAAGTATGTTATGTCTAAAATCATAAAAAGGTCTAAACAACTATCAAATTTAACACTATTCAAGGAAGTTCAGGGAAGGAATTTTCAACATCAACGTTTATTGATTTGAATAAGGTATGCATGAATCACTGTATATGTATGATTGTATTAAGATTGATATAAGGCATAAATGAAAATAATAACTTGCGCACTATCTTGAAGTTAGCGGTCACTTGAATTATATAATTTAGCGATTGGTTGGCTTATGTAAGTTAGCATATATCTCACCCTCTTATCTAGTGTCTTCCTTTGAAAAACTCACTATGACTGGTTTTCTCATGTGAAAAAATGTATGCTTAAAAAAGATAGGATCATGTTGGATGCAAATGTGAGTCTTGTGTTTAGGGTGTGAATCCTCTTTTTCAGTCAAGAACGTAATAGTTATGTTGCCCCTAAAAAATCCTTGTAAACATTGACCCCTATGTTCCTTCTAGTGTCCTTTTGTGTTTTGTAGGGCTTGGTTTTTCCTAAGTGTGGAATTAGACATGGAAGGTATCCATGTGTCCCTATGGTGCATATTTGGAAAGGCACAAATAATTGGATACTTTCAAGAAGTGAGGATACACCATGTGGCAAAAGGCGTAGCAAGGCAAGCCCAGGCAGGACTTAAAATTCAAAGAAGAAGGAAGGGCTCGTACAGGTATTCCATGTGTCACCTTAGGTGTAGATTCAGAAGAAGAAAGAGAGAGAGAAGCCCCAAAGTGCAAAGGTCTCCACGTGTCATGCAAAGAATCCACCACTTAGGCAGGTGAGAGAAAAAAAAAATAGGTAGAGGAATTGCATGTTTGGAAAAATTGAATAGATTTTGGGTCCTCGAGGCATGCAGTTGAAGAGTGGCTAAAAATTAGAGTTGAGCTCTTAAATGAAGATAGAAAGGTGGTGGGTTAACAAAATCATGGGCACCATTGATGAGACTAGAGGAAGCAAAAGTTACAATCAAAAGGATGAATGCAAACAAAATATGGGCCAGTGTGGGGTGATCTGTATGCAAACTTTGAATTTTCAAACACCATACAGGCTCATATAATGGAAGATAAAGAAGATTTAGACATAAACAAAATTGGGGTTCTATAGGGGCCCCATCCATGATGAGGAAAGTTGTATAAATCAAAGCCCCATGGAAGTAAGGACATAAGAAGAGATCTTTGAACATAAAACTCAAATTATAAATGACCAGTTTGACTCATTGTGGAAGATGAAATGCATATGACAAAATGGGGATTCTATAGGGGCCCTTGCCCATGAAATATATACATTCTCAAAAATTACCAAAAAGAAAATTGAGAGAAGAAAGGCATTAAATCCAGTGGGGGAATCTTATTCAATAACATGTTCTTCCTTGACATGAATTCATTTGAACCCTGAGCTATCTAAATAAATAAAACTGACCCTGCTAGATTCCGGGACATCCCTATATACATCAATGAATCAAGGGTCATTCTGGGACCATCCATGATATTCCCCAGCTTGATCTTCTTCTGATAAGAAGATACCCAGTCCAAAAGATCTGAACCACCTATGGAAAAAAAAAATCTTCCCTTTCACCTTGTAAGGAGTAGAATTATCAGGAGTAGACTAAGGGGGAACATCTGGAGTAGTTGGAAGAGAAATTATTACATCCCTTGGGTAGTGAGTGGAACAAGGGATTTTGACTAGACTCCCCCGGTGACTCCTTGTGAAGGGTGGACACTCTCTTGGCAGAGGAACATGCTGAGGTCCTGATAATGTTTTTCTCCATCAGAGAATCCATGTTCACACTGAATGAATGGAAGGTTGAAAAAGTGGACTTTCCCTTGCCTTCCCTGGTGGAAGATAATGATGTTTTGGAATGATGGGGAGATGAAGGCTCTACTTCCTCCTCATCCAAGATGATAATTGGGGGTTGGGAGCTTGATTCCCCCCTCTTATTTCTTGAAGATGGTGCTGGTGTGGTGGATGGTTGTGATGGCACAGGTCCTTACTTGACCTTTTTCTAGAGAAATGATTCTCTACTCTAGTTCATCCATTTTATGAGAAATGATAGGCACAATATCAATGGAAGACTTGTCATATAGCACGTAGGACTCCTTGGGAATATCCATCAACAAAAAAAATTCATCACACAGGAAGGGACACTGATACTCAGTGTCCTCTATCATGGAAAGCCTCCTTTCGATCCATAATTTCTTCAAATCTTCTGGAGAGCTTTCTGATGTTCCCACTAAAAAATATGGTAGTACATGGATTGGAAGGATGAGAAGACAAGATTGATCTTGATCAATCTCAGGAGGAGTGAGAACCAAACTTTCTGATATATCAGGGGCCCTTTAGTATCCCTTGGGTCTGCAATATCAAACAAATCCCTGACAAAGGCTTCATCTGGACCATGCAGGTCAAATATTTGGTTTAAATCTTCCAAAGAAATCTCTTTCAAACTGTTCACTACAACCACACTCACCATTGTGCTGATAAAATATCTGTAAAAATTCTTCACTTTCAAGGTTGGAAAAGGGATGCATATTGGTGAGAAAGTAGAGTTGAATTTATAATGAGGATGGCACAGACAGGTTGAGTCGAGTAAAATCACTGCCATCAGATGAAATAAGATTTTTTCTCATCTCACAAAAAGGAAATAAATTTGAGAAAGATTGGCATTATGCAACAGAAGGTGTTTGATTGATGTGATATAATCCCATGAAGACACTTCAATTCTTAAAGGCATGAACACAAGTATGTATTGCTCGAGGTAGATTTTCAAAAGGTGAAAAGGATTGCATGTCACATCAAGCCATATGGAACCACCTAGGAATTATTAAAAAGGGATTTCTTGCAAGCCAAAAGGAAAGAAATGATTAAGACAACTATCAAAAGGAATGACATGGTGTCCCAATCATATCTGATGGAAGTAAAAAATGTGAATGGCTCACAAATTTTCCACCTAGAAAATATAGAGAAGAATATTCTCTTAGAGATTCATGTTTTTGGGGGAAAACAAAGAATGCATGAACGAGTGAAATTGTATAAATTTGATGAGAATACTCTCACATAGGGGGGTTAAAATTTTCTGAAATTTTTAGAGAAAGGTGTAAACTGAGAGAAACCATTTTTCCAAGAACTTGTTTGAGAAACCTGTTAATTTCCTTAGCCTTTAAATTGAATCATGTCAAGATGGTTGCGAGTGTACAACCATTGACAAACATTGAGACTGTAAATGAAACTTTCCCTTGCTGATAAATTTGATGAGCCTTGAGTTAATTGTGTGAATCATGAGCATTGTTGTGTGTCTTTTTTAAGTTGAGATGTTTCAAGTAGCTATTCATGTTCCTGTTGCAATCTTATGTTAGGAATTCCTTTGAATCACACAAGATCTTATCCTTATGGTAGTATTGTGGTAATTACAATTGTGCTTTGAGAAGAGATTTCATTTCATTGTGCAATAAATAGTTTTAAATTCACTTTACTTCCATTTTTTTGATACAGGTTGTTTGTTAGTCTATGAGTGTATCTTAGGCATGATAGATCAGGGATTCTTGATGTTTAATTGAGTCTTTGACATGATATTTTATGTTTAAATTCTCAAAGAATGTGTGAAACTGTGTATCTTTGGGCTTCCATGGGTGCACATCTTCTAGTTGAAGGTTCATTGTTGGTTATTTGAAGTGTTTTCATCATCTCATCTGGCATATCTTCCAACATTTGTTAAAAGTTCCCAAAGATTTGGTATAATCAACTTTATCCTGCTTAATTCCCCAATAAAATACATCCAAAACTGATAAATCCTACAAGAACCACCCCTATTTGCACTTCTTATCCATAAATGCTAAGAATATTTGTTGAATTTATCCATCCTTTACTCAAAATATGTAGGAGCAAGCTGGTTTTATTGTTGTCTTTAGTAACCTGAACCTTATCTAGGAGGCATCTGCATTTTCTAGGGTGACAACTTGTGAGAGTTAGATTATGTTGCATTGACCATGTCTTCTCAAGGTTATTTCTCAAATTCCCTAAAAAGGAGAGTCAAATATTGTTGATCCATTAATTTCCATTACAAATACAAAGCGGGTCCTCTCACCCTGGTTGAAGGCAGAACCTAAAGTAGTAGGGTAGGTCAAACCCTTAGCATGGTGCTATCCAACTTCTCCAAGCTCAAGTGACAAAGAGTCAGTTAGACCCTTCCCGGCTACAAAACGACTAAAATTCTGATCTATCTGTCTCTAAGCATCTTCTCAGCCTGTTGATGTTGCTTATCTTCAAAGGGAGAACCGATTTGGGTACCAACACTGCTCTGGCACCATTTTTGGGGACTATTTGTGTAAATATAGATAAATATCAACCTCAGGTAATGTGTAAAGTATATCTGAATGCAAATCTATGATCTATATTCAATCCTTTATCCAGATTTGCAAAAAATGAGCTAAATCAGAATTCAATTGCTTGATATTTTCCTGGTTTGAGGAGGCTTTCCATTAAATCTCACTTGGCTAGGAGTAAATGTTGATAAAGGATGATGAAATTTGCTAAGATTTGTTGAAATAAGTGTTCAGATTCAATTAACTAGTTATTTCAAGTGGTTTATACATCTAAGATACAAGATCTTAGTGGTGACTCCATTCATCCCAGAGAAATTTGGTAAATACCAGTACCTTAAGTCTCTATTTCTGAGAATTTGTTGAAAATTTTGTAGAACTGGAAGGAAGAAGGTATTTCTTCAAGTCAGATCCAACTAGAAATTTGTTTCCATAATTAGGGAAAACAAGTCAAGTAAAGAGACAAATCTGGAAACCATTACGCGGTCAGGAGATAGAAAGAAAAGTAATCCCTACTCCTGATTTGGATCAACCTTTTGTTGAACATTACTCTAGTGTGTCTGATCATCTGAAACACATAGCCTGAGAGGTAACTTACATACTCCTATTGGTGAGGGAACTTCCTCTACAAATCATCAAGGTATTTTTCAATCCCCTTTCTATTGTTTCAAGATAGTAAGGTTCACTGTGAGAGGGAGTTATTAAGGGATTTATCCTTGGGGATCCTATTCCATTATTCTAAAATCCAACAACTACTACCAACATTGTCAACCCCATTTTTGTCAATATCCCCATCAATAACATGGATCAATCTCCACCTAGAAACCCATTTGTTTTAAATGTATATTGACCCATAATTTTTTAGGGGATGGTGGGATATCCAAATGTAATACCAAATGATCTAAGAAATAGGTTACCAAAGTTTCAAGGAAACAATGCTATTAGTGGTGACCAACATCTCAGGCTTTTTGTTAACATCATGGAAGATTTTGAGATTGAGCATGAGGATGTCTATGTAAAAATGTTTATCCATACTTTAGAAGAAGATGCCTGGGATTGGTATAAATATTTGTTGGATAATTCTATTAATTCTTGGCTCACATTGAAAAATATTTTAAGGCACAATATGGTGATAAAACTGATCCAAGGTTTCTTCTATCTGAATTTGAGAATATTAAGAAAAACCCTAATGATCCATATTCAAGAATTTAACACTAGATTCAACAAGACTTTAAATATACTTCCTGTAATATGTAGACCAAGTGATGATTCTTTCTTAATTAAATATTATGATGCCTTTGTTAAGAAGGGAGCATATCATCTAAGGTTCAAGGACCCTACAAATATGAGGAAATCCTTCACAATGGCAGTGTGCAAATTGAGAATAATATCAAGGCTATAGGAAATCCTCCCAAGAGGGAGGTTGTTAAATTGATTAATCCTGAGAAGATTTAAACAAGCAAGGTAATGGACCTAGAAGAAGTTGTTAAAACCTTTGGGGGGTAGTAAATTAAATTTCATACAAACTTTCGAAGGCGGAAAAGGAAATAGGATAGAGCTCTCAGGGTGATAATAAACCTCAAGGGATGAATATATTTGGTGGTCATCCAAGAGGTGAGCTTAGAAATGAAGATAGAGGAAAGGGACATATGGGGTCAGGAAGTAAACAATAACCTCAGAGAGAAAATAAACTTGTCCCTGATCCATTGACTGCAAGAGTGTCTATGGTTGAAGAGGCACATGTCATTGACTGGTGTGACAGATGTTTCTTACCCCATCCTCCATGTGATCCAAGTGAAGGGGGTGAAGAGCCTGAAGATGACCCCACTTTTGGAGATGTTTGTATGATGGAGTGTCCTGATGATTCATGGTGTGGGGTTTCTTCTACTGAATTAATAAGTTCTCCGACTGTTGAGGATTTTTGGGACTACATCCACCTGGGTATCTCCTCTTCCTTCTGTTGATGATGTTGAGATTGATATGGTTCAGGATTTCTAATTCCCTAATCATGAATTTGAGTACTTAAGGGCTCTAATGATTAAGAAGTATGATGGAGGAATTCCTTCTGAGGAGGACCAAAAACTTCTGATGAATGCGGTAGTAGCTCAAGAAAAGGAATACAATCTCAGAAGTAGAACTATCAAAGGAGGAGGTCCACAACCCAAACCAAAAAATCCCCTTCTCACTAATATCCCAAAAGATCCTCCCAAGAAGGATACACCTAACAAGGGTCCAACTATTCCCAATAAATCATGTACCCCTGTCCATGCCCAAGCCATGAAGAGTCTCATACCGCAAGAAGGGGAAATTACCATCCCTCCCAACATAGTATTATCCAAATATATCCCCTGTGATATTGCCCATATTTTGAGTCAAATTAAAGTCATTGTACCTATTGTTGAATTTCTTAGGATTCCTGAGCATAGGAAAAGGGAATTTGAGTATTTAGGGTTCAAGGAGGAAGGAATGCCCCTAGGAAAGGATGTAAATAGTGTGGATCTTCCCCCCTGTGATTGCAGAGTTGGAGGTTCTAGAAGCATTAGAAGACTTGGGTGAATCTCCTGAAGTGTATTTGGGTACTTCCCTTGTTGAATCTCAACTTGATGTTGATCCTTTTTATACTACTTTAATCATTAAGGACAGACTTTTGCACAATTGTATGTTTGATTCAGGGGCTTCATGTAATGTGATGCCTCTTGAAGTAATGAATGAATTGAACATCAAGGTAACAAAAACCTTTGGAAAGTGCACAACTATGGATTCAAGGGAAGTACCAGTGATTGGGTATGTGAAAGGACTAGTGGTGTAATTAACAACTTATCCTGGTAAGTTTTTAACCATGAATGTAGTCATTGTGGATTTCCCTGCTAAATGGGGTATGTTACTATCAAGAAATTTACTTTCTAGTGTGAGTGGAAGTGTGCAGATGGATATGTCATATGCCACCATACCAGTAGAAGGGAACCTTGTCAAGTTGTATGGTGAGAAAAATATGTTGCATCTGATTGAAGACCCTAGTAATGCTTCTTATGAAGTATTATATGCAAATGTAGATGTTAACAACTTTGTTGGCTATGTGGATTTTGAGGAACATGGTATTAATGAGAGTAAGTGTCTTGAACAAGTTGGTATCCCTTGGACTTTGATGTTTGATGGAGCTTGCTCCAACTTGGGAAATGGTGTTGGAGTTGTCCTTGTGTCTCCAAGTCAAGAAATCTTTAATTTCTCCTTCAAGCTTAAATTTGAGTGCACAAATAATATTGCAGAGTATGAGGCACTACTCTTGGGTTTGAGGATTGCATGGAGATATGGTATCAAGGACATAGTTGTTAAAGGAGACTCAAAGAGTTGGTAGTCAAACAAGTTAGAAAATTGTATGCTACAAAAAATCAAAGGATGAAACAATATAAGCATGCGGTATGGGATTTTATTGAAATGTTTGACTCCTTTAACATATTGTATCATGACAGAAATCAAATGTTGCAGTAGATAGGTTGGCAGTGCTTGGATCTAGGTTTGAAAATTGTATTGTCTCTCCTTACTGTGATTATGATATTGAAGTATTGTCAAGACCATTTGTTCCTGATAATGTGAAACACTGGAAAGTATTTGATGATGATGCCCAGGTTCAGAGGTTCTTGCAAAATGAAGGAGAATTTACTGATCAGTGCATTGATTGGGAACCAATGGTCATAGTATGTGATGGGAAAGAGACCTTGTTTGGTAAGGACATAATCCAATTGAAAACAAACATGATCCCTAGAGGATTGGTGGCTTTAGAATCAAACTTTGATAATGCAGGCAGGGTGGTTCACAGACATATTTCATCCTCAAGGGATGTGGAAGAGCATAATCTAGGAACTGAAGAAAAAGAAAAGTATGGCTAGGTAGTAATTTGAGTAAGGAGGAAAAGCAGTCCTACATTAAGTTGTTATAGAAGTACCAAGAAAACTTGGCATGGTCTTACTCAAAATTGAAAGCATATAGGGAGGATATATTTCAACATGAAATACCTTTAGAACCTAATGGTAAACCATTTAGGAAAAATCAGAGGCTAATTAAATCCACTCCTTTCCCTTAAAATGCAAGAAGAATTAAAAATTTAAGGGATGGAGGGATCATACAACCAACAAGATATTCTTCATGGGTGGAAAATTTGGTTCTAGTTAGAAAGAAAAATGGAGACATAAGGTTGTGTGTGGATTTTAGGAACTTGAATAAGGCCTCAATTAAAGATAATTATCCATTTCCTAATATGGATAACATGCTACAATTGGTCACTGGGTCTGAGTTGTTGTCCACATTAGATGGATTCTCAGGGTATAACCAGGTGGTTGTAAAGCAATAAGAAAGAATCAAAACTACTTTCACCACTCCATGGGGTACCTATGTATATGTGAGAATTCCATTTGGTCTGATGAATGTTGGGGCTATGTTTCAAAGAGAAATGGATTTTGCATTCTCAGGCTACATCAATGATTTCATTGCAGTTTATCAAGACGATGTGATAATATTCTCTAAGAAAAGAAGTGATCACTTGAGTCATGTAGAGAAGATGTTCATTAGATGTAGAGAATATGACATCTCATTGAATCTGAAAAAGTGCCATTTTTTGGTTTAAAATGAAAAATTTCTTGGACATATTGTGTCAAAAGAGGGGGTCATGATTGACCCTGAAAGAGTGGAAGCAATCGGTAAAGTTCCTATCCCAAAAACTAGGAAAGGGATTCAGTCCTTCTTTGGTCAGATAAATTTTATTAGGAGATTCATTTCTAACTTTTCTGAAATGACTATTCCTATTACAAGCATGCTAAAGGAGGACCATATTATCAAATGGGAGGGAAAATATCTCCAAGCTTTCACTGGAATCAAAGAGGCATTAAAAAATGCTCCAGTGTTAGCAGCCCCTGATTATAAGAAGGATTTCCAGATATTCTCCTTTGCATCTGAAAATACTATTGCATCTGTATTATTGCAAAAGGATGAAGAAGGAAATGAAAGGCCCATTGCATTTTTTAGTAAAGCCTTGCAGGGGGCTGAATTGAAGTATACCATCATGGAGAAGTAGGCCTTTGCTTTGGTAAGAGCAACTAAATTTTCAAGCCTTATATCTTGAGCTCTAAGATTGTCACCTATGTTCCCCACACTATGGTCAAAGACATTTTATCAGAAATGGAGATTTCCAGATAAAATATGTCATTGGGTGAACAAGTTACAAGAGTACGATATGGACATACAGACCACCAAGTTGGTTAGAGGTCTGGGCCTTGCAATATTGATGGCAAAGAGTAACCTACAAGTAATGAAAGTTAATGAGATTGAGGAAGAAAATATGGATGTCCATGAGAAGTTAATCAATTCCACATGGTATAAGGACATAATATTCTACCTCAGGAATTTGGAGTGTCCAGGTCATTTGGATGAAAATAAGAGGACACTCAAATTAGCCTCACATAAGTATATCATCACTAATTATGGGTTGGCTTGGAAGAATCCTGAGGGGGTTCTTTTGAGGTGTATCATAGAGGATGAAGCTCCCAAATTGATTGCATAATTTCATGGGGGAGTGTGTGGAGGCCATTTTGCTGGAAGAGTGACTGCCCATAAGATCTTAAGGGTAGGTTATTGGTGGCCTACACTTTTCAAAGATGCAACCTTGTTGGTTAGAAAATGTGAAAGTTGTCAGAGGTTTTCAGGAAGAATGAAAGCTTCAGGTGCTCTAACTTTGCAACCAGTGTCAATAGAAGCTCCTTTTAAACAATGGGGCATGGATTTCATTAGAGAGATCTCAAATCCTTCAAGTGCAGGGCAAAAATGGATACTGGTGGCTACTGATTATTTTACCAAATGGGTTGAGGCTATCCCTACTAAAAAAGCAACTCATCAAATTGTCATGGATTTTATCCTAAATCATATAATTTGTAGGTTTGGAGTACCTGCAAAGATAGTTGCTGACAATGCAATGAGTTTTAGAGCTAAGCCATTGGTAAATATGTGCCAAGAATATGGGATAAATATGACATATGCATCAAACTACAATCCTCAGGGGAATGGTCAAGCTGAATCAAGCAATAATTTTTTTTCTTAAAATCATTAGAAGAACATTGGAGGTTAACAAAAGGAAATGGGGTGAGCAGTTGAAGTTTTCTTTATGGGAAGATAGAATCACTACCAAAAGAGCCACTGGAAAGAGCCCATTTGAATTAGTTTATGGAGTCCAGGATCTTCTATGCTTACATATGCAAATGTCCTCTTATCAGTTTGAGGATGAAGAAGTGAACCCCTATGAAGATAGGATTAATCAAATAGTTGAGTTGGATGAAGAAATAAGGGAGTCTCACCAAAAACACCTAAGGTTCAGAGAGAAACTCAAAAGCTATTTGATAAAAAGGTGACTCCTAGGACTTTCAATGTTGGAGATCTTGTTTTACTATGGGATAGTA
Organism: Taxus chinensis; assembly: GCA_019776745.2. Classification (NCBI taxonomy): domain Eukaryota; kingdom Viridiplantae; phylum Streptophyta; class Pinopsida; order Cupressales; family Taxaceae; genus Taxus; species Taxus chinensis. The sequence continues at coordinate 169,219 of JAHRHJ020003401.1, forward strand.
GACATGAGGATAAAGGAAAACATGGTAAATTTGATGCTTTATGGATGGGTCCTTATTCCATTGACATAAGAATTGGTGAGCACACTTTCTTCCTAAAGGACTTGGATGGATATTTCTTGAATTTCTTGTTAATGGAAGGAATCTGAAACACTTCCTGGATTGATCCAAACAAGGTACGCATTCTTGTACAGTGTATAGTATTTTTGTTTTGTTTTTATCTTTTGTTGTTCTTTTTGTTTCCCTTTTTTTTTCTTGGTCTACAGTGACCAGTTGCCTCGGTTTCTTGGTTTGTTTTTGTGAAATACATTGATATGTTTGACCTTGTGCATGCTTTAAATGACTATGTAACCCAATGTATTTAAGAAATTGGTATTTCCAGTGTTTGGTTTATGTGGTTCTTGTGGCACCCACTAGGGGTGCCCATCCCTGAGTCAGAGCCGGTGTTAGTGCTCATTTTGATCTCACCCTCTTATCTAGTGTCTTCCTTTAAAAAAATCACTCTGACTGGTTTTCTCATGTGAAAAAATGTATGTTCAAAGATAGGACCATGTTGGATGCAAATGTGAGTCTTGTGTTTAGGGTGTGAATCCTCTTTTTGGTCAAGGAATGTAATAGTTATGTTTCCCCTGAAAATCCCTGTGAAAATTGGCCCCTCTATTCCTTCTGGTATTCTTTTGTGCTTTGTGGGGCTTAATTTTTCCTAAGTGTGGAATTATACATGGAAGGTATCCATCTGTCCCTTTGGCACATATTTGGAAAGGCACAAAGAATTGGAGACTCTCAAGAAGTGAGGATTGACCACGTGGAAAAAGTGCAGCAAGGCAGCCTAGGCAGGCTGAAAAGTCAAAGTAAAGAAGGAGGGCTCGCAGGATTCCATGTGTCACCAGGCATAGATTTAGAAGAAGAAAGAGAGAAGGAAGCCCCAAAGATGTGTGGGGTCTCCATGTGTCATGAAGTAGCCACCACTAATAAGAGAACCAAAAAAATAGGTAGAGGACTCAGTGTTTGGAAAAATTGAATGTGGTTTTGGGTCCGAGGCATGAAGTTGAAGGAATGGCTAAAAATTAGAGTTGAGACTCTTAAATGAAGACAAAAAAGTGGTGGGTTAACAAAATCATGGGCACCATTGATGAGACTAGAGAAATTGCTAGAGTTACAATCAAATCCCCCAGGAATGCAAAAAAAGATGGGCCAGTACGGGATGATCTGAACATGCAAACCTCAAATTTTCAAACACCATACAGACTCATATAGTGGAAGATAAAGAAGTGCAATTGGATTTTTAGACATAAAAAAAATTGATTTGGGGTTCTATAGGGGCCCCATCCCATGATGAAGAAATTTGTATACAAAATGGGGTTTTATAGGGGCCCCAACCCATGAAGTAAGGACATTTGGAAAAAAGGACACAAAGAGAAACAACACTCAGCTATCCTCTACTCTTACTTTGAAATCTCCTCCAAGTGGAGGAATCTTGTTCAATAGCCTGTTCTTCCTTGACATGAATTCATTTGAACCATAAGTTTTCTGAACAAATACAACTGACCCCAAAAGATTCTGGGACATCCCCATATCCATCAATGACTCAAGGGTCATTCTAGGACCATTCATGATATTCCCCAGCTTTATCTTCTTTTGATAAGAAGTTACCTAGTCCAAGAGATCTGAACTACCTATGGAAAAATGTTCATCTTCCCTTTCCCCTTGTAAGGAGTGGACTATCAGGAGTAGACTAAGGGGGAACATCTGAAGTAGCTAGAAGAGCAAGCATTATTACATCTTGAGTACCTGGTGGAATAAGGGATTTTGAACTAGACTCACCCCGGTGACTCCTTGTGAAAGGAGGATGCTCTCTTGGCATAGAGGAACATAGGCCGAGGTCCTGATAATGTTTTCTCCATCAGAGAATCCATGTCACACTAAATGAATGGAAGGTTGAAAAATTGGACTTTCCCTTTCCTCCCTGGTGGTAGATAATGATGCTTTGGAATGATGGGGAGATGAAGGATCTACTTCCTCCTCACCTAAAATGATAATTAGGGGAGCTTGATTCCCCCTCTTCTTTCTTGAAGATGGTGCTGGTGAGGTGAATGGTTGTGATGGCATAGGTCCTGCTTGACCTTTTTCCAGAGAAATGATTCTCTGCTCAGTTCATCCATTTTATGAGAAATGGCAGGCACAATATCAATGGAATACTTATCATATAGCATGTAGGACTCCTTGGGAATATCCATCAACACAAATTTTTCATCACATAGGAAGGGACACTTATACTCAGTCACCCCTTTCATGGAACAGGCCTCCTTTCAATCCAGAATTTCTTCAAATCTTCTGGAGCTTTCTGATGTTCCCACTGAAAAAGATGGTAGTACATGGATTGGAAGGCTGAGAAGATAGGATTGATCTTGATCAATCTCAGGAGGAGTGAGAGCCAAACTTTCTGATATGTCAGGGGCCCTTTAGTATCCCCTGGGTCTGCAATATCAAACAAATCCCTGACAAAGGCTTCATCTGGACCATGCAGGTCAAAGATTTGGTTTAAATCTTCTGAAGAAATATCTTTCAAACTGTTCACTACAACCACACTCACCATTGTGCTGATAAAAGCTCTGTAAAAATTATTCACTTTCAAGGTTGGAAAAGGGATGCATATTGGTGAGAAAGTAGAGTTGAATTTATAATGAGGATGGTGCAGACAGGTTGAGTTGAGTAAAATCACTTCCATCAGATGAAAGAAGATTTTTTCTCAGCTCACACAAAGGGAATAAATTTGAGAAAGATTGGCATTGTGTGACAGAAGGAATTTGATGTATGTGATATAATCCACATGAAGACACTCAGTTCTGTAAGGCACGAACATAGGTATGTATTTCTTGAGGTAGATTTTCAAAAGGTGAAAAGGATTGCATGTCACATCAAGCCATATGGAACCACCTAGGAATTATTAAAAAGGGTTTTCTTACATGCCAAAAGGAAAGAAATGATTAAGACAACTGTCAAAAGGCAGCGACATGGTGTCCCAATCATATCTGATGGAAGTAAAAAATGTGAATGGCCCACCTGGAAAAATAGAGAAGAATATTCTCTTTGAGATTCATGTTTTTGGGGGGGGGAAAATAGAGAATGAGTGAGTGAGTGAAATTGTATAAATGTGATGAGAATACTCTCGCATAGGGGGTTAAAATTTTGTGAAATTTTTTAGAGAAAGGCGTAAACTGAGAGAAACCATTTTTCCAAGAACTTGTCTGAGAAACCTATTAATTTCCTTAGCCTTCAAATTGAATCATGTCAAGATGGTTGCAAGTGTACAACCATTGACAAGCATTGAGACTGTAAATGAAACTTTCCCTTGCTGATAAATTTGATGAGCCCTGAGTTAATTGTGTTAATCATGAGCATTGTTGTGTCTGCTTTTAAGTTGATATGTTTCAAGTAGATATTCATGTTCCTGTTGCAATCTTATGTTAGGAATTCCTCTGAATCACACAAGATCTTATCCTTATGGTAGTATTGTGGTAATTGCAATTGTGTTGTGAGAAGAGATTTCATTTCATTGTGTAATAAATAGTTTTAAATTCACTTTACTTCCATTTTGTTGATACAGGTTGTTTGTTAGTCTATGAGTGTATCTTAGGCATGATAGATTAGGGATTCTTGATGTTTAATTGAGTCTTTGACATGAGATTTTATGTTTAAATTCTCAAAGAATGTGTGAAACTGTGTATCTTTGGGCTTCCATGGGTGCACATCTTCTAGTTGAAGGTTCATTGTTGGTTATTTGAAGTGTTTTCATCATCTCATCTGGAAGATCTTCCAACATTTGTTAAAAGTTCCCAAATATTTGGTATAATCAACTTTATCCTGCTTAATTCCCCAACAAAATACATCCATAACTGATAAATCCTACAAGAACCACCCCTGTTTGCACTGCTTATCCATAAATGCTAAGAATATTTGTTGAATTTATCCATCCTTTACTCAAAATATGCAGGAGCAAAGCTAGTTTTATTGTTGTCTTTAGTAACCTGAACCTTGTCTAGGAGGCATCTGCATTTTCTAGGGTGAAAACTCATGAGAGTTAGATTATGTTGCATTGACCATGTCTTCTCAAGGTTATTTCTCAAATTCCCTAAAAAGGAGAGTCAAATATTGTTGATCCATTCATTTCCCTTACAAATACAGGTTACAAAATGGGTCCTCTCACCCTGGTTGAAGGTAGAACCTAAAGTAGTAGGGTAGGTCAAACCCTTAGCATGGTGTTATCCAAATTTTCCAAGATACAGTGACAAAGATTCAGTTAGACCCTTCACCGGCTACAAAATGACTAAAATTCTGATCAAAAGGAGATGGATTTCTTCAAATATTTGAAATATTGGAGTCGCAATTCACTAAAATATTTCCAATTTAGTGAAATAAGCATTTGAAATAAAAGGAAGATTGTAATGATGTAAAACATTTAGTGTGGATTACGGAATGAGAAACAAACTATTTTAAAGATTTTAGTTTTGTTTCAAATAGTTTGATTGTGTTTTGGAAATATTTCAACCTCATGAAGGTTGCTTCCATTTTGGTATATTTTCGGGGGTGTATTCCTTCATCTAGTAGTCTAAAATAGGCTTCGAATGTTTTTTTGCTTTTGTCTAGAACTTAGATTTTTAATAACTTTTACTATGCTTTATAGAATAATCAAAATTTAGTGCGAGCCTTTATTTATGAAGGCATATTGGCACCCAAAATTTGGGGTCGATCCAAGGTGTTTTACTAGTAGGTGAATTTTAGCTTTTTATGGTTTTTTTAATTATTCTAGGTTTTTTTTTCGCATTTTAGGGTTTTTAGAGCTAATGTGAAATAAAAGGAAGATTGTAATGATGTAAAAGATTTAGTGTGTAATTACAAATGATAATAAATTTTTTTAAGCTTCAGGTTTTGTTGCAAATAATTTGTCTATGTTTTTGAGGTATTTCAACCTCATGAAGGTTGTTGTCATTTTGACACATTAACGATACTAGATTCCTTTGTCTAGTGGTCTAAAATTAGCTACGAACATTTTTTTCTTTTGTCTACAACTTAGAAATTTAATAACTTTTGATATTTTTTACAGACTAAGCCAAAATTTGGTTCGAGCCTTTATTTATGAAGCCATATTCGGCACATAATATTCGGGGCCCATACGAAGTGTTTTACTAGTAGGTGTTTTTTTCATATTTTAGGGTTTTTAGAGATAATTTGAAATAAAAGGAAGATTATAATGATGTAAAAGATTTGGTATGTATTTCAGAATGAGAAGAAAACTATGTTGAAGCTTCTAGTTTTATTACAAACTTTTTTTTGTGTGTTTCGCAGGTGTTTCAACCTCAGGAAGGTTGTTGTCATTTTGACATATTTTCGGGGTCAGATTCCTTCGTCTAGTGGACTAAAATTGGCTCCGAACAATCTAAGTTTTTGTTTAGAAATTTAGTACGAGATTTTATTTATGAAGGCATATTTAGCAGGAAAAATTTGGGGCCCATCCGAGGTGTTTTACTTGTAGGTGATTTTTTGCATTTTAGGGTTTTTTTTGGCATTTTAAGGTTTTTTAGTATTTTAGGGTTTTTAGTGCTAATATGAAATAAAACAAATATTATAATGATGTACAAGATTTAGTGTGGATTACGAAATGTGAAGAATTGTTTTTTTAAGCTTCTTGTTTTGTTGCAACCAGGTTGTGTGTGATTTGGAGTTATTTCAACCTCATGTAGTTTATTGTTATTTCAACATATTTTCGGGATCCAATTCCTTCATCTAGTGGTCTAATATTGGCTCCAAAAAAAAATTCTTTTGTCTCGAACTTAGAGTATTATAAATTTTTCTATACTTTATAGAGTAAGCTGAAATTTGGCATGAGCCTTTCTTTATGAAGGCATATTTGGCAAAAAAAAATTGGATCCCATCCAAGGTGTATTACTAGTAGGTGATTTTTGGTAGTTTACGGTTTTTTTCCTTTTTAGGGTTTTTTTTGGCATTTTAGGGTTTTAGAGCTAATGTGAAATAAAAGGAAGATTGTAATGATGTTAAAGATTTAGTGAGGATTCTGGAATGAAATCACACCTATTTTTAAGCTTCTAGTTTTGTTGCAAACATTTTGTGTGTGTTTTAGATGTATTTCAACCTCATGAAGGTTGTTACCGTTTTTTACATATTTTTGGGGTTTGAGTCCTTCATCTAGTGGTTTAAAATTGGCTCAAAAAGTTTTTTTTACTTTGGTCTAAAAATTAGAGTTTTGAAAAAAAATCTTATGATTTATAGAATAAGCTGAAATTTTGTGTGAGATTTTATTTCTAAAGGTATATTTAGCACACAAAATTTGGTGCATATCTGAGGTGTTTTACTAGTAGGTGATTTTTGGCGTTTTACAGTTTTTTGGCATTTTACGGTCTTTACAACTAATGTGAAATAAAAAAATATTGTAATGATGTAAAAGAGTTAGTGTGGATTCTGGAATGAGAAGAAAACTATTTTGAAGCTTTTTGTTTTATTGCAAATAGTTTGAATGTGTTCTGGAGGTACTTCAACATTGGCATATTTTTGGGGCCAAACTCCTTTGTCTAGTGGTGTAAAATTGGCTCCAAAAGTTTTTTTATTTTTGTCTAGAACTTAAGAGTTTTAATAAGTTTTGATATTATTTATAGAATAAGAAAAAAAAATGGAGTGAGCCTTTATTCATGATTTCATATTTGGCATGCAAAATTTGGGGCCCATCAAAGAAGTTTTACTAGTAGCTGATTTTTTGTATTTTAGGATTTTTTGGCATTTTATGTTTTTTTTTGCATTTTAGAGTTTTTCGAGCTAATGTGAAATAAAAGAAATATTATAATAATATAAATTATTTAGTGAGTATTCCGGAATGAGAATACAATTATTTTGAAGCTTCTTATTTTGTTGCAAACATTTTGTGTGTGTTTTGGACATATTTCAACCTCATGAAGGTTTCTGCCATTTTGGCATATTTACAAGGCCAGACTCCTTCGTCTAGTGGCCTAAAATTGGCTCAAAATATTTTTTTACTTTTTCCTAGAGCTTAGAGTTTTAATAAATTGTTCTATGCTTTATAGAATAATCCAAAATTTGGCGCAAGCCTTTATTTATGAAGTTATATTTGGAACAAAAAATTTGGGGCCCATCCGAGGTGTTTTAGTAGTACATGTATTTTGACATTTTAAGGTTTTTGGCATTTCAGGGTATTTTTTGGAATTTTAGAGTTTTTAGAGCTAATGTGAAATAAAAGGAAGATTGTATTGATGTAAAAAATTTAGTGTGGATTCAAAAATGAAAAGAAAACTATTTTGAAGCTTACAATTTTCTTGCAAATAGTTTGTCTATGTTTTCAATGTATTTTAATCTCATGAAGGTTGTTGCCATTTTAGCATATTAACAGTGTCAGATTCCTTCGTCTAGTCGTCTAAAATTGGCTACAAACATTTTTTGTTACTTTTGTCTGGAACATATAATTTTAATAACTTTTACTATGCTTTATAAAATAAGCCAAAATTTGGCGTGAGGCTTTATTTATGAAGCCATATTTGGAGACCATACTAGGTGTTTTACTAGTAGGTGATTTTTTACATTTTAAGGTTTTTTGGTGTTTTAGGGTTTTTTGGCATTTTATGGTTTTTAGAGATAATGTGAAATAAAATAAAGATTGTAATGATCTAAAAGATTTACTGTCGATTTCGAAAAGAGAAGAAAACTATATTGAAGTTTCTAGTTTTGTTGCAAGCATTTTGTGTGTTTTGGAGGTATTTCAACCTCATGAAGATTGTTAAAATTTTGACATATTTTCCTCTTTGAATCCTTCGTCTAGTGGTCTAAAATTGGCTCTGAACGTTTTTTGCTTTTGTCTAGAATTAGAATTTATAATTATTTCTATGCTTTGAATACTCCAAATTTGGCATGAGCATTTTATTTACTGAA
>JAHRHJ020003402.1:0-176733 GCA_019776745.2 Taxus chinensis
AACAATAAGAGCTGACATATCGAATTCGAAAATTTCATAAAAACCTTTCATTTAATTTCAACACACTATCTCTCCTCTATCTCTATCTCCTCCCTCCTCCGCGTCTTCTCCTAATGAGGCACTTTTAAATTTTAAAGCTAAGGAATTCCTACTTGCGCTATGAGGCTTTTTGAAGAAATCCAATTCATTTAAAAACAGGTATAAAACTATTTAGTTTGTAATTGTATTACATTTTCTTCATTCAAACAGGTGCGAATTTATAAATATTAAATTTTAAATGTTTTTACAGAGAAATATCTTGAAGCCATTCCCAAAAAAAACAAAGATGTCGAGAGGGAAGGGCCAACTACACGCGGAGGCTTCGGGGGACTCCCATTCTTAAAATGGAAGCGCACTCCTCTCCAGACCCTCAACACTTTGAACTCGTAAATGCAAAGAGAAGTAAGACCTTCTTCAGTATATTATTACAAATTCCCAAAGTTTAGATTTATTTTTCAATTTAAATATTATCAAATGAATTTACAAATTTAATATTGATGATATGCATGGACTGATGGAACCTTCTTCCTTCCCCAACTCACGAATGTCAATACAGTCGCATGCATTGATATCCTTCAGAACACCCCTGAGTACAACTCCTACAAGGCCACCCGTAGCAACCGAAAAAACAACCTCCCTCTAAACAAGGTTAGCCTTTTCTATAGAATTGTTTACTTTGCGTATTTTTGACTTTATAAATTGTTTTAAAATCTTTTTTTAACAATTTTTTCCTTGTACTTTTCAGACATTCCAGTCTGAATCAAGTCCATGGCACCCAACAACATACACCCACTCAAACCATTATTTTTAAAATGCCCACCAGAAGGAACATGAAAAAGACCATTGGTAAAACGCATGCCTTTTTTCTTTTTTTCTCCGGCCCCACGTGGACACTAAACCTTTACTTGCCCTCTTACCCGTTCTATTCCCAACCTCTCTGTGTCACTTTTTTCTTTGCCCCTTTCGACTTTTCATCCTCCTGTTTTGAACAATATAAATTTAGATGAAGATTATTTGGCATTGATATCAATGACCCCACTGGTTTTTTTTTGATGACCCCCCGCCCACCCACCTACGTCATCTTCTTCATTCCATCAGGTTACTTTCAGTCTTCCAAATTTCATTTAATTTAATATTCTTTTAAACAATTTTTAATTAGCATTCTGTTTATCTAATCTAAATCGTCAGTCTTCAAATTTATTTATCTAAATCTTGATTTATTTTTTCAACAACAGGATCAGCCACCCAAAGACCAAACAAGGAGCAGTTGATCTTGGTCATGGTTGAAAGCCCCCACCTTCTGTGGTCTCCAGTTCCTTCCCTCCAGATTCTTCTCCGGTCATCTTCCTAATTTACTATTTTCCTCCTCACTTTTCCTTTGGAGAACTTAACTATTGGTAATGATTGTCGGCCCATGTCAGTTAGTTTCTAATTTCCTCAATCCAACAGCTTAATAGAATGGAGAAACAGGGCTAAATTCTTTCAATTGAGATTATTAGTCGTTATAAAATTTTGGCAAAGGGATAGTTTATGGTATAGCTGTCCGTCCATGGAATCACCTGTAACGATGGTGATTCCTTACGTACCAAGTAAATGTGGGACTGTCCCGTTTAATAACGACTAAATAAAGATGGCTTCTAATAAGACCAAACTAACAAATTGGAATATTAGTGGCCGAGGCCAGGCATAGTTTAACAAATGGTCCAAAGGACACGGAATGGTATCAATCGCAAATGCCCGAAAGAGATAGAGCGTCTTGTACGTACTATTACATTCTAACAAACATTTTTGTTACTTTGAACTTTTTGATTTTACATTAATACTTTGAATTTACGTTACTCTTTTTGTGGCATTGAATATGAAAATTTGAAGAGTCAGGCGAAGTTTTGCAAGTTCACTTGGAAACAAATAGTGAATAGGAGGTGGTAGTAGGTTGGAGGGGGGTGAAGAGCTGTAGGCACTAGGGTAAGAGGGAAGAGACGAAACGTGGGGGGTGCCTCCCCTCCCCCGTGTCTTATCCGCAGCAAAATTTTGAAGCCAAATAGTGTTTTGGTTAACAAAAAAAACAATACACTAAAAGGGGATCCTTAAGAGCATGGTCTCGCGACCCGGACATCTTGTTCAATAGAAGCCAAAGCGTTGCTTGACCAAATTTGGGCTGGTCGCATGTAGATTTCAAAAACAATCAAGAAGAAAAGAATTATAAAAATCTGACAGTGCGGCAGAAGATCTTATGAGTTTCAGGCGTTTTTCTGCTGTTGGTGAAAGGGTTAACAACCATAGTGAAGAGCCGTTGGGAGAAGGGAGCAGAGGAGTACAATTGGATAAAGAAAAAGAGTGTTGAAAACTAGAAACTTTATTATTGGCAAGGAAACTATAAATTTATAGTTTGACAACTTCTAATATGAGTATGGTATTTGTTTAATATATACATCTTTTAATTTTGATTGTCTTCGATGTTTGTGAAAATTAGAAAACTTTTATTATTACTAAACTTTTTAAATAATTGAATTTGAAAACTTCAATTATTAGCTTTGTACATATGCTTTTGAATTTAATTATAATGGTGATTAGAGGTGATTATCATGATTATAGTAGGTTCCTTGTTTACATGGCATTGTCATGAATAGTATGGTGGACGTTATGATGATGATGACCTTGATTAATCAATGATAGATATGATGAAAGACTATGATCGATTTAATGTGATAATGTAAAAATTTCTTGCCTATGAATATCTTGTGGGAACTTTAATTATCTTGAAATTAATGTCTGTACTTTAATTTTATCTTTTGTGGTTAGAACTGTCTATGAAAGTAGACTTGAGGAGGTTTGACTAGTTAAGAACTTTGTTGTACTATGATTTTTCACTTGGTTTGAGGACTTCAAGTGTTGTTTGTATTTTATGAATGTACCTTTATCAGTCTAAAAATAAAGATAATCCAAGTCGATGATGCTAAGGTCACAATCGTCCTATTATCTAGTTGGGACCAAGCTCATCCTTGTTAAGGAATTCAATGAATTGATATGTGGAGTGCAAGTGCAATTACTCTGTCATGCTCAAGCGACTTAGTCGCTATTGGGTGATGAAATTATCAGTGGCTTCATGATGTGCAGAAGTGAAAGAATTTCATCAAGGAGTTTATAATTTCTCTAAAAAAGTGGTATAGACCATGTCCAAGGTATTACGCTATAAAGGTTGTGAGTTTAATGAAAGTGTGAAAGAGATGTGATATGTGTAAGTTTAATTGAAACAGTCTCTTCCCGTACAAGAATATTCTGTGTGTATGGTCAAGGTTTATCTAGATGAGCTTTGTAACTTTGTTTGACCTGGGAGATGTGGCAGTGGAAAAGTTTAAACAAAAAAAAGATCTTCAGAAAACTGATGGAACCGAATAAGTGGGGAAATTAATGATGTTTGCCCAACTCGATGCAAATCAACAGGAGGGAAGAATTCTGATCAATGTACTGGGGTTAATCATGATGGAGGGTGACTCCTCGAAGGCTCTGGTGGTTTGAATCAGGGAAATGTGAAGATTGAATTTTGTAGTAATTGGTGACAATGTTTTCGACATTACTTCCAATTTAATTTTTGTGTTTATTTTAGTTATCTTTTTTTTATCCTATCTGGATGGCAGGAAATCTATTATTGGGAGCTAACCCACTCACCAACAAATGGGAGAATACAAGAGATAGTACATAGAAAAAAAAATCCTTGGCTATCCATTATCAGGAATAAAAATATATTAAAAACATTAAATTAATATCTCGTGAAGAAATCAAGAAATAATCATACACTGTTAATAAATAAAACATAATTTTGTCAAATATGCTAGGGTTTAGGCTTACCTCTTACCTCTTTGCATATTAGATTGGCTGTGAAATCATCAGGGTAACGTGCTAGAATCTTTGTTTACATGACATTGTAGATGGGGGTGAGTTTGCTTGACATTGTCAGTCCCTGAGAAGTGCCAGCGGTACATCTTTAAATCAATAAACCAACAAATCTCTAAAGGTCAAGGTAAATATAAATATTATGTTAAAGAAGATACCTATTTAAAATTGAAATCACAATCACCGGTAATGTGGCTAGAATCTTTGTCTTAAAAAATTCAACACAAAAAATGTGATTGTATATAGATGGGTGAGTGGGCTTTGACGTTGTCAGTCCCCGAGATTAAAAGCTTCCTCGGCCGGATTCACCCACTTTTATTCAAACCCTAAAAATTTTGTATTTAACTAAAATGAAATACATACACCTGTCACATCTTTAATTTAACCAGAGCTAAAAATGAATAGTAACAAACAATAAGATAAGGGGAAAAAGATACCGGCTTAAAAAGTTGCAATCAATGACTTGTCACTGGTACTGATATATAATTCTTTGTTTTAAAAAAATCAACACGAGAAATGGATTGATAGATAGATGGGCGGTTAATTGCCTGACATTTTAGTATATAGAACCCTGTAACATCTTTAATGAGAAAGATAAAAGATAGATAAGAGAAGATCCTACTTAAAGTTTAAACAATCCCATTAGCAATAGCTTCTAGCTTCAATCAAAGTCGATGTTGTCTTCTTTAATAATGTGACGAAGATCCAATTACACTCCAAGGTTTGGGAATATTTGTACTTGGAGCTGTATTATTACACTCTTCTTTTCGCAAAGTGAATTCCAGTGCGCACTTGCTCTTTCACCCGGAACTGTTTCGAGGGAGTATCGTGAAACTTAACCCTCATGGCAACTTTTCCAGATTTTATCCAACCCTGTTTTTCTCAGTTTATTTTATTTTATAAATGACACTGCACTGAAAACCTTTCATATCACATCCTCTCCCAGACCCAAAATCATTGTCTGGCATAATTCAACATTCATCTGAAATATTCTCACTGATATCTTCTTGTAAAATAACTTTGATGATGCCTCTCCACAGGCCTTGTAATACCCCACTTTCAGAATGTTGATCTAAATGTTATAGTTGGTTCCTTCATTTTGTCGCAAAATTTTATTTTTGCCTTAAAGACTTCCTACATCGTCCTTCAATATCCCTTTTAATTTCCTTCCCCCCTGCGTCTCTTCAAGCTCTTCTCAATTTTTCCCTTATTGTACCCATTGATTTATGGAAATGCTTACTGACAAAGTCTGCTGCACGGCCAACCTTTCTGTATTCCAAAAACGAAAACTTGGATTCACACCCAATACCCATGGCTTCCAAGAATTTTATCTTTACAGAAAGTTCCCTAATCTGATGACACGTTTTCTGAAAATTTTTTAAGCTTTATTCTGGTTTCACTATCCAGCCTCAAACAAATTCCGTGTCCACCCAGGACCAGCTTCCACCGTTTCGATCCTTTAATCTCTTGACGTCTTTTGGCAAAATGTTTGCATAGGTAATTTCCTTCCCATTACGATGCATAGGTGACGTGTATATGAAATCTCAAATAGGGTTATGTTTTTTAAGATCGAATACATCTCTCCAATTTTCAAAAACAGTGCAATCAAAACTATCCCTGGGAACAATACATATATCAGACTTTGACATATGCATTTTCTCCTCATCCGTATAAAAATCCCCCATATCGGAAGATCAATCTACCCTGTGCTGCTTCACAGTGTTTGATCTCCTTTAACATTGAAGAATACAACCAATGTAAGCAAAGTCTCCAAATCAATCATTTAAGGTGGAACAACAGGTCCCTTTCCCTATCAACTTCATGACTGATTGTGGCATGAAACCAACTCAATAAGATACCTCACGAACTCTGCAGCCTGGTTCATACAAAGAGATCCATCTAGTCTCCACATCCTTCAGAAGTTTTTTTTGCCATCTGTAATTCCAATTGCAAATTTTTGGAACTCCAGAAAACGCTTGGGCTGCTTGACATATAGGCATGGAGTTCTCTTATTCTGGTCTTCTATTTAGCAACCTTTTCCTTGTTCTTACCCATTTTATCGCTAATTCATTCTGTGGCCATGCCGTGAATATGGTAGTCATATATGGGGCCACTGTTGTTTGTAATCTAACCAGAGCCCTGTTTTCGGTGACCCTGCATTACAGATGCACCATCTGCTCCAAACGCATACAACTTCGTAGCATTTTCATAATCAGTCCTATACCAGCAACAGCTTTCAAATGAAGAAACAACTATTTGTAAAAGGTTTTTAGCATTGTATTTGCACCATTTCATAACACCCACAGCTGAGGTGTCCTTATATGATTTTTAATGTATAGATGTGTAACATACCCATGCGGGTTGTCTACTTCTGTCACTCTTTTCATCAATTGAAACAGACATAAAGTTTTGCGTTTTTTACATTCTCTTTCAAATCTTCCTTCCTATCAGCGAGAGTCATTTTGCCATTCCATCCACTACTCTCAGACCAATGATACTGAGGGTACATTCAACATCGTTAATTGTACAAACTTTGAATCAAGGAATCTGACATCGCCACTTCCTTTTTTAAGTATTTTGCAAAGCTTAGAGAATGGTATGAATTTTTGCATGTAGATTTGGTTTCTTTTCATCTTCTTACCATGAGGCGATGTGATTTTCCTCCCTTTTCCCAACAATGTCTGTTTTTTTTTCTACTCCTGCCTCATATTCCCTGCATATCTGACATGCATCACTCCTTTTCAGTTTTTCCACCTATGTGTTTTGATTTTCTGGACCATTACCGCCCCTGTTACAGTTAAATATTGTTTTCCACAATGTTTTTCTATTGTGTTCCAGCTTCATTTGCTTTTTGTTTTGCTTTCCAATTTCCACTACATAGTGTACATGTCATTCCTCATGGGAATTCTCAGAATTAGATGTTGTACAGGTTCAATAAATGAAATTTTAGCTGCCCAATCAACTTGTTATGTCCTGCCAATGGTCACCATATTCTTGTTGTTTCAATGCTTTACTTTTTTAGTAGAACTTTGAGCAATATCGCAATCACACCTGGTTCCTCCTCCTCTTTCTTGGACCAGAGTTTGGATATATTTCTTCTTCATTGTGGCTGAGTGTTTTGTACTGTATAGCTAAAGCTGCACTTCTGGTTGCAACCCCAACAAGGAACAATATCTTCAATATCTGGCATATTATCGTAGTTTTCATTGTTTGCTGCGATACTGTCAGAATGCATGTCCAACCTCAATAATGCCTTCGCACACAGTCAGTATTCTAAAAACTCTTATTGGGGGCATCTATTGATTGTTATTTACCTTATCTGTATCCGCGAGTTTTCCAAAATACCAGTGTTGTCGACTGCTATCACTTCATCAATTGAAAGAGAGATAAAGTTTGCTTTTTTTACATTCTCTTTCAAATCTTCCTTCTCTATCACCGAGAGGCATTTTGCCATTTCCCATCCACTACTCTCAGACCAATGAGACTGAGGTACATTCAACATTCCGTTAAATTGATACAAAACTTTGAAATCAAGGAAATCTGACATCGCCCTTCCTTTTTTAAGTATTTGAAAAAGAGTAGAGAATTGTATGAATTTTGCATGTAGATTTGTTTCTTTCATCTTACCAATATGCGATGTGATTGTTCCTCCCTTTTCCAACAGATGTCTTTTTTTCTGCTCTGCCTCATATTCCACTGCGTATCTGACATGCATGCACTCCTTTTCAGTTTTCCACCTATGTGTTTTGATTTTCTGGTCATCCGCCCCTGTTACGGTTAAATATTGTTTTCCACAATGTTTTTCTATTGTGTCCAGCTTCAGTTGCATTTTTTGTTGTTTTCCCAATTTCCACGTACATATTGTACATGTACATTCACATGGGATTTATTCAGAATTTGATGATTGTACAGGTTCAATAAATGGAAATTTAGCTGCCCAATCAAACTTGTATGTCCTGCCAATGGTCCACATATTCTTGTTTGTTTTCAATGCTTTACTTTTTTGAGTAGAATTTTGAGCAATATCGCAATCACCTGGTTTCCTCTTTCTTGGACCAGAGTTTGATATTGATTTCTGTCTTCCATTTTGCTGAGTGTTTGTATCTGTGATATCTAGTTGCACTTCTCGTTGCACCCCAACAGGAACAATATCTTCAAGATCTGGCATATTATCGTAGGTTTCATTTGTTTGACTGTGATACTGTGCAGAATGCATGTCCACCTCAAATAATGCCTTCCACACAGTCAGTATTCTGATTCTTTTTGGTGGCATCTATATGATTGGTATTTACATTATCTGTATCCGCAGAGTTTCCAAAATACTTGAAGAGTGATTTCTGACATTTCTTACTTACTTTTTAGGTTATTCGTATTCTTTGAGCTGGCACCTTCCATTATTCTGAAAAGAGTCCTGCGTCAGCAAAAGAACCAAGAAGCGACTCTGTACAGTCTCTGAGGTCTTGTCGCGCGTGAACTATCTGATGTCACGCGTCAACACTGCCCAAGTCACGCGTCAACACTTCCTCTGTCGCGCGTCAAGCCTTCCTCTGTCGCGCGTCACTTCTTAGCCCAAGTCACGCGTCAGTATAGCTCTTGTCACGTGTCAATACAACTCTTGTCGCGCGTCAGTACAGCTCTTGTGTCGTGCGTCAATACATCTCTTGTCGCGCGTCAATATTTCCCTTGTCGCGCGTCAATACTACATTTGTCGCGCGTCAACAATCACAGGATAACAGTAATATGAATCTCTGGTGCAAAGGGTATGCGAGTTCAAATTTCATAGTATTACTTAGTAATTTGGTAAGCTACTTGAGGTATACTACCCGGCGAATCACATAGTTTTTTTTATAGGAGATGTTTTCAAATGAAGGCGAAGCCGACCCCCCAAAAAAAATATACTTTATATTTTAGGCGAACAGGACACCGACCCACTCCGAATAATTCGCCTTTTCAAATTTTCCTAAAATGAAATTTTCGCCATATTACGAATATTCACCGCTAAAATTATCCCTGTCCTCAGGAGCTAGTAATATTTTATTGTAGCCCAAGAAGAAACCATCTAATAGTGATAACATTTCATGGCCAGTAGTGAGATCAACTAGTTGGTCAATGCCTGGTAGTGGGAAATCATCTTTGGGATAGGAGAGGTTTAGGTCACGAAAATCCATGCAAATGTGGAGTCCCCCTATCACTTTCTTGACAGGAATAATGTTAGAAATCCATTGGGGATAATCAATGGGTAGAACAAAGGAAACCAAGAGAAAGCACTGAAGCTCTTATTTGACCAGAAGAGCAATGTGAGGATACATTTTCTGTAACTTTTGTTTGATGGATTTGGCATCAAGAATGGTTATGATATTGTGAACTATAATTTTTAGGTCGATACTAGGCATATCGGAATAGAACCAAGAAAATGTGTTGCAATGGTCTCAGAGGAAAGAGGTGAAGGCTTCCTGTTCAGTAGCGTCTACGGATTGTCCGATCTTTAGAATGTGCGGGTCGTAATGAGTATTAATGTTGATTTTGATGGTCAATTCGTTCAACATGGTTTGCATCTCAGAGGGTAACGAATGGTGAATATAAGATTCTTTTACACCAAGGTAAGTGAGGATGGACTCATCGTCCTGAAATTGAATGACATTAATTGAGGGTTTATCATCATCGATCATGTCAGGATACAAGAATGGGAGAAAAGAGGGATCCTCGCCATCGCGTTGATAGGTCAGCGGTCTCAGGGTAATGGTGTTTACGAAAAAAAAGTTAGGAGGTATAGAATCAAGATCTATGAACTCCATGGGTGAGGATGGTAATGTCAGTGAATGAGAGGGGGAAGATTTCTCATCTTGGATGAGGTCGATGTGAACCTTCTTAGAAGATAGAGCGTCGAAACCAATTCCACTACAGTCATTATGTTTACAAGAGGTACATGAGATGACAGTGTGGTGAGCCTTATTCATAAAAACCGAAGCTAAATCATTTCCATGTGCACACCGGTGGAGGAAAGTCGTGAGTGAAACGATGGTTAGTGAGAGAGTGTAGGTTGGACGAAAATGGATGGGTTTGCGATGGAGATTCAGATTTATAGGTCACCATATCAAGTCCCCCATATACTAGGTTGGTGCAAAGGTGGGGAGGGTCATAAGGGAAAATATCACTGATGTGAATGTCATAATTGGGGTGTTGACATAAATTCATGTACTCTTGTCGGGTAAGGAAGGTATCAATATTGTATAGGTGGTATTCCCCCGAGTGTGAGGCATTGAAAAACACCTTCTAAGGGATCAGTAGTTGGTATGTGGGTAGTGTGTATAGATGGCTTCGTTAGATGAAGGGGAGATAGGGGAACCAGTGGTAGAAGGTACAACTGTAGTAGGGATAGCGAGGTTAGATGCATAGTAGAAGTAGTGGAAATTTTGGTAGATGGGCTCGTGGGTGGAGGTGAAGTGGTTGTGGTGGAGAGATGCCTTAACCAGTAAAAACACATCATTAGGTTGATATAGCATGTTACAGGTTTTGAAAGGTAAGGGGTCGACAAGGATGGTGTAATTATGTCCCTCGTGTTCAAATTTGAGGCATCGATGTAACATCAAAGGGACACAACCCATAACATGGATCCAAGGTTGGCCAAACAACAAGTTATACTGGAACTCCCCTTCTAGGACATAGAAAAGTTCTGGGATGGTGCGGGGACCTACGTGGACATGGAGAACAATGGTACCTAGTGTAGAGGTCATGGCATCATTGAAGGAATGCAACATAATGGGGTTACCATGCATGTAATGGGCAGGTATTTGCATTTGGTCATACGCATGGGAGGAGATGATGTTAGCACCACCATCGATCATAACATGTTGTATGTGTATATTATCGATAAAGATGGAGATGAAAATAGCGGGGTCGAGGTCATCAGACTTGAAGGGAGTGATCTCTTCATCTACAAAGCTGAGGGTGGCCACTGGGCGAGTGGGTGGAAGTGTAGAGGAAGGACGAAGACCTAGTGAGAGAGGCTGCGTGGTGAGGGGTAATGATGGAGGCTACGGGTGTGGGGTCATTTAGTAATACTTTGATAGATTGAAGGACCTCCATGAGGGCTTAACGATGTGACTCTGAGGTCTAGACGAGGTCGTATAAAGAAATTTTGAGGGGGGATTGGTGTAGTTGTTTTAGCATTGTGCGATGTGTGACCCTATCAGAAATGGGATATGCAGGACCTCAAATGATGACTTTGGGTGTGGGTGCGGATGGTATATTAGGTACAGGGTTGGTTGATGGGCCACTTGCTTTCTCTTTTCCCTTTTCTTTCTGAGCATGGGTGGCAATTTTGATCATGTTAATATGAGGGGAGGTAGATGAAGAGGGTGTGTCATGGAAGGTATAGTGGTGACAAGAGGGACAAAACCCTAGTGGTGGATACAAGCCTTGTGAGATGAGTAGGGTGCATTGGCATTTGGGTGGTGGTTTGGCCAACTCTCTTATGTGAACCATGTTAATTTTCAAATCTTGGGGATGGATCAAAGAGTTGTGGGGGTGGAGATTTTGGTCGCTGAGTAGGAAATGAGGGAAGATCTATGGAAATTGGTGAAGGTGAAATGGGGTCCTCATCAATAAGGTCATCATTGTCAAATTTTTCTTCAGGAGGACACAATTAGACAAGAGTGGTTTTCAAATCCTTACAATTTCTCTACATTGTGTCCTGGCACATGATGGTAGGCACAAATTTTGGTTTCGTCAAAACCTTTTGGTTTCAGTTTGAGGGGGTCATAAGGTCTAAGAGGTGGTAATGTGATGACAGAGGTTTCGAGGAGGTTGGTTAGGATTTTGGCATAGGATCCTGCTAATGGATCACAATGGGAGGTGAATGTGGGTTTGGGTACAGGTGCGGATGACTATGTAGGAAGAGTCTTTACAAGAGGGGGAGTAGGTTGGGCTACTAGTTTGGTGTGTGGCATGGTCTTAGGTGTTGGTCATATCTACTTGGGTAGGGGCATGGTAGATGAACTGGAAATGGAAGGTTTGGTTGGTTTAACTACCTTATTGGAGGGTAGCAGATTTTTAGCTTTAGGTTGCATCTTTTTGGGTAAAGGTGATATGGGCACATGAGATGTGGAGGGAAAATAGATGGTGGAAGAGGGTGGGTTACCCGTGGGGGTAATCAAGGTTCTGTGGAGGTAGGTGGTGTGGGTTAGGCAGGAGGCATGAGTGAAAGAGAAGGAAGTGTCATGGGTAGTGAAGAAGTTATTGACGGTATTAGAGGTATGGGTGGTAAGAAGGTTATGGGTGATGGCGGAGGTTGTGTGGGTCACTTGGGTATATTACAGGTTTGTGATGGGGAAATGGGTTGCTTACATTCTTGGTTTACTGGTGGATGGGGGTTTCTTGGCCAGGGTCGAGGGGTGAGGTCCTAGGATGGATGGAAGGGGTGAAGGTGATAAGGGCATGGTTGGTGAGGTTGGGGTATGAGATCTAGGAGATTGGATCTTCTTTTTAGGGGCCGGGTTAAGTTTGGTGTTAGTTTTGGAAGATGTAGCTAAATCTAATTTGATGGGTGGGTGAGTAAGGCTAGTTGTTGGTATGACCCCTAAGGTAGTGATAGGTTTAGGTAAGGGAGATGATATAGGCATGGGTTTGGGTGTAGATGCATGTTGGGCTATGGGAAGAGGTGTGAGTTGGGCCATGAGTGGTGTCATGGAAGGTATTGCAATAGTTGTGGTTGTGTTTGGTTTGGTTGCTTGAAACACTTTTGGATAGATAGTGGAGGTGTTAGCGAGTGACAACTGCATTTGTGTTGAAACAGGAAGTAGAAGACACCCCCAAAGTAAGGCTCTATCAACATAGTCTAGGTGATCGGCCAAGCATGAGAATGGTACTATTGTAAGTGGAGCCGATGTGGATCGAGTGGCAATCCCCATAAAATGTGTTTGAGATACAGGGAAATGGCTAGCCTCAGACTCTGTGGGTAAGAGAGCCGAAAGTAGATCAACGGGATCTTGAAGGTCTGATGGTGAATGGTCATCTATAGGTGGTGGTACTTCTATAGTATCCTCCATGGGTAGAGGAGAGGATGGGCCAGCTGAAGTGGGCTCTCCTTGTGTTGGTGTAGGTGGTGGACCTGCATCTTCTATGAGTAGGAGAGGTGCCACTGACAACTGCTCAGAATTTTGAGGGGTCAAAGGTGGCATGCTGATTATAGGCTCTTCCATGGGTGAAGGGGAACATGAAGGGGGTTCCTTTATGGGTAGAGGAGTAGATGAAATAGATTCTGGTGTAGGTAGGGGAGCGCGGGCTAAGATTTCATCTATGGAAGGAACATGAGGCAATTGGGAAGCAACTGGTGTGTCATTGAAAATAGCATGGACCTCACAGACATTGCTATCATTGTTTGAGGTATCACCCACTTGGTTGGAAGATGGGGCATGATTAGGGAATGGATTCTTGAAGATATGTAGGTTTTGGTTAGTGGGTGCATTTGGGCTATCCAAGACTAGATCTCCATTGTCTATCATTTCTTGGATGATATTCTTGAAGGTGATGCAGTTATTATCATTGTGACCTTTGACATGATGATAGTTGCAAAAGTTGTGTTCCTTATACCACGCAGGCATGGGTCACTCAGGGTCAAAACTAGTATGTGGTTTTATAGGTGGAAGGGTAATGGCACCATCTTTAACAAGCTTTTCCAAAATGGAAGAATAAGATTCTCCTAGGGAAGTGTACTTTCATTGTTCTCATCTGAACTAGAAATCTTGGACAGGAGAGAGATTAGAAGGGGGTTTGGCTGGGTTTGATTGATGAGGGGGACTGGATTTGAGAACTACGGCATTAGCAGACCCTTTGGGCTTTGAATAGTTGTTTTGGGGTTTCGAAGATGAAGAAGTATCATTTTATTTGAACGTGATGTTCTTGTTATGAAGTTGAATCTTCTTTTCTTTGATAGCATGAATTTCTAATTTCCATGCCATGGTGAATGCCTTGTCGAAAGTGTGAAAATTTTGCACCTGTAGGGTTGGTGAGATGTGTCTAGCACATGCCTGAGTAAATAGTTTCTATAAGATTCAGTTTGAGGTAATTGGAATGTGAGCTGGTTAATGAGGCTACGCCAGTGAGCGATGAAGTCAGCGATAGACTCATCGTCATACTGTCGTGTGGAATAAAGATCAGTCATGGTAACCTTCTTGACAATGTTGATGGAGAAGTGATCTAGGAAGGCTTGGGCTACTTGATTAAATGAGTAAATGGAGTGTCTTGGTAGTCCACTGTACCAGTCCAATGCAGGTCCTGTCAGGGACATTGGGAAAGTCCTCAAAAGTAAAGTGTCATCATGGGAAATCATGTAGCACCCATGTTTAAAGGACCTTAAATGTTGTTGTGGATCTTCTTTTCTATTGAAGCAGTTGAATTTTGGAATTTCCCAATGTAGGGGGTATGGTCGAATAGGAATGGACCAGTGAATATACTCATTACAAATTCCATCATAGGTGAGGGAATTGTGTGAGCTAGAAACCGATGCTTCTAGTGTTTGCATCTTTTCCATCATCAACTTGATGAGGTCATTGGTAGGTTGTGATGGAGGGACACCTCCTGTGGCATAAGGAGGCAGATACTGAACCTGATAGGGAGGTTGAGAATAAGGAACTGACATAGAAGGAACATATCCAGAATGGGTGACAGATAAGATAGGGGGTTGTTGATAGTAGGTGTATGTAGGTGGGATGGTCGTCATGACTCTGGTAGTGATTGGGGGAAGTGTTTGTGGGATGGAGAGGATGAGATTCTGGAATGGAGTAGGGGTCACCAACACCATGGGTGGTTGTGTTGCAATGGGTATTTGTGAGACAATGGGTGTGGACTGTGCTATGGTCTGGGTGGTCGATGAGGGGACAACAGATATGACATGTGTGAGTGAAACTACAGATGCAATGGTCATGGCGGGTATGGGTCCTAGCTGTGAAACTACTGGGGGTGAAGTAGGTGAGGGTAACACCACATTATTAGGGGCTGATGCAAGCAGGAATAAGGGTAGGAGAGATGGATACAGGCATGTCATATATCAACTGACCTGAGGAGTCTTGGGTGGAAGAGTGGGAAAGGTAGAACTGTAAGGCCATGGGATTCTGATCAAGGAGTCGTGTAAACTCTTCATCACCTGTAGCAATGGTGGTAGGTAAGGTTGGATCCATGGGTGACAGGATGGAAGGTGGTGAGGGACTAGGTGGGAGTGGTTGATGACTAGCATGGAATATGAGGGCGTTAGTCTGGCTGCGAGTCAGCACCATGTGAACAAGTGCTAACCTGGTAAGACTGTATTCTATAGATGACACAAGAAAATAGTAGAAACAGAGAATAATGGGGTCTGAGGAGGTGAATCTGGTCAATGTCTAGATTTTGAAAAATCAAACACAGGAAACCGATGATGGTCAGGTTGACCGGTGATGGTTGAGGGAAAATCGATGATGGTCAGGCTGACCAGTGATGGTTGGGGGAACACTGATGATGGTTTCTGAAACTGATACTGGTCACTATGGAAGAAACCAATCTCAAGGAATGAAATAGGAATGTTGGATGTGTACCTGTGAAAACTGTGTATGATAGTAAGTATCAACAAGGGAGAAATATGATGATGCCTTGAGGGCCAGAAATAGAACAGAAATAATGATGAAAGATATTCTAGGTAAAGTAACTAGAAAGATAGAAGCTGACATCGGTTAGGGTTTAACCGATGATGGTCAGATGTGAACTAGCGACGGTCACTGGACTGACGTCGGTGACTATGAAATTAGAAAGGAATGAAGAAAATTGGTTTTGTGAATTAAATTAAGTGAAGAATCAAACTCAGAAACCTGAGAATGAGGAGATGGGGCCCTGACACACTCAGAAAAAGTCAGAATACTCCAACTATGATGGTGGAGTGTGCAAGGAAGAAGAAAAATAGAGATTCGTAGTCTCACACCTCAAAACACAAGCCAAGAAGAATGCTAAGAAAAAGCATGATCCTAACAGTGATTTTCTTATGTTTGTTTAGCTTATGCTATTTAGGACTGACTGTGTGTATTTAGAACAAATTTTTTTGGTTGGGAAGGCATCCTACAAAGAAGGATATCTAAAAGGAGAGGTTTCAGGTATGTTATGGTGGGGGCAGGCCATCCTCTGAGATGATGACTCGACAGAGGCAATGAGCTGGGGAGTACCTACCAATTGGATCATGTGATCACTGACAGATGTTCCTGGGTAAGATGTTGTTTAAGAAAGATGTGTATATTTTGATTTTGTGCAAGTTTGGTAAGACACAGAGAGAGAAAAATGTGCTTTCTACAATTCTTTGTGTCAACCATCAGCTGGGCATGACTTCCAGCATATAGGTTTCCCTCATTTTTAATGTGAGCTAATAATGCAACAAATCAGAATGCAATGCAAGTGTTTTAAACCCAAATCAAAGTGTAATATTCGATGTAGCAAGAGATGAACAGGAAGAGGGATGCTCTTTCACTAATGCAATGCAAAAGAAAGGAAGATGTGTTCTTTTTAAAGCACCAAAAATATGATTGTTTTTAGACAATAGAAAGAAGGAGAAGGATTCCAAAGAAGAAAATTAATGTGGAAGATTTTCGAAGGGAAACAAACACACAACTTTCACCTAGGAATGAATAAATGCAAAAGAACCCCTGATGGGTCCCACCGGGTGTGCCAAAATGTTTCACCATTTTCTTTACCTTTTCGAAATGATGAAACATATAAGGGTAAGGGCCAAGGAGGAATACCTGTTAAATGTTGGTCGGTTGATGGTTGTTGTGTGTGTTCTGACTTCTTGATCCACAGCTGAATGTGAGAGCTTCCTTTTGGCTAGGAGGAACTACCTGTAATAGAAAACAAGACCACAAAAGGATAGTTAAATGATATATGACAGTGGACTACCTAACGTATGCTAGTTCTAGGAAGTGTGATACTTCCTAGATGGTTGTCAATCCACTATTTAAAACAAGTTAATGTGAGAAATAAAAAAATTCCTACTGTAGTTGATATGATTTAGGTATCTCATTCAAGTACAATAAGCAAATCCAATCACAACAGGCTAGGCTATAGTTGGATCTGAGAGGTGAGGTGTCTGTCAAGGTACTGGGACTGGTCAAGGTTTGATTCTGGGTTATTTAGGTCAACTGGTAGGGTGATTGTTGGGTTTATTCTTGGTCAAGGTGTAAAACACAAAGACCGACATCAGCTAAATGTGACCGATGTCGGTTTAGGTAGAACCGACGGAGGTTGTGGATAACTGGCATTGGTATGGTCGAGGTAAAAGAAACTCAAATAGATTAAATGGAAGGGATGATCTGAGGTCAAATAAAGTTTGGGAGAGTGAATGGGAAGGTCTGTAGAGGTCTTAGGTATGCTCAGAAGTATACAGTAAGTGAGGATAGGTGATTTGGTGATATGGGTGAAGGGATATTTGAGTTCACAAGAAAGTGGGTGATGAAGCAATAAGCATGCAAAGAATAGATTAATAATAGGAGTAATAAAGATTACTAACTGAAATAAACCCTACTGGTTAGGGCCATACTTACTGTGTTAAGGATCTGATGGCTAAGTGGTGGATGTGGTTGATCAGAGAATACGTGTATGGTCCTGTAGCGGTGATTTCCTAGAGTGCTCCCGTGAATGCAATGGCTCTATGATTGATCCTGGTGATGGCTCTGGATGTCTGGATGTGTAAAAGGATGCTTGTTTCACTTGCATGCAGCTCTGATCTCCTTTCTTGCTCTCAGAATGTGCCAACCCAAAAACAAGGTTGTTTGGGTGAATAAATGGTAACCGACGATGGTTCCGGGTTGACTGGCATCAGTTTAGGGGTGACTGGCATCGGTTAAGGTGGGATTCCCTAGGTTTACTAAAATGGGTAGATCTTTCTAATTTCTTGGGCCCAGTTAGTTTATTCTCACAGATTAGAATGGAAACTTCCCTTCTAATGAGCGGGAATGTGGTTAGAGATATTTTAGGGATTGATTTTAGGGTTAGACCAAATCTTAGCTCATTAAGGCAAGTAAGACTTAGTTATTGTTAGTTATGGAAACATGCCAAGAATAGGTCTAGGGTGAGGTGATAGGTGAGGTGGAAATTAGCTTAATTAAAATAATTAAGTAATGAATATTGTGAGGATGGGTATTAATTTAATTAAGTTAATTAAATTAATATTAATGTGGGGTGGAAGGGGCCATGGTTAGATGAGTATGCTTGAGCTGGTTATTTGACAAGGGACCAAGGGGAGTGTGACCCAATTTTGGTGTCTACACTTTACTGCCTGTCAGTGCTCTCTACCTGGATCACTCATAAACTGCCTCACTACTCCCACTACATGGGAAATATCAAGCCTAGTGCATATCATAGCATACATCAAGCTTCCAACCCCTGATGAGTATGATACCCTAGACATCTATATTCTATCCTCCTCAGTCTTGGGACTTTGCTCCTTTGATAATTTAAAGTGACCTACCAAAGGAGTACCGACCGATTTAGCATCCTGCATACTAAACCTCTCCAAGACCTTCTTTATATACTCTTCTTGAGATAATACCAGCTTCCTCTCCTTCCTATTTCAAGTTATTCTCATACCAAGGATTTTTTTTACTACCCCCAAATCCTTCATAGCAAAGGAGTCACCTAGCTGCTTCTTGAGTACCTTTATTTCCTGCATGTTCTTCCCTGCAACAATCATATCATCTACATACATACACAGAATAATATAACTACCATCAAGAAACTTCTTGATGTACATGCAATGGTCTGAGTGACGCCTAGAGTAACCCTACTCCTGCATAAAACTGTCAAACTTCATGTACCACTGCCATGGAGCTTGTTTCCAGCCATACAAGCTCTTCTTTAATTTACACACTAACCTCTCCTTCCCTTTGACCTCATAACCCTGTGGCTACTACTTGTACAATTCCTCCTCCAACTCACCATGAAGGAATGCATTCTTCACATCCAAGTGTTCTAAGTGTAGGTCTTCTATAGCCACTAAACCAAGACCAGTCCTAATAGAAGTCATTTTAACAACTAGAGAACAAATTTCATCAAAGTCTATACCTTTCTTCTATGTAAATCCTTTAACCACCAACCAGGCCTTGTATCATTTCCTGCCTCCATCTTCCTCTTTGATTCTATACACCCACTTGTTCTGAAATTCTCTCTTGCCCTCAGTTAGCTCCACCAGATCCCAAGTCTGGTTTTCCATTATAGATCTATGCTCTTCGTCCATGGCCTACTCCCACTTCTTCCTAGCATCCACCTGCACTGCTTCCTCAAAGCACTCTGGCTCTCCACTGTTAGTGAGCAATAAATAATTCGAAGATGGAGTAAATCATTCAGGTTCCCTTCTTACCCTAGAACACCTTCTCACCTCAAGAATTTTGGGGTTCCTGATGAGTAGGTACTTGAACTAGCTGTGCTGGAACATGTTGAACCTGAACCGACCCCTTGGACACCTTGTTGTCCACAATGTCCTCTAACACCATGTATTCTTTATTTGATTCCTCCTTTTGTTCCTACAAAAAATCTTTATACATGATTTTTTCATTAAAGACAATATATCTAGACCGAAATATTTTCTTGTCTTTAAGACTCCAAACACGGAAACCAAAATCATCTTCACCATATCCAACAAAGGTGCATTTCTCATACTTAGCCTCTAACTTGTTCCTATCATCTTTATCAATGTGAACAAATACCTCACATCCAAATACTCTAAGAAATGAGCAATCAATTTTCTTACCAGACCAAGCCTCCTCAGGTATACCTCTATCCAAGGCCATAGAGGGTCCTTTATTAATCAGATAAACAGTTGTGCTTACCGCTTCCACCCAAAACATGAGTGACAACCCCACATGTAACCTCATGCACGTAGCACACTCCATGATTGTCCTTTTCATTCTCTTTGACACTCCATTTTCCTTTGGAGTATTTGCAACTGTTCTTTGCCTGCGGATCCCATTTACTGAACAATAATCAATAAATTCATTGTTGTAATAATCCCTTCCATTATCTAACCTGAGACATTTCAACTTGAGACCTGTTTCATTCTCAACCAAGTTTTTCCATATTTTCAAAGTTTCAAACACATCATATTTCTTTCTAATGAAATATACCCAAAATTTTCTAGTTGCATCATCAATGAAAGTCATGTAATAACATGAATCACCAATAGAGTTTACCTTAGCTGGCCCCCATACATCTATATGCACTAACTCAAACTTACCCTCCTTCCTACTAGGTCCAACCTTGGGGAATCTCACCTGCTTCTATTTCCCATAAATATAGTCCTCACAGAAGTTCAAATCTAACTCCTTTAATCCAGGTAACCTATCCTTTATAATATGCATGCCCTTATGACTCATATGACCGAGTCTTTGGTGCCAAAAAGTTACATCTCCATCTGTAGCAACTAAAGTACAATAATCAACACCACTGGTTAAATAAAATGTACCAGTTTTATTACCTCTTGTAACCATAAGAGCTCCCTTGGTAACCTTCCAAGAATCTGCTGTAAAAATGACAGTACAACCATCACTACCAAGTTGTCCCACTGATATCAAGTTCTGTCTCAACTTAGGCACATGCCTGACATCCTTAAGTAGCCATGTGTTCCCATTCTACATTTTCACCTGAACACAACCTTTCCCTACTATGCTGCATGGTTCATCATCACCAAGATATATATGTCCAAAATCACCTTGAACAAAATCAATAAAGTAATGTCTATGTGGGGTGGCATGGAAAGAATCCCTTGAATCTAACACCTAAGATTCAACAATATTATCTAAAGAAAGAATTAAGGCATCTTGAAAAACATCACCTGTTGCCACATTTACCTCTTTAGTTTCCTCCTTCTTGTTCTTCTTATCCTGAAGAGTCCAGCAATATTTTTTAGCATGACCAACCTTCCCACAGTGCCAACATTATAACTTACTCTTTGAATTTTACCTTCCGCGATCATTCGACTTCCCACGGTTACCTTTCCCTATGTTCTTTTGTCTCCCTCTACTCTCCACCATTAAAGCAATTCCAGAAGTAGAAGTGCTCTTCCTTTGCATTTCCTCACTTAGGATCACACCTATCACATCCTCAAACTTCAGATTTGAGTTATTAGAGACATAATTACTGACAGCCATAACCAAGTTGTCCCAGCTATTTGGTAAGGAGCACAAAATCAACAAAGCCTTGACCTCATCATCAAAGTCAATTTTTACCAAGTTTAACATACTCACAACCATATTAAATTCATTCAAATGATCAACAATAGAACCATTCTTAGACATCTTCATATTAAATAACTTTTTCATCAAAAACATTTTATTAGAGGTAGAGGGTTTTTCATATAACTTCCCCAACGCACTCATGAGACCTTCTGTGATCTTCTCCTATGATATGTTGAAAGAAACCGAAGATGTAAGGCATAAACGGATTGCCCCAAGCACCTTTCTATCTAGCAACTCCCAATCCTCATCCCACATGGTTGTAGGTTTCTTTTATTTTCCAGCCAAAGGAACATGGAGGTCCTTCTGATATAAGTAATCCTCCATTTGCATCTTCCACAAACCAAAGTTATACCCATTGAAATTCTCAACCCTCAATCTGCCCTCATCTGCCATAGCTCCCACTCAATCTAAACTTTCCCTGTGATTTACAATTTCAGAAAAAAACCACCAAAGCTCGTATACCAATTGTTAGGAATTAGAGAACAAATATGCGGAAACAATTCCTCAAACCACAGCAGTAGAAAACTATATAGTAGAATTATACTTGTAGAAATATAACAACATAAATGAATAATGCACAAAAGAAGACAAGACAAGATTTAACGTTGTTCACCCAATGTGGGATACGTCCACCAAGAACTTGCTCAGTATTCAATACATGGGATACGTCCACCAAGAACTTGCTCCATACCCGAACATTCAATACATGGTAGTACCATATTTCCACATGGAAGAAGTGTTTGAGTGAGCTAGGCATGTGCATAAGGAAAGATTCATTATTTTTAGGGTTTGGTAGAGAAAAAATTCGTAGCTATGGCACACGAGGGAACAAGAAATTGTGATGAAATAGAGGAAAACCAAGGTGCAAGGGTAAGGTGTTGAAACAATTACAGTTTTCAGAACACATTTTTACTTAAACATAATAATGACACTCAAGAGAGCTCTAGCCATTGTGAAGGAGACCGAGGAAGCACCACATAAGTGGTTTGAAAAAATGTAATACCTAGAGGAGGTTATCAAAGGGAGATCATGCATCTTTGGAAATCCTAATTTTCCGTACCAATGTGCTCATATTGTGCATACAGGAAAATATTACTTCTATATTTACATGATGGAGAAAGAGAACTTAATGGAAAATTTGAGATAAATCCCATTGACTGGGATTGTAGTGTATCTCCATCTTGAGACAACTCAAAAGAGTTAATCCTCCTTACTAACTGATGATATATGGGCCACTCCAAAGTGCATCAAAATTTGAATGGACACCCAAGTTTAGCTCTATTAGTATCCCATTTTAAGACTATATTACCTACTTGGAAGGTCTGAGCTCTAGCCTTTCTTTCAAACCACTACTTTGTTGATATAATGTTTCTCTAAATTGATCAAAAAGATTTTCTTAATTCTTCACGTTTAATCAGCTATGCCATTCTGATTTCTCTTTGGCCTGTGCCCTCAAACTCTAGTTGTTGGGCTATCTCTAGTGAAGGAAACTCTAGTGATAAATGAATCCTTAATTCTTTACCATAAACAATTTTTTAAGGTGAAGTACCTATTTCTTTCTTCACCATGATTATGTCTACCCAGAGCATGTGTGAGAACTTTTGTGTTCCACTGCCTCTGGTTGATATCCATTTTCCTCTTCATGATTCTGATCAGGTTCTTGTTAGTAGACTCTGCCAAGCCATTTCCTTGAGGGTAGTAGTTGGAAGAAGTCTTCAAGTAAATTCCAAGGACTAAGAGCCCAATAATAAATTCTTGTACTAAGGAATGATTTTGCATTATCAGAGATAATGGTCTGAGGAACACTAAACCTTGTTACAATACCTTTGAGAAATTCAAGGATGACTAAATTGGTTGATTCCTTGAGCATGATAGGCTCTATCCATCTGGTGAAGTAATCATATATTGTCAACACCCACTTATGACTAACACTTGAAGGAGGGTTAATCATGCCTGATGAAGTCAAGACCCCATTGTGTAAAAGGTTGATTCAATTGGATTGGGTAGAGGGGAAATGCAACCAATTTCTTCTTTCCTGCAAAGAAAGCACATTCTTTGCATTTCATGACCCACTTGTGCATGCATCAAAAAGAGGGTAGGCCAAAAGTATCCTACCTTGATGATCTTCATTGTTTTTTCTTGGAAGAGAAGTTTCCACTAGAATCCATCATGAAATTATGCTAGAACTTTTTCAATTTATGCACCGTCAATACACCTCAGCAACACACCATCAATATTTATTTTGAAGAGAACACCATCAATGAGTGCATAAGGAATAGATTCAGCCTAGATGTCATCTTTTTTCTTTGTTCATACTAGGAGGGTATGCACCAGAAGAGAGAAATGTTTCCATGTTCCTCCATCTAGTTAGCATGCTAGGATCTTCATTTTTCTCAACTTCAGCATGTGGGAGCTCTTCATCTAAGAAAAAGAAGTATCTTGATCATTCTGCACATCCTCAACAAGTTGTCTTGCAGAAAGTGCATTTCCTCTAACCAACTTCATGGCTTTGATAGTCACATCATACTCCATGATTTTGGTCACCCATCTATCTCTTTTCTCACTGATTTCTTCTCCCATGATGAATTCCCTCACACTAGAGTGTGAAACTAACACCTTGACATGATTTTTGGTGAGCATACTCTTGAATTTATTTAGCATGCACGTGATGGTGAAAGATACTGTTTCTCCATGTGATTATATTTCAATTCATAATCCTTCAGTGTTTGACTAAATAAATCCACTGGTTTCTCCAGTCCTTGTTCATTTTCTTGAGTTAAGACAACAACAACACTAGCATCAGCTCCATAAGCATAAAGGATAAAATCCTTGGAGTAATCTATATTGATGAGTGTTGGGGCATAAGAAATTTCTTTCTTGATCTTGTTAAAGATTTATTTTCCTTCTGATTTTCCATTTGAAGATTGTGTCCTTCTTGAGCATGAGGGTGATGGGCCTAACCAATCCTGCAAAGTTAGGAATGAATCTCCTAACAAAATTGATTTTTCCTAGGAATGACTACAAGGCCTTCTTTGTGTGTCTTGATAAGGAAAGAGAGAGAGGATGGATTGAGAAACATTCTAAAGATCAATGGAAATTCCATCCTTTGAGATAATATGGCCCAGAAGCTTACCTTGCACAACAACAAAGTTACACTTCTTGGGGTTAAGAGATACCCCAAATTCTCTACATCTCTCAAATACTTTCTCCAGATGCATCATGTGATTTGTACTCTACTTTGAGAAGATAATTATGTCATCCAAGTAAACTAGGATGAACTCATTGATATATCCTTTGAAGGAAATGTCCATTTCTCTCTGAAATGTTGTACCTACATTTGACAAACCAAAAGGCATTTTATGATAGGCATATGTTCCCCATTTGGTTGTAAATGTTGTTTTGAATTGATCCTCTTCCTTGACCATGATTTGATTGAAACCAGAGTACCCATCATCAACAAAAAAACCATTTTGTGCCAGCCACAGTCTACAAAATCTACTTCATAGAAGGAAAAGGCTAATGATCCTTCAAAGATGCATTATTCAAATCTTTTAAATCAACACAAAGTCTAATTTTACCATTCTTCTTGCGCACTGGAACAAGATTTGCCACCCAAGTAGAGTACTTGATGGGAAATATTATTTTTGCCTCAATGAGTTTGGATAACTCCTTCCTCATGAGGGGCTCTATCTTAGGATTGATGGGCCTTTGCTTTTTTCTGATGGGCTTGATGCTAGGAGCAAGATCAATGGAGTGTTGAGAAATACTTGGATCAAATCCTTTGAGTTCTTCATATTCCCACGAGAAGATGTCCACATATTTATGACATAGAGAGATGAAACCTATTTTTTCATCTTGTGCATATTCTTTACCAAGCATCAACTCTTTTCCATGCACAATAGTGACTGGAGTGTAGTCTTCTTGCATACGTGCATATTCTTTTCTTCACCCTTGAACTCATCATCAGGATGAATATGTGCTCTAAGGTGACCAAACCTTTAGGTAACTTTTTTGTCTTAAGTTGAATCACTTGGTCACCATAGTTTTCATGCAAGTCAACTTGCATGTTTGAAGAGAACTCAACTTCATTCTGAATGAACTGGACAATCTATGCATCATTGTCAAACACTTGCTAACTAGTTTCATTGTCTGGAATGGATGGCATGACTATCATCTTAATGTGTTATGCATTTACTTGGACAAAATCCTTAGCATGTGAGAATTGTGAACCAAGGGTTTTCATCTGATCAACTTCTTTTTTCAAATTTTCTTGGCACCACCTATAGATTGAGAGCTTCAAATCTCTCTAAGAGGTCCCAAACTCTATGTTTATAAGATTTCAAAAGATTATTATTTGTTGTGCACTTGTTTGTGGCATGGTGGATGATCAATTCAGTGTATTCAAAGATCTACAATAACTTGATCTGCCTCTTCTCAGAAATTAGAAGACCATGCACCAACGTTTCATATTTTGCTACATTGTTGGAGCATGCAAACTATGCAACCTGTGTGAAGAAGAATAACTTCTCAACCCTTGGGAGAAATGAGAACAACACACCTATGCTTGTGCCATTTCTACTTCTAGAACCATCAAAATACATTTTCCATAGTCCAAAAGTTTCATCATTTTTTCTTGAGTGGGTAGGCAACACAACTTCTTCTTCAA
Source organism: Taxus chinensis (assembly GCA_019776745.2). NCBI lineage: Eukaryota > Viridiplantae > Streptophyta > Pinopsida > Cupressales > Taxaceae > Taxus > Taxus chinensis. The sequence goes on from JAHRHJ020003402.1 coordinate 25,840, forward strand.
GGATGCAATAAGTACCAAGACTAGTTTCAATAGTTGTATCATAGGGATCAAATTCATAATTCATCTTTATCCCATTCATCTAATAATAGATCAGGTATGGAGGGAGGAATGGGTTTCTCTTTTGAAACTGAATCTTGTTCTTGGCCTTCTTGGATTAGGAAATTAGCTTGGAGAGGGGATGGTCATATGACTCAACATGATAGGAAAATATAGGCTCAACTTGTATGGTAAATAGGGTACCATACCTTGTTCTTAGTAACATATGAGACCAATTAGAAGACAAGTAACCACCCACCTTGGCAGTGAAATCTCTTGATAGGAAAATGGAAAACAAAGGAGGTAAGTCAATGATTGACACATCTTGAGTTATAGTTAGACTTGGACATGCATGAAGGGTTAACTCAAGATCCTTGATGACTCCTAGGGTGGTGGTAGTTGAGCCATCAAGTTGTAAGACCCCTTTGGACATAGGGTTGTACATAAGGCCTAGGACACCAATAATTTTCTTAGGCATGACATAAGTACTAGCCCCTGAGTCAATCATACTTTTGTGAATGAGGTGTTTTCTTACTATCAAGGACATATAAAAGGGTAGGGTTTTAATAACATTTCTTACTTTCTTCTCCTTTATTTGAAAAAGGTTGACAACAACTTGAGGTCTTTGGATAACTGGATCAGCACATGTGGAGAGTTGTGCCAGAGCTTCATGCAAATAGGTCACGTTGAGATGGAATGGCCAAGGGCATCCCACATTGTGACATTTACATTTTTCTTCTTCATCTGGTCCACAATGTTGAATGGAAGGCCCATGGACTTGTGCATTTGAGGCACAACAACATCTTTTCTTGATTTTTCAGGTGCTGAAGAGGTAGGGTCCTTAGCTTGCATACAGAGGCTTGACCTACCAAAGGAGGGTGTGCACCACTTTATGTTGGAACATTGTGTGGAACCTCACGGCATGAAAATGTGCACTCAGAACTATTAGGGATGCATTCATCCTTTTTTTGAGGATCAGTCTAATTGGTAGAAGTAGAAGGTTGCATGCCTAGCTTCTAACATTCTCTTCTTGGACCTTGTGTTATCAACAACCTGTGCGTGTGGCCTATTTGAGCTATTCCATAGCTTGGTTTTTTATTGCATAGAAGTCCTCAACACCAAAGAACATAAGGTTGGTCTCAGAATAACTTCTTGACATTTCTTCATTTTCTGGTTCATGCATGCTAATGGAAGGCTCATAACTTAAAGCATTCTAAATCATGTAGGCCTACACATGCAAGGAATTTGTGTAGTTGTACTGACTGTGTGGAAAGTTGCAAGGAAAGCACCATTCTGTCTCTTGGACCATGTTATTTTGTACTGGAACTAGTGCTTTTCTTGTGCTGGGCACTGGAAGGGGTTGTGTAGGGGAAACTATCTGAAGAGGAAGGTGTGCATTAGCATGCCATCTATCATTTTTTTTGTTCTTCCCATATATCTGATTTGGATATTGATTTCTAAAGGACTAATGGCTTTAATTAAATCCTTGATTAGAATTACTTTTATGAAGGCTTGCGCCTGCTGCTTTTCTAGGATATAACTTTATTGGAAAAATTTCTAATCAAGGATTTCATTTCTTCATCCTATTTTTGTTGATAGGGAGAGTATGATGTGGATGCAATGGGTTTGGAACTCTTCTCAGGAATGGGAGAAATGGAAGGCTGAGGTGCTTGAGGAAATTTAGGAAATAAAGGCATAGGTAGTCTAGGGGCTATTTTCCAGCTTGGATTAAGACAATTTTCTTGCCCTAATGGCTATAGGATAGGCATCAGGAAGTTACAACACCCATAGACTGTATCATTACTACAATGTCAAAATTCATAGCTCTCAATAAGTAAATAAAAGCACCTTGAGGGGTTGTTCTTAAGAGGGTTGGAATTATGTCCCATGTCTTCTGAAATCTGAAGTTGAAATCAGCCATGAGCTCATTGGGATCTCTCTTGATCATTGTGAGTTATTCTAACAAGGATATATTATCATCTTTCTCCTCAAATTGATTGTAAAGCGTAGTACCAAGTCCATCCTAGTTAGTGATAGAGGTAGGTCTTAAGCTTATATACCATTGAAGCACTTTTCCTTTGAGTGAAGAAGTAAACATCCTTACAACTACATCATCTTCAGTAACTAGGTGAATAGAGCATACATTTGTAATGTCTTGAATGTGCTCAGTAGGGGTAACTTGATTCTCACCAGTAAAAAATGGTATACTTTTGAGTGCAGCTACTGGTATATCATGTTGTGTGGGAAGAGCCAAAGGACTACCACCATTGAAGCTGAAAAAGGGAATATTTCTCTATGCCATGACTGGAAAGGGTCTGAATACCTTGGTAGAGTGTGTAAAAGGTCTTCCAAGAGGAGGGGTAGATTGCACCTTTGCGTGGAAGATGGAGATGCATGTGATGGTCCTACTACTTCTTCTTCTTGGAGACAACTGAAGATATTCAAAAGGATTCTTCAACTACTTGCACTCTATCTAGTATGTATCCTTCTCATGAAATAGTGCATGCTGACTGCTGAAAATAGTAGATATGGATATTGGGAGTTTCCAAATGTGTTGAAACAAGCCTCCAAAGGATGGAAATCACTAAGTCACACACCAAAACTTAGTAATAATGAAATATAAGCTTTCAATACTTGGTCCCACCAGGTGTGCCAAAAACTGTTGGAGCTCAAAATTACACCCATCCCAAATCAGGATGAACTGGGGCTTTGAGGAAACATGGGACTGTCTCCAAGTTGTGGGACTTGCTTGAGACAGACCTCCGGAGAAGGTTGGATTCCTCTACCTATTTCTACTACTAAAACTACTCCTAGGAAGGGAAATGCAACTACCTATCACTACTCTATGATTCCAAGGGACCAGGGTGAGAAGGAGATGCATGAAAATGAAAACCTAAGCTAAGGGGAGGTGATAACACCAGAAAGAGGGGGATGAACACTTAGTTGAGTGAAAATGAAGGGAAAATATGCACATAGGGAGGGAAGAAAAACGTGCCACAGTCTGAAACAACACTCACACACTTTTTCATTGAGCACAATAGAAAATAAACCTCCAAGAGACATAAAATATGCACAACAAATCAAAATGTAAAAGGAAAGGAAAGAATATGCAATAAAATGTAAACTAGGGTAGAAAATAGCCACAAAATAAGATTTTATTTATTCCAAGTGATGCACAATTGATTACAATGGTGAAAGAGGAAGGTATCCACATGCAAAAACCAGATCTAAGGCTTATAACTCAAAATGCCAAGGAACAATGCTCTGAACAATTCCCTTAGCAAACCAAGAGGGTCCAACCTTTTACAAATGAGAATTGTTCAATCAATATATAGAAGAAGGGGAGAGAAGAGGAGGGAAAGAGAGGGAAACTAAGATATTTTCAAATCTCTAACCACCAACAACAAAACATTAAATGCCTGTAAATAAACCTATAGCACTGTCAGATCCTCCTCCCCATGTCAACTTAGCTTGTGGAAGAAGGAAGGAGACCAAATCTCATCAAATATGGGTGGTTGAGTTGACTGGATGTGTGCATTAATGGATGAAGTCATGTTTTCCCCATTTCACCTACCAAATCCCACCCAAAAATCTTATTTTTAAAATCCTAGTGTGTAGCCTGCGTCAATAGCTTTCCAAAAAGACCAAGAGCACATGAATCTAAGCTCTGTAGCAGAAGTTATGATGATTTGAAGTTCATAGTACAAGATGAACATGCAAGACATGTTATGATATAGTTCAAAAGGATTCAGCTGACTGTATTGTTTTGTATTTTTCTTCCACATGTCATGCATTCATTTGATGTGAGGATTTGGCACGCAAATGACATGTTCTGATAGGTTGTCATGTGTCATACACTTTAACTGAAAAGTTGACATGTGGCACTCATTGACTAGCATAGAAAGATTGTATTTGGCACATGCACAAGAAAAGAGGCATAAGAAGGAATAATGACAAGGTCTTCAAGTGTGCATGTGAGAGTGTATGTGAGGAGTGGGAAGAAACGAAGCATTTATGCAAAGGTATGTAAGTATGAGAAGAAAGCAAGGGAGCACAAGAAAAGGATGCATAAAATAAATCCTGCAAGGGAAATGTGCAAAGATGTAAGGTGGAAAGGGAAAATGAGCATGCATAAGGAGATGCCCAAGAATCGGGAAGGAAGGGCATGCATGTTAAAACATTCCAGGGACTCGGCCAAAATGGAAGGCAATCCCATAGATGCTTGCAAGAGGGTACACAAAAATATTGGTGTGGATGCACAAAGATTATGTGTGTAAGGAAATGTAAGGAGGTATAGGAATGGAAAAGGAAGGTGGAAGTGCATGGACGAAAGTGAGGAGAAGGAAGAGCACAAGGAATAAGTAGGGAGGGCGCATAAGGATGCACATGAAGAACTGTAGCCAAGAAAAAGTGCCAAGGTTTAAAAATAAGAGTGTGCAACCCCTAAAATTTGATGTCAAATCCATAATGGAACTATAAGTTATCTACGTAACCAAGGTGGTTATTTTGGGAAACATGTACATGTACCGAGGAAGGACATGGATAAAATACACCAGTGCATGTGAGAAGGTGATCGGGGATAGGAAGAAGGAGCACATATTTTTCTAAGGCATGTAAATGTGTAGGGGAAACATAGAATATTGGAAGAAGGTAGCATGAAAAGCATGACAAGATGAAATAACAGGTGTGCATTTTAAGGATGTGCAGAAGGAAATGCAAGTGCACAAGGAAGGGAGTGTCAGGAAAGAATGCAAAGGGGAACTAGTGCATGCACAACAATGTGTGGTACTCAGGAAGAGATACATGCATGAAGAAACTATACTGGGGACCTTTAAAAAAGGAAGGAAAGTCCACAAGTTCATGTGGTATAATGCACAAGTATCAGGGAATTAAAGTGAACATACAAATGAGTGTGTGCAAAGGGGAAATGAAGGGAGATAACAGAATACAAGGAAAGTAAGAGTGCATAAAAAACACACAAAAGAAAATGAAGGAAAGAGGAATAACAAAGGAAACACATAAGGGTGTGCACAAAGAACTGCAACTTAAAAAATACAACAAGGAAGAAAACCATCGGTGCGCGTAACCTAAACACTTGATTCCGGAGCCAGAATGGAACTACAAGTTGTCAAAATAACTAGGGGTTATTTTAGACAACATTTTGATGATTTTCGGGGATATCTGTCTGCTAGATGAGGGAGATGAGTGGCCTTGAAGCATCCATTGGGAATGGAGTCATCTTGAAAGCAATTTTTTTTTATTTTTTACTTGAAGAACTGACCCCTTAAGTCATTTGAAAAACTTCCTAGACTTATTACTAAAACTGTTACTCCCATATGAAGATATTTTGATTTGAATTTATGAGAGTGGAAAACTTCTAGATACTGTATCCTTATAAATCTGAAAACTTATGCATAGTAACATCCATCTTGGAAGCAACAAAAATGTGTGCACAAGAGCACACGATTGGAAAGAAACCTACATTACCAACAAAAACTGTGTGCAAGAGCGCACTTAGAGGAATTGAAACTACTCTAATATGTACATGATGTAAAGAAATCAATGGAAGTGCTTGAGACAAATCACATTATTAGAACATTTAATATTAAGTGTTATTATAAATAAACTATAATTTATAATTAAATAAATTAGAATATATAAACGACGTGTATAATATTCTAATTTATTTAATATAAACTACATGTTTAGTATGTTAATTAATTATTTAAAGATCAATTAATGGTTAATGGGTACAATGTGAGAAGTCACACATGTTTGATTTATTTATATTGATATGTGGGGTCATTTCAAATGTAATGAATTCATAATTCACGTGATGAATTCATGGCGGAGAGAAGTGAGGGGAATGTATATGTATTGGACTGAATTTCTCACTAAAGGAATTATCTCTTTTTGTGGTTTTTACCTTTTGGGGGTTTTCCATGTCAAATATGTGTGTCTATGTTATTTTATTTTATTGTATTTGTTATAATGTTATTATAATATTTTTAATATTAATTTAATTAATATTGAATCTTATTTAATGGTTAATGTGTTTAACCCCTCAGATCTGACATGGTATCAGAGTAGGTTAAAAATATTTCAAATAAATAAATAAATTTAATCTGATGCTTGGGAGTTTAAATTTAAGTTTTTAATACCCAAACTATTTTTTCTTTTTTCTAGCATAAAAAACCATTAATTCTTGACTATGATGATGCCACATTCAAGGTCTCAAAGATACCTTTCCAATGAGACATATTTTGCATAATTTGGAGATTTGAAGAGAAAGTTATGGCCATTTAAAGTTGTGCATCTCAGGAGAACAAAAATTTGACATGTGGCAGATTATAATTTTCTTTAAGTTTTCCTATGTTCACTTTTTTTATTATTTCCTTCTTTCCCTCATGTCTACCTTTAACCTTTCACGTGTCTCCTTTGACTACCTCAACCCTACCCAGACCCAAAACCTTTTATTTTAAACTTGGTTTATCCCGTGGGCTCGAGGCCCACAAAATATATTTGGTTGAAAATCATGTGGAATTATTCCATGTGTCCCTCCTTTAGTGCTTGGATGTATGACATGTGTGCACCCTTTTAAATCAATTTCTACCTTTATATTATTTACTTTCCTTGATCAAAGATCATTATGTTAACATATATGAGTTAGATTGTTGTCATTGATGTAAAAGTTCATTAATGAAAAAGAGGATGATCTAGGAGTGCTAGAAGATGCTTGGTATGATTATGACATAGAAAAACAAAGTGTGGCATGGTGAAAAGCAATGAAGATGGTTAGAATGGTTTGAACTTAGTCTAATAATGCCTAATCAGGAGACCTAGTTATCTTAGGTGATAGAGAATGATGGATAGAGTTGCATGATGGCTTGAGGATCATGGTCAAGGCATGGAGAGCATGAGGGAGTGTGTTGAGACACTCATATGAGTCTCAGAGTGTAGGTACATGTTTGAGCATGGTTTTCATGTGATCATCTAGACCTAGTCTAGGTGCTTGAAGGTCAAATAGAGCATGAAAGTGAAGTTGCAGAGCTATTTGATCCCATGAGGGCATGCAGATGTGTGAGACATAATGTCTCAAGGTGTGTTATATTCTTTTGAAGAGCTTTAGAATAAATGTATGGTGTTCTTCTACTTGGTTATGACCTAAACTATGCAAAACCCTAAGACCTGGTTGGGTAAGTCCTTGTGGTGGTGAGGAGATACAGGTCTATTTATGATAAAGATGATGATTGGATAAGTTAGAAGAGGTTTTCCTAGTATTGTGGGCTAAGTTTCATGTCAGTATGAAGAAGGTTTTGCAAGATATGATGTTTTTGGTCCTATCGAGCTCAAGAGAGTGCATTTTCTAACTCGAAGTGAGAGAAAAATTCTTTTTGGCATGTGTAATGTTTGCATGGGACCTTGATCCTTTCATGGATGTTGAGGAATGGAGTTAATAATATCTCAGAGTTGGAATGAGATCAAATGAGGTCCAAACATTTATGAACAATTGCTAAGAAGGTATGTTTTTTATGAGTCTTGAAACCTCTAGTTTGCTAGCAATGGAGAAAAAATTTTATTGTTTGAGTCTAGAATGGATTTTATCATAAAATTTGATGATTGGATTATGGAGATGAGTCTCCCAAATTTTAGATGGTGGTGGTTTCAGGTCATGACACTTAGCGGAGCCCACTCAAAATCCCTTGTTTTCAGGAAAGAAGGTTCACTCTCATGTTTTCCATTAGAACCTATGAACTAAATTAGTGTTCTGAGATGTATGGAGATCCATTCTACATGTTTTGATTGATTTCAGAGCTTTGTAAGTCCATTTTATGGTATTTACACATGTCAAAATAGGTTGACTGGTTTTTGGGCCTAAAAGGGAAGTTTTATAGTCATGGTGAATGGAAGCGCTGTTAGAACTTGTGTGCATTATGATTAAGTTGATGATGCGATACATATGGATTTGTTTTAAACATCTCATGTTATGTGTTGGAATCATTGGTTGATCTCTAGAAGTCAGATTTTGTGTCATAAAGAGGTCACAAGTTGACCTACTTTGACTGGTTCAGGAAAGCAGGCTTTGGTTGAAGATTGGTTTGAAATACCAATATGTTGGCTTAGTTGATGATGGATATCCATTAGAGATTGAAGAGGGATTAAATTTTATCCTACTAAATACATTTATAGAGCTTTAAAGTGTCATCAAGGGTATAAGAAGGTCTCATTTAAAAATCTGGTTCCTAGGCAGTTCAATTTGCTTGAAGAGGAGAAGTTGTTCTATTTTATTTTTTGGTTTCTTCATGAGGTCTAACATTCTTGGTGATGTTATTCATGTATTTTATTTCCATTGAGTTGTTACATGGTATAGTTACGTTGTTTTGGATGATCTTGGAATTCATTGTTGAATATTGGTTCCTGGAAGTGCCTGATTTGAGTAGGAAACAATCCTACTTGGTGGTGAAGTGAGAAGAATGAGTGAATACAGAGTTCTTGTGAGCTAGATGGAAGTTGTTTATAGGATATTTTGGACATGTGTGAAGCCATTTGAGGTATGAAAATTTATGAAGCTCTTGGAGGTCTTGGAATGCTCGGTGATGGATAATTTAGCTTTTTGGCCTAGTTGTGCATTGATAGTTGTCTTGGTGCATTACCGACCCATATGGGTCTTTCATGTTGATTTATATGATGTTTTATGTTTTTTTTGTTGGTATGACTGAACTTAATGGTCATGTCTTACCTAGTTATGTTTTTGAGTTGATTCATGTATTAAAGTGCATGTAATTGTTCATTTTGAACTAGTGTGTTGTGAGAGGGAAAAGTGTGAGCAAGGTATGAGTGTGATAGTGATTTAATAGCATCAAGATATATATGAGAGAGTGTGTGAATGTATTGAGGAGATTTTATGAGCTAATTTTGTGTAAGGGTAAATTGATCCAAATCATCCCATGAAGAAGAAAGATTGAGCGAAGTAGGAGAGAGGGTGTTTGAAGAAGATTTTGAGGTGTGTGAGCTGAATTTTGTGATCACTATCAACTTGTGGGCAACAAATATCATTAGTGGTATTCTATTAAGAACTTTTTTGATGAGTAATATTCATACAAGTTACTTTTTTTGAGTAATATCAACAAGGGTTTCTATAGGGGTGGGTGCTTCCTTATGAAGTGGGTGATTCACTACTAAAACAAATATTATGTGATGTGTCATATTCATGCAATTATTTTGGTTTATATAATATAATCAAAAGTTTCAGTGGGTTTTCTTACGTCTGAGGGTTTCCCACTTACATATTGTGTTCTTTTGTACTCTCTCTCATTTATTTCATATGAATGGTTGTTTCAATATTGATTAAGCTCACATTAATGCATGGTTGAATGTTAATGGTTTACAAGGCTTAAGTAATTGAAGTTAAAGGTTTTGAAGGACTGATTCACTCCCCCCTCTCAGTTCATTGTGCTTCCAAAAATTGGTATTAAAGTAGGTCCTTTTGAAGAAGTTTAATCACTTAAAGGAGATCATTTGAAGCACAAAAATAGTGATTCAGTAGAGTGGCACTTCTAGCAACAAGGCTCCCTTGTTTGATGGAACAAACTATGAATTTTGGAGCATTATGATGAGGAATCACATCATGTCCTTAGGGTTTTACATTTGGAAATTTGTGTTAGATGGAGTATATAATTCCTTAGACTCCTCTAAAAGCAATGTAGACAAGAATCTTTGTAGTGACAACTTCAAGGGCAATGAATGCAATCATGTGTGGTCGTTGAATAAAAAATTGTGAAGGTCATGCATTGACATACCTCATCCAAAGCCAATGTGGGAGAAATTTCAATTCATTTATGAAGGAGATTCAAAGGTAAGGATATGGAAAAGCTCCAAACTTTCATAAATCAGCTTTGAAGGCTTAAAGATGAGTAAGAAGAACATTGCTGCATATTTACTCAGGGTTGATAAAGTTGTCAACACCATGAGAGGATTAGGTGAAGAAGTGAAAGAATAATGTATTGTGACAAAATGTATTAAGGTCTCTAACTCCTAATTTTGATTCTAAAGTGTCTACTATTGAGGAATCCAAGGATTTGAAGGTCATGACTATGGATGAGCTACATGGCATCTTGACTGCATATGAGATGAGGATTGTTGACTCTAAACCTATCAAGAAGGAGACTGCTTTCAAATATGAGATGAAGAAAAAGGATAATAAGGCTAATGATGATGGTGTTTCTCATGATATTGATGATGATGAACTCTTTGCAATGATTTCTACAAGAATAGAGGTTGGATTCAAGTAATTACAAAGAAAAGTTTCCTTTCAAATGCTTTAATTGTGGCAAGATATGTCATTTTTATATCAAATGCCCTCATAAGCACAAGGAGGAAGATGAAGATGAAGATTAACATGAATAAGACAATGAAAAGAATACTCATAGGTTTGATAAAGGTAATAATAATTTCAAAATGTTTGGCAAGAAGAAGCTCAAGAAGATTTTCTACTCAAAAGAAGAAACTTGTTCATTTGAAGAAAGTAGTGATAGTATTGTCTCTAATTCTGATTCTGAAATGTGAAGAATTGTGACATAGGTGATGAGGTATTGTTCATGGTAAAGGATTACATGAAGTCAACAAGTGATGGCTCCATATATGTTGGGTGACTTCATGTCTGAATCTTGGATGTACTTTGAATAAGAAGAAGATTGTGACCTTGAGACTGAACTGATAAGTATTCAAGGTGAGTTGAAACATGCCAAGGAAAAGAATAAGAAATTAAAAACACAAATCAAGGAATATGACCAAAGATTCTTATTCTAGAAGATGATAAAGATAAAGAGTGTGAGGAAATAATTAATCAACTTGAAATAATTTCATAAAATAAACAAGCCAAGGAAATGGAGATTATGTCTCTAAGGGCAGATTTTTCTAATTTATCCATCAAATCCAATACATTTAAAAAAGTTTGAAATGATCTCTAGGGATCTTGATGATATTCTAGGAATTTAAAGGTCTACATGAGAAAAGAATAGTTTGTGATTCAAAGATGACACTAAGGGAAAATGAATGATACAAAAATACATTGTTTCCAACAAGGAGATTGAAGGTCCAAGCATCAAAGAGGAGTAAAAGGAGAGATGTAAAATAAAATGTGAATAAAAATTCCATAAGGTAGCCTAATGCTTCAAGGTATGAGAGATCATTTAATGGTTATTTTTTCACTTGTAATGGCTTTGGACATAGGGAAAAGGAATATTGGAGGTTTATAAGAAATTACTACCCATGGAGGGATAATAGAGACGAGAAAACAATTAATGTGGTTTGTTATAATTGTCATGAGAAGGGACATATTGCTAGGTACTCTTTACATGAACCATCTAGCCAAAAGTGGAAGAATGAAGGTTTCAAAGGTAAGAATGAAACTATGTGCTACAATTGCAACAAGGTTGGTCACTTTGCTAGATAATGTTGTCATGGTTATTCAAGAAAAATCAGGAGGTTTTAGACTCCTAGAGTGCAAGAGAATAGAAAAGGAAAGATGTGGGAGCCTAGATAAGGTCATGACATTCCACCCAGAGTAGATGTTGAAGCAAAGAAATAATAACCACAAGTTGAAGATCATAAGAAAGAAGGAAATGATGTGTCACAGGTGTCTAAGAGGTAATGTAACCTCCTTAGATTTTTTTTTCTAGAATCATATTTCTGGGTGTCTCTAATAGACTACTTAGAGGCATAACTATCCATATAAAGTTTTGTGTGAAGGGGGAACATGATTATTTTGAGTTATGATGTTGTAGAGGTACTATCAAGATGTCAATGTATGCTCATTATGTCTATAAAGGTATTCATTCTAATTTGAAGATGTTTTAGGCACTTCCGTGGTGCAAGGATGTTAGATTAATGAAGTAAAAGCCAATCATTTTGTATGATGACTTGATTATACAATCAGAGAAAGAGTATGTTGATGCTTCTCAGGCATGTGAGCTAGTTGACATTGTATATGATAAGTTGTTAGTCCTTGAGTTGACTTGAGAGTGTTCATGTATCGTGGAAGTTGTATGGAGATGGTCAAGCACTGATGAGGTATGTGAAGTTCAATGGATGAGTTTCTCAAATGAAATGCATTATGTCAAGCCTTTGCATGGTTGTTTGGGGTCTATAGTGGCATTCTTACTAGGAAACTGGGAAAATATTATGGTTTGCAAGGTTATTTTCATCTTGATATTGGTCCACATAGTTTATGCAGTGATAAGGTAGCTTTCTAAGCTTATTGTTTGAAATAGAAAAAGTGTTACAAGTATGTGAGTGGGTACTTGAGGTTTGTATCTGAGTTCTAAACAGTGATATGAAGTTACCATAGACACAAAATCACACACTTGGGTAAATTTCTAAGTCCATAAACACATATTTGCATTCATATGATTCCTAAGAATACTAGTAATTGACAACTATGTTTGCCCTCTTCACTTTATTTCATGTCTCCTTTATGTTCTTTCACACCCTACAACCCAGTTGGTATTCCATTTGCTAATATTTTATGGATTCGGGCACTAGTTCCTAGATATGACGCCAGTGCTCAGGCACCCTCATCCTTCTAGGCGCCCCTGACCCTTTTTATCTTTCTCGCTTCTTTTGGGTATCTTTTATCTTTTGAAAATCTTAGTTTCTTATGGGTTGGCCTTCCAGTCGTCAATTATGAAATTTAACCAAGAGAATCCTATAAATACAAAACTATGTAGCCATAATAAAATACCAAGCACTAAGAATCTATTATCATCACCTAAGGTTGCATCCAAAGGTATCTAAGAGCATCAAGGCATCCATATAACACTCACTCAAGGGACAAGGGACTGCATTTTTTGCATACAAGCATAGGAATGGAAGTTCATTTTTCCATCAAAAAATTTATTTACATTGGTATATATAGCTATCGCCTGCTATTACACGCGCTTGTGCAAGGGCCTCCTAGGGCACGATTCTATCACATATGCACAAGAACTACATGGAGTATGAAATGTAGTGCAACACTCAGTTATAAGCTCACTAAGTAGGGTGACCGTTAGTGTGACACCCGAAAATCGCCACGCCAAACCACGCTAAAACAACAACATTCGGCTAGAAAAAAATTACGACTAATACTTTTTTTATATCACATTAAGGTACATGAAATAAATCTTAGTTACATTAATCAAGATTATAAAAAAAATTATTCAATTAACCAAAATCTTTTCCTTTTTAAAAATTCAATTTATTTAATCTGACATTATTATTTCATTACTTAAACCATTCCATTAATTAAATCCCAAATTAATTTTATTTAATTAATTGATCAATCATTAACAAATTTTGTTTAAATACCCACTTAGGTTAATAATAATTTAATCCAATCTTATTAAAATTATCCTCAAACCTTAATTAATTAAAGTTCCCCCCCACATGGTTTATTTAGAATAACTTACAATATTTCCTAAGTCACCCTTAATAAAATTCTATAATATACATAAAACCATACTAACTCCTTTAATTACACTACCCCTATGCATTTACCCTCTTACCTTTTATTTTCCATTTAATAAAATAAACATCCCATGCACATATTTTATTAAAAAGTTTCTTACCTATTTAATTTCCTCCATGTTTGACAACATTCCCCTAGGCTACATTAATTTTAATCTTCACAACTTTATTAATGTTTTTATTCACTCATCTCATAAACGAACGGTGATTAAATCCTAGCCCTAGGATTCGTTTAATCCTCTCCTTTAGATCTTAGGGTTCCCCTAGTTTTCCCTAAAATCCTTATGGCTTATATTTCTTTCTTTCTAACCCTAATTGTGCCTTCATTTGCACATGTCAAGCTAAAGAAAAGGTCAAGAATTGAGGCAACGACATCTGGGTTGAAACTATGTTGATGACGATGTTGTAGGGATATCAATGGGAGGATTTCTCTCCCCTTTTCTCTCATTATTTTAGTTTAATGGTTTCCCTAGGGTTTAATTAGTTTTATTTGCAAGTTTCATTACTGGTTCTTTTACCAGTATCTATGGTAGTGGGTGTTTGATCACCCTTATGTATTTTTCTTTAGTTACAGAGATGAATCCATATTCATTTGGAGTATTTATTCATTTAAAATCTACAAAAGGTTTAGATATGAGAAATATCCATTTTTCTTATGCTTATACCATTGATAAATCCATTCTCAAATATATCCATATGCATATATACACAATTATGTGTATATATTCACATATATATGTTTGGACTAGTAATGAAAGATCTGTGCACCACAATTTTTTCTTTTATTCATTTTATTGATAACACTATTTATGGAGGTATATATAAATATTTATGCATATATACACAGATGTGTGTATATATCCATATATATACTCCATTGTCTTGTTATCATTAAGTATGTGTATTTGAGTTTCTATGAGTTTAAAGTCTTGAAACAAAGCTTACATGGTTGAATGTAACCCATTTCTGCAAACTGAGTTTAACACAGAGTGACCAGCGCTGGTCACATGAATAGGTGTCATGGTTCCGTTAAGGCATACCGATGTCGGTAGCACAGACCGACGTCGGTCTCTATGAAAATCCATATTTTCTTAAAAATAAAGGATCTATACATACATACATATATATTATACAATATATATTTATATATATACCCATGTAGTTTAAGAAAAGTCTTTACAGACTAACAATTGATATGCAAGTCTTAAATGTATAACTAAATGTGTACTTAAATGTTTACTAGTTTTTTGTTTCATAGAGGTATGAAGGAAAGTACGTTAAAACATTCTTGTGAACTAATTTAACTCTAAAGAGAAGAATACACAAAGTAAAAGATAATTTCCTTTGAAACTTAGACAAAAATAGTGAATATCATGATATAATGCAGATCAAAGATATTTTGCTTTAAATAAATTCTAGGATTGCATCCAACTAAGTAAAAACTTAACATTTACAATCTAATTTAGAAAATTTCAAAGAGAAGAATAAAGTCAACTTGCCTAATAAGGTATAATTTTGAAACTAAGATAGAAACAAATCTTTTTACAAGGAATTTTCCCATGATTTCAAAGCATATCCAAAATAGATACAAAATGTATAGTCCTTTAAATTGATTTTAAGTCCTTTAACTGATGTACAAATAATAATTTCAAGGAATTTTTATAGAGTCCTTTCCAAAAATAATTCAAACTTACCCAACAAGGCAGATTTCACAATTATTTATAATGATACAGTCCTTTCAATTTTGACTTCAAACACATACAACTATACAATAATTTAAAATTCAAATTTTAAAATACAAGCCCTCCACCAAAATGGTGGAGACAACATGGCCAATTTTTCCAAAAGAAGGGGTGAAGCCAACCCCCTCATTGGCCCCCAAGCTCCAACCATGAAACAATACCCATATTCACAACCATGACAAGCTTATAAACAAGGCTTCCACATTACATACATTCACATACAAGCAATTTGACTTCAACACATGAACAACATAAAACCTGCAACTTTAATTCATCACAAAGGCTCAATTTAGAGCCAATGAGACAAGAAAATGGGGAACCATCTCCTTATAACTCCCAAGTGGGTTAGGGGGGTCCACCTTAAACCTCCAAAGCAACAATCACACACAATATCTCTTATCCATCCCTCCCTCAAATTCTCTTATCACTCCCTCATGTAAATATACAAAAATAATCAACAATTTCCCTTTTATCCCTCACAAGGTGGAACACCCTACCCACACTCCCTCCATAACCTCACAAAACTCCCTTATTCCTCCTACATGGCTCCCATATCCCCATTTTATTTCTCCCCACACCTTCCTTAAGGAAAACTACTACCCAAACCCATAAAAACAACACACATACATTCAAATTCAACATTCCATAACACAATAAAAATAAAAAAAAATATAAAGATCCTACCTTGCCATTTTGGCACCTTCTCTTTCCTCCAAGAAATTTCCTTCAATTCCTCTCCCAAGACAAGCACTCCCAAAAAACTCCCAAATCCAAGAATCTCCAAAGCCCAAAAATCCCAAAAGCAAGTAACCCCAAAACATAAAAAAAATCATATAAATAGACAAGTGGAGGGAGAGGTGATGTGGCTCCATGTAGGATGCCACTTCATCTCCCTCAAATCCACATCACCATTCCCAACACACAAACCAAAGCATCATAAATAGGTGGTTGAGGATATGACCTTCACCAAATTTGCACACAAGCTCCCTTTTGCACATTTCAAAGTTAAATTTAGAGGATCAAAAGATGAGGGAAATAATTGCCTCTTTCCTCTCATTTTTTCATAATTACAAGCTAAATTTGTCCCCCCATGTCATAGGTAAGGTTTTGGGAGGATATTAATGAGTGTGGGACAAGTAAAACTTGTCCCACAAGCCCTCAAAATTGGGGCTCAAAGCCCAAATCCGAGATTTGAGTTTAGGAATGGCACACAAACCAATGCCAAATTAAAAATTCAAATAAAAAGGTAAAAGTAAAGTATATTCTAAGGTATAACAAAAGCCACATCATCACATTAACATTAACCCCCCATTTAACATAATTAAGCCAAAGCAAATTAACACATACATAAAACTTTAGCTTACATACATAATTAGGGGTACATTGACAACATAGGAACATAAGGGTTACAAGGTACATTAAAACTTTTAAAATCACAACATCCACAAAATAAAATAAAAACATAACCAAAAGACAATAAAATAAAAAACAAACACATACCACCCATGGTCACATGTAAGGTGCTCCCCCATGGAGACCTCCTAAATGATGACACAACAAGAAGATGACACAACCAAACATACATGATGGCTACCAAGGTGACCATGTTGTGAACATGTGACATTCCTTCATGGTTGGCCTTCCTAGTCCCTCCTTGTTTGTGTGATTTCATTTCCTGCAACCACAAAATAATACCACCTTCAACCTCAAGGCCACATCAATACGTCAAGGAAATAAAAACATATAAATCATTCATCATATAATTATCATCAAACATCATAGTACACAATTCTATACTAAGTCAAACATTTACAATTATCCAATAATCACAATTCCTATTTTATGACAACTATGAAATTCACATATTGATCACCTAATATTTTCATGAAATAAATAAACCATAATATTAATGTACACATGGTTAGATGAGGCATCAAGATATAATCACTACTGCTATGAATCCAATATGTTAGTATATAGTAAAGCAACGCTAAATCACATGTGATGCAATATCTCAATAGTGTCAGCTAGGCATCCATACAATCCATGATAAGAGTCAAATCACAATAATAATCAAATGTCCATATAGTCTATCACATGCTATCAGAATACTATAATATCCATGTCTCTAAGCAGCTAGTAAGCAAGAGCATAACAAAGAAAAAAAAGTGTTGAAGAGGAGTGGGCACTACATCCCCCTCCCTTAGACTCAACTTCCTCCTGGAAGTCACTGGAACAAGTGTGGAAACTGAGCTTGTAGAAAAGTGGCGTCCTCCCAAGTAGCTGATGTCTCATCATACCGATCCCACTAGATGCACACCTGATCAATCTCATGGCCTCGAAGGCCTAGGGTCCTGTGCTCTATGATGCACATGGGCTCCACAGTCACTTGTCCCTACTCCTGCACCTTAAAATGTGGTCCAATCCAATACATGAGAAGGATCTAGAATACATCTCTGAAGAGTATAAACATGGAAAACATCATGGACGAGACAAGATGGGTGCAAGGCTAATGGTAGGCTATAGGACGATCCGCTCCAAGATCTCAAATGGACCCATGAATCTCAAAGCTAGCTTAGAGCCTTTTCCATAATGGATAGGGATCTTATGAGGTCTGAATCTCAGGAATACCTTCGAGCCCACCTCATAACAACAGTCAACTCTCCTCTGATCTTCATACTTCTTCTACCTATCTCGTGCCTCCTGTAATCTCTGTCTAATCAAGGTGACCTGCTGCTCCATATCCTGTAACATGGTTGGCCCAAGAGATACCCTATCCTCTAACCTATCCCAACTCAAAGGAGTCCTACACTCTCTACCATATAATTCCTGAAATGGTGCCATGCCGATGGAAATCTAAAACTTTGTTGTAAGAAAACTCTACTAGATATAGATACTCCTCCCAACATGACTGCTGGTCCATAACATACATGTAAAGCATATCCTCAAGTATCTGGTTCACCCACTCTATCTGACCATCTGTCTCTAGGTGATAAGTTGTACTGAAATTGATCTTCGTCCCAAGAAAAAACTGCATGGTGGTCCAAAAATGTGATGTGTACAAAGGGTTGCAGTCACAAATGATCTTTCCAGAATCCCATGAAGTCTGATTATCTCATCCAATTAGACTTGAGAAATTGCACTAGCTGTATAAGTGGTCTTCACTAGAGAAAAATGATCCACTTTCATCAATCTATCCACCGTGACCATGATGGCGTCATGGTGATATCTTGACGTAGGTAGCCCCACAATGAAATCCATGGAAATGGTGTCCCATTTCCACTCTGGTATAACATGAGGATAAAGAAGGCCAACTGGATGTTGATGCTCAGCCTTCACCCTCTAACACTCCAAACACTGAGATACAAACTGGGCTATATCCCTCCGAAGACCACTCCAATAGAATAACTACCTTAGTGAAGTGTGCATCTTCTTCACCCCTGGATGGGCTGAATAAGGTGCATGATGAGCCTCTGCTAAGATATCCTATCACAATTCTCCATCTCTAGGTACATAAATCTAGCCCCTGTGTCGAAGAATCCCATCTGACTCCAAAGATAGCCCCTCAAACTTCCCCATAAGGGGTCTGTGTGAATCAATCTCTACTCTAGCTGAAAGATAGAACCTATCCTGAGGAAGCTACTGCAAGATCCTGGTCCTCAAATTTGTACCCACTGTTATAGCCATGGCAAGGTGCCTCTGTTGACTCAAGGCATCTGCAACCACATTCTCCTTCCCCTTCACATGCTCAATATCCACATCATACTCACATAGAAGCTCCATCCAATGCTGTTGAAAGACATTGAGATTGGGATGTGTGAAGAGGTGTCGTAGGCTCAAATGGTCTATCCTGAGTGTGAACCTCCTACCCAATAGAAAATGTCACCATCAAACCAAAGCATGAACCACTGTTGCAAGCTCAAGGTCATGAGTCGGGTAATTGAGCTCATAATCCTTGAGTTTGCGAGACTCAAAAGCAACAACTCGGTCATCCTACATCAATACTCCTCCTATCCCTACCAATGAAGCATCTGTACACACAAATAAATCCCTCTGTGGATCTGGCACTGCTAGGATAGGTGTTGTAGTAAGGCATTCCTTCAGAGTCCTGAAGGCCTACTCACAACTATCTGACCAAACAAAATTCTTCCCTTTCCACTGTAGGGAAGTGATGGGATGAGAAATACGTGAGAAATCCTACACAAACCTCCTGTAATACCCTTTCAATCCCATGAAGCTGTGTACCTCAGTCACATTGGTTGGCACTGGCCAATCAATGATAGCTCTAATCTTGGAAGGATCGACTATGATAACTTCCCCAGAAATAATGTGACCCAGATACTGAACCTCTGACTGAAAGAATGCACACTTCTCCAGGTTCCCATAAAGTTGCTTCTCTCGAAGACACTATAGAACCTGTCGAAGGTGCTCCTCATGCGTGTGTGAGAAAATAAAAATGTCATCTAGGAATATGAGCACGAAGTGGTCTAAAAATTCCTGAATACCCCATTCATCAAACTCATGAATACTATGGGGGCATTCGTCAGACCGAATGACACAACTGTGAACTCGTAGTGGCCATATCTGTTGCGAAAGGTTGTCCTATGAATATCCACCTCTACAATCCTCAACTGATGATACCCCAACTTGAGATCTATCTTGGAAAACATAGTATCCCCCTTCATCTGATCAAACAAATCATCAATGTGTGGAAGGGGGTAACGATTCTTGATCGTTACTTTGTTCAGCAGTCAGTAATCAATAAACAATCGTAGGGATCCATCCTTCTTCTTCACAAAAAAATCACCGGTGCACCCCAAGGGGATACACTAGGATGGATGAGGCCCTTCTCAAGAAGGCCCTCCAGCTAAATGTAACTTGAGCTCACAAATCTCAGGGGTAGTCATCCTATATGGCGCGTGTGAGATAGGATCTACTCCAGGAACCAAATCTATATGAAAATCTATCTCATGTGGGGGAGGTAGGCAAGGTAACTCACTAGGAAAGACATTGGAAAACTCTCTCAAGATGTGATGATCATCAAGTGAAGGCCCACTAGACTCATCCTCTGATCTGTCACTAACTGTAATAGCATACAACTGACATCCCTGATGTGCACACCACTTAAGCTACATAACAGATATGGTGTGAATAGAAATAGGCCTCCTAACCCCAACTATCACTGACTCAACACCCAAATCATCTACATAAGATATCACCTTACTGTAACAATCCACTCTAGCTCTATGTGTAGATAGCCAATCCATACCCAAAATGACTCCATAAGAACCCAAAGGAAGGATGTGAAGATCCAAGGTCGTGGTGAAGGGTCCTAGGTCAACTACACACTCCTTGACCAAGGATTCCACTGAGAGCTTGGCTCAAGAATCCATCTCAATGTCCCAACTATGACCCTACCTAACTGCCACCAGCCTGCATCACTCTACTAAGGATGGAGAAATAAAGGAATCAAAAGAGCCTTGAATCAAACAAGATAGAGGTAGAAATACCACAATGCTACCTAAAGTCTCAATCATTGCCCTGATGCTCTTCCTGGTGGTTCTGACCACTGCATATATCATGTGGCTCTGTAGCCATGTCACCAATTTCAGCTCTGAAATGGGCCCTTACCCTTGTTACTAGGGTTTTGCGGACAATCTCTCTAGTGATGCCCTAGTACACCACATCCAAAACAACTACCTGGTCCTCTCCAATGAGAAACTCCTCCTGGTGCTCTAGTGGTCTATGTTGTAGAACCCAATGATCCTTGCTATGGACTGTTGTGGCCACTATGGATGAGCTCCGGTTGACTTGAGCTCTAGGTGCTCCCTGTGTCCTGGTGGGTCCCCTAGCTGGAGGCCCCATACTACACCCTGTCTAAGCATCATATGTCTGTGGAGGCCTGAAAAGTGGGTGCGTCTACTACTAATTTTGTGGTTGTTGTTGGTGGCCTGAAGGAAGACTATGTGGATCCATGTCCACCACAAGGGGGAGGGGTCACCTCCTTTGATTGACTCTCCTCTAACTGTTGGGTATGATTCCTCACCCTGTCTTGTGCCTGTTGTGTCTTCCCCCTATTCTCTCGTCAATATAGGCCTTCTCAATGGCCTCTGCTAAAGTCTATGGATAATGCATGCACATTGCCCCTCCCAAATCTAAGTTCAGGCCCCTGATGAACCTGTGAACTCTAACTTGCTCATCTTGCATGTAATCCACATACTGAAGAAAGTCCAAGAATCTACTCTCATACTCTTCCACTATCATGCTAGCCTGTCACAGATCATGGAACTCATCGATCTGCTGCTGAATGAACCTCCTAGAAATGTACCTTCTTCGGAAATTCTCCTCAAAGAGATCCCATGTCAAAAACTCTGAATCTAGGTGGAGCTTCTACTCCTCTTTCCTCCACCAAACACCTGCCCCATCTCTCAACAAATGGATAGCAACACAAGCCTTTGTGTTGCTAGAGCACAGACATAGCTTGAAGCATCCACTCAAGCTAACCAACCATGCCTCCACCTGAAATCCTCCTGTATCACCAACAAAGTGGGGCAAATGAAGCTTCAGGATCTCTTGAATATGATTGGTCATTGATCTGCCTACCTCTAGGTCTCTCCTCACGGTCGTCCCTCTGTCTAGGGCTCCTAGATCTATCTTTGTGTCTTATGGCCCTATCTCTATGTATTGAGTCTTGTCTATCTGGATCCACATGAGAAATATCTACCCTATATCTCCTCACTATGTGTGGAGAGCCATGAGCCTCCTGTGATGGATCCCTATCATGGTTACTAGGTCATCCCCCTACTTATCCTCCTCGTATAGTAACATTGACATCCTATAAGGTCTGTGACATCTGCGGAAATATAGCAGGCAACTTCCTACTCTGGGGGGTGGTCCATCTAACTCTATGTGTAAGAACCCTTCATCTGGTTATGCCTCCTGCATAGAAAAAAGATGGGAGTTAGTCCATTATTCTAGGTGTGTTTCAGTTTACTAAGTTTTCTACGTTTTAAATTTTTCAAACAATTTCAAGTGTTCTAGGTTTAGGTTGCACTAGGTTTTCAGTTGTGTTCCCATGTTTTCCCAGGGTCCAAGTGTTGAACCCATGACTCTGATACCAAAGTGTGATGCTTGAAAATTACCATGTCAAACCATGCCAAAATGATAACACACTAACTAGAAAATTATGACAAATTTTTTTTTATTACATTAAAACATGTTAATTAAATCTTAATTACATTAATTACGATTATTAAAAACTTACTTATTTATTCAATCCATCTCCTTTTTAAATAATTTAATTTATTTAATTTGGTATTATTATTTTATTAATTTTTCCCATTCCATTAATTAATCCCAAATTAATTTTATTTAATTAATTAATTAATCATAAATGGATTTCATTTAAATGCCCAATTAAGTTAATAATAATTTTAAATCCAATCTTATTAAATTATCCAAACCTTAAAATTAAATTTTAATTAAGGATTTCACCCACATAAGGTTCATTTAGCTAATTAACTTTAATTTATTTCCTAAGTCACCTTAATAAATTTCCTAGCAAACATTGCCACCCCATGCCACCCCTTTAATTAAATTACCCTACTACACTTACCCTTTAACACTTTTTAATTTTCCATTTAATAAATTAAACATCCCATGCACAACATTTAATAAAAGACTTTAATAAAAATATTCCTAACCTATTTAATTTCTACACACCCGACAACAAAATTCCTAGGGCTTTATTAATTTTAATTTACCCAAACTTTATTAAATTTTTATTCACCCATCACTAAAGGGATGAGGATTAAATCCCAGCCATAGGATGGATTTAATCCTCACCCTTAGATCTAGGTTTCCATTTATTTTTCCCTAACTATCCTTATGAGATCCTTATCTTTCTTCTAACCCTAACCATGCCTCCATTTGCACAGGTCAAGCTACAGGAAAGGGCAAGAATGGAGGCAAGAGGATTTGGGTTGAAACTATGTTGAAGAGGATGGTCAGGGATCTGCAATGGGAATTTCTCTCCCTTTCTCATTATTTCATTTTTTAATGTTTTCCTAGGGTTTGATTATTTTATTTTACAAGTTTCATTATTGGTTCTTCTACCAGATTATCTCTGAGTTGTGGGTGTTTGATCACCCTTATGTATTTTTATGTAGTTACAAAGATGAATCCATATTTATTTGGGGTATCTATATTCATTTAAAAATCTTAAATGATTTATATATGAAGAAATATACATTTTTTTTTTCATCATTTTCATAGATACATCTATGCACATACTATATAAGATGTGTATGGGGTTGTATATGTTCACAGTAAATGTGTATATTCATATATATACTTGTGTATTATTAAATATGTTTTCAAGTTTTGAGTTTAAATTTTTGAAAAGGGAGGATATCTAGGTCGAATCTGACCCATTTTAAAAAATATATGTTTGCACAGGGTGACCATACATTTCACGTAATATATATATGCTAGTTAGACAAGGCTACGGACATCATCACTGTAAACACATTTTTATACTGATACATATTTCATTTACTCATTTTTTTAAGGGTATATAATATTTATATATATAAATATATATACATATATATATATATATTACCATACATATAAATATATATTTCATCTTACAGGTCTATAATTTGCTAATATATAATACAATTATTTTTCTAAGTGATTACAATGCAAGTAAATCTAAGTTGAGTTATGTAAAAAAATATTTGCAGGGAAATAATTGTTTATGTATAAGAACATTTCAATTTACATTCATATTTTGTACAGATATTTCCAAATTGTTTTCAATGTACAAACATACATTGAAACTTATAGAAGAATTTATAGACAAAGAATAATGCAAAAGGAGAAGGATTTTTCCTTTGAAATTTTACAACAAGAAAAGTAAATGGAAACATATATATTATATACATCAACCAAAGAGATAATTCCTTTGAAATAATATTTACATCAAATTCAACAATACATATGATAAATTTCCAATAGTTACATTCAATTAATTTTAGATTCACAAATAACAATTAAGTACAAATTTTACAATTTACAATAATTTTATATTTCCAATGATTCAATAATACAGTAGTTCAAATTTCCCAAATAACAGATTTCAATTCCTTAACAAGAAAGTAAATAATTTACAAAATTAGAAAAATAGAATTAATTCACAAAAATTAAAATTTTACAATTTACAATTTACAATATTTTCCAAATTTACAAACTTCAAATACATATGGTAATTTTACAATATTTACAGAAATAAAATCCTTCAAATTGCAACTTCAAGTACATACAGATTTACAATAATTAAAATGCAAGTAAACAAAAGCCCTCCACCAAAATGGTGGAGACTACATGTCCAATTTTTCAAAAATATCTCCTGCAACTCCATTTAATTCCTAAACCTGCAACTTCCTTCACTCCATCTCCAATACACAAACAAGGGAGGGAGCTAGGCAACGCTCTCCTCCAAGCCAAATTCCAATGAAGGGGTGAATCCAACCCCCTCATTGGCCCCCGAGCTCCAACCATGAAACAATGAAATATTCACAACCATGATAACTAAAACAAGGCTTCCACATTTACAAACATACACACACAAGCAATGCAACACTAGCAACATACAAAACAATTAAAATTGCAACTTTTAATTCAATCACAAAGGCTCAATTTAGAGCCAAAGAGAGAAGGAATAATGGGGCCACCTCCTTATACCTCCCAAGTGGGTTAAGGGTCCACCCAAAACCTCCAAAGTGCACATCACACAAAACACACTCAAACTCTTATCACTTCAAATTCTCTCCATGATGTCAAATATGCAATAAGCAAAGAAATTTAACCCTTTTCTCTCCACATAGGTGGAACACCTTACCCACACTCCCTCCTCAAAAACCTCACAAAACTCCCTTTTATCCCCAATGGCCCCATTTCCTTTCTCCCCACACCTTTCTTAAGGAAAAACTACCCAACCCAAAAAAACACACAAACATACATTCAAAAATTCAACATTTCCATACACAATAAAACAAGAATAAAATGAGATTAAGCTCCTACCTTGCCATTGATGGCTAATTCCTTCAATCCAAAATTCCACTTCAATTTCCTTCCACAAAAAAGCAACTCCAAAACCAACTCAAGACAAAATTCTTCTTCCAAATCTCAATCCAAAATAAAACAAGATGAAAAAACAAGTAACCCCAAAATCATCAAAGGAAATGCACATAAATAGACAAGAGGAGGGAGAGGTGATGTGGCTCCATGTAGGATGCCACTTCATCTCCCTCAAATCCACATCACCCATTCCCCACACAAACAAAATCATCATAAAGAGGTAGGTTGAGGAGATGACATCACCAAATTTGCACACAAGCTCCTTTTTGCACATTTCAAAGTTAAATTTAGAGGATCAAAATGAGAGGACAATAATTGCCTCTTTCCTCTCAATTTTCATGATTAAAGGCCTAAATTGACCCCTTGGGTCATAGGTTAGGTTAGGAGGGAAGTCTAAAGAGTGTGGGACAAGTAAAACTTGTCCCACAAGCTCTCAAAATTGGGCTCAAAGCCCAAATCCGAGATTGGGTTTAGGAATGGCACACATACCAATGCCAAATTAAAAATTCAAATAAAAGAGGTGAAAGGAATAAAGTATATTCCAAGGAATCTCTACCCTCCCAAAATCCACATCATCACATTAACCATTAACCCCCTACAATTAACATAATTAAGCCAAGATACAATTACCAACATAAGAAACATAAGGGGAAACATTAGCTCACTCTAAAATTACATAATAATTAAGGGGTACATTGAAACATAGAACATAAGGGTTACAAGGTACATTAGAACTTTAATAAAATCACAACATCCACAATTCATTACATAACATAACAACAAAACAATTAACAACGACAAACATACACATACCTACCCATGGTCACATGTAAGGTGCTCCCCCATGGAGACCTCCAAAAAGATGACAAAACAAGAAGATGACACAAACACAAACACAAACATGATAGCTGCCAAGGTGACCATGTTGTGAACATGTGACATTCCTTCATGGTTGGCCTTCCTAGTCCCTCCTTGTTTGTGTAATTTCATTTCCTGCAACCACAAAATAATACCACCTTCGGCCTCAAGGCCACATCAATACGTCAAGGAAATCAAAACACATATAAATCATCCATCATATAATCATCATCATACATCATAGTATACAATTCTATTCCAAATCAAACATTTACAATTATCCAAAATCACAATTCACATTTTACGATAATCACACAATTCACATAATCACCTAATATCATCATGAAATCAATAAACCATAATATCAATGTACACATGGTTAGACGATGCATCAAAACATAATCGTAACTACTTATGAATCAAAGATGTCAGTATATAGTAAAGTAATGCTAAATCACATCTTGTATTATCCACCAAAATCAGCTAGGCATCATTTTTGGGATTTGATTTAGTTTTAGGGTTTTTTAGGAAATATTCTCTTTGTAGGTTACAGGTGAATTCAATGATCATCCATTGAAAGATAGGTGACTAGAAGTGAATATTAATGACACTGGTGTGATACAAGAAAAACTAGTTTCCGAGCTCCTGCGCAATCACTTGCACCCAACAGAGGTCTCTAGCACCCAAGAGCCCCTAACCTAACCTAGACACCCTAGTCCAGGCTCATCCAGTAGTTTTAGGATTTTCTATGCCTATTTACGATAGTCTACCTTTTATGTTCATCATTCTTTCGCTCTAGAATTATCATAGGAATAATGTGAATAAGCTAAGTGTTTCTTTCTACCTCTTGCACTTAGGGTTTAAATTTATTATCTTACTTTCTTGTGTCAAATATGTGTTTTATTGTTTATTTATCATACGTGACTATGCAATTAGGATTTTAAAAATTCAACATTTGCTAAATCATTTGGTTAACCCATCACTTGAATTTCAACTTCTTTCTAGGGTTTTTCTTCTTATGCCCGTTGCTCGTAGCGGTCGTTTTCGGTATTTTGAGAAAATCGAGCTCCCTCCATCTTCTCATAGGGTTTCTAAATCAATGGTTGAATCTAATAATCCCTTTGTGAACTCTTAAAATGTGCATCTTCAAAACATTCACACATTTGATAGCGACAAATCCTATGTTGAGGACACCAACGCTGATCAAGAACAAATAAAGAAGATTACCAATTTTCGTCAAGCTTTTTGCGACAATCCTACACATATTCCACATATTCTCCATGCTCTGATGGCTATTAAAAACTCTTGAGATGCTACTTTTGCACCCCTTGTAGGTTCTTCCTTAGTTTTCATGGCCTCCATTCAACCCCTTCATATTCCTACTTCCATTACCTCTACTACCACTCCGATCATTCAACTTAATGCTTCTATTGCACAACCCGACTCTTCATCCAAAAATCTAGATTTAAATTATTTATATCAGGATCTGCAAACTAAAATTCATCAACTTGAAATAGCTACTTATCATGCACCTCCATGTCTTGATTCCACTTTACTCCTTCATACTCATTTCACACCCATCATTTCCACTTATGCACTTCCTCCAAACTTCTTCACTCCTAAGCTTCCCACCTTCAATGGCCATGGTGACCCTTAAGAGCATTTATGATATTTTCATGTGGTTTGTCTAGATTATGTAGATGATCATACTTTACTAGCAAAGATATTTCCTAGAAGCCTCCAAGATTATGCTATGCATTGGTTTTATGATCTATTTGTCCATTTGGTAACATCATTTATGCATTTATTCGATGCTTTTATCGCTCATTTTTCAATCATGATCAATTCTAAGATATCATATGCTCAATTGGAACAAATAAAGCAAGGATATAATGATTGTATAATGGATTATGTATTATGATATAAGAATGACTTAGCTAAGATGTATAATGTACTCGCAGACTCTGAATTACAAGATCTTTTTTTCCAAAGTATTTTGTCTCCATTGTAAGAGAGTTGCATCTTTGAGACATCTCCATCATTTGATCAATTAAGCCATACTCTTAAGTTACGTGAAATAAAAGTGTTATCTATGGGAAAGCTCAAATATCATGATCAGGATTCATCTTCTAATCGGATTCAAAGAAAGTCAACTCTCAAGCCATCTACTAAACCCACTAAAGAAAAAGCTACTATTAACATTGTCTCTACTCCTGAAAAGCTTCAATGATAGCCTCCAAAGCAGACATTCACAAAATTTCTTTGTACTATACATATTCTATTGCCACAAATTATTGAGAGAAATATTATTACGCTTCCTCCACTTAATCGAGATCCATCTCACCCTAAAGGATGCAATTATAATGAAAAATACTAGATGTGACTATGATAAATGTTTTGGGCATTCTATTAATTCATGCTTCAAACTTAGACATCTTATTCAATATATCATTGACAATAATGTAATCGAGCTCCCTGAGCCTTCCAGATCTATGTTGGTCAATAAAAAGATCAAAATATTTAATGATCCTCTCCCTCAACATAAAAAGTAAGCTACTAACTCTTCAGCTAATTATACATATCGTGTAGTGCTTCCTCCTTCATCAAGGGCTCTCAATTTTCTAGTCGCTCATACTGATACATCACCACCATTCATTATATTCTCTGATCATGATTATCATGCTACATTATCTTCTAATGCACTACGTATAAAGACTTTCATTAGACCTCATGCTATCAATAATATAATGATTGATCCATCAATTCATATCGGTGTGTGCCCTTTTACACTCCATGTCACAATTAACTATCTAATATCTCATATTTCAGATCCAGTTCCCAAATATTAGGGTTAACTCAATCTTCCAGTTATGGTTGGACCTCTTACCATACATGTGTCATTCATTTTGCAACCTTCAATAAAAGTCTATAACATGATCTTAGGTCTTCCTTGGCTTTGTGTCTCTAAGGCTATCATTTCCATGACTCATTCGTGTCTAACGTTCATTCAAAACAAGCAAGTTATCAACACCAAGGGTGTTCTACCATGCACACCATGGCTACAAAATCCTCTTCAGGTTTCCATTACATTAGATAAAGCATCTAGGTCCCTTGATATTTCTAGTGCACATAATTTAAACCATTTCCCTATGACATGCTCTAGTTCCATGGTTCATACTCGAATGTTGAGGGTCTAAATATGAAATGAACCTCAAGAAATTCACACACTTTACACTCTATTATTCATTGATCATATCTTTATAGCACTCATTCTCAAACAATTTCCCAATGACGCATTCTTTTTCTATGGTTCATTCTTGACTATCAAGGGGTATTTTATAAATGAACCTCATCTCATACTCATACTCATCATCTCAAGGAGCATGCTTCTCCTGTAACATTCACATTGCATATCATTCCATCTGACTCATTCACAACATACTATATATCTTGGTTGCACATAATCTTTCTTGTTTATACTAGTTACATGTACATTTTGTTTCCCATGCTAGACAGATACTTATTATGTCAATATATTTTCTATATTCACATGCACATTAACTTGTTCTCTAGTTGTGAATGCAGAATTTCTACACATATTTACATGCATCAATGATGTTTGGCACTATACCTCTTTCTAGTCCCACCGAGGCTCCTGGAGGCATGTGTATTCTTACTCTTACACACTACATGTGCTATTGTTCCATTTTATACTACTTCCTATTCTTACTAGTAAACTACTTTCCATTGATCTATACACATCTTGAAATACTTTTTATCATTCTAACATGCTAATGGGTGCTTCAAGTGAAACATTTTCCTTGCAGGACCTGTTTGCCACCATGGTTGTCTGTTACACTTTGTTTACTCGTGTATTCTCTTATATGCCATTATTTGTGGGCTATGTCTTGTGTCTTATATGTTCAGTTTTTGTATACTATTGTTTGCTTCAGACTTGATTTTATTGTGACATTATTAGCAATGTCCCATGTTTGAAACCTACTTTTTTGTGATCTACTTTGCATGCACTATTGGTTTTTTACATTGTCTTCTATAGCATGCTTATAACCTTTTTATACTAATACATGTTTCTAGCCATATTGTTTGCATGTTCCTTGGTTTCTACCATGCACATTCCCTCCCCCTATAGGGTATCAATTTTATATCATCATCTGGTCCTCTCTTTGGGATATATTCTCCTAGCGACGTTAGATGCATCCCAAATGAGAGGGGGATACATTGGGTGAATCATTCACCCCATATAACAACTTAGAGCTTTATTACAGGCCCACATAGGACACGAACATCACAATAGACAGTTACAGAAAGGGCGTAGATTCTAACTTGGGTCCTTAGTTTAACATACACACAAGTGCCTAGATATAAACACTATGATTTAACACATATTGGAATTTGTAAAACCCTAATTGTAGATTCACAACATAAAGATAAGTAATAAATTATAGATCTGACCTAAGCAATAATCTTAATAAAAATGAAACCCTAGGTGCAAGAGAGGAAATAAGAGACTTAGTTGATTTCGCACTTGATCCTGAAGTATGTCGGACTGGAAGACTAATGATCAAGATGAGAAAATTATCAGAGCCGAACCTAAAACTTGGGCAACTGTCAGATATGCTTAGACTAGGGAGCCTATGTTAGGTGAATAAATCACCCCATTCAACAGTACATAGTCATAGTTCAAACCTACACAATACAGGAACAACACAGTCTTCCAGTCTGACATAATTTGGGATAAAGTGTAAAATCAACTAAGTCTCTTAATTCTTCTCTTGCGCCTAGGGTTTCATTTTATTTATTTTATTTCTTAGGTCAGATTTGTACTTTATTACTTATCATTGTGTTTTGACTCTACAATTAGGTTTTTAAAAATTCCAATATTTGTTAAATCATTTGGTGAACATGTCACTCAACTCCAACCTTCTTTCTAAGGTTTTTCTCGTCACCTGTAATGGTCATTTTAGGTGTTTTGAGCATCTACAATTCCCTCCATCTACCCGCAAGGTTTCTAAATCAATGGTTGAATCTGATAAGCCTTTTTCCACCTCTCAAAATGATCCTCTTTATGACAATGAAACATGTTTTGATAGTGAGCAATCGTATGGTGAAGACACCAATTTTGACCAAGAGTAATTAGACGAGTATACAAATTTTCCTCAAGCTTTGCGTGAAAATTCCACCCATCTTCCGCATATTCTCCATGCTTTGGTTATTGCTAAAAACTCTTGAGATGTTGCTTCCGTACCCATTTTTGGTTCTTCTTCAGCTATCATGGCCTCCAATCAACCCCTTCATATTCCTACTTCCATCCCTACTACTACTTCTCCCATCAATCAACCTAATGTTTATAATGCACAACCTGGATCTTCTTCAAAAACTCCTTGAAATTCCTTATATTAGGATTTACAGACTCAAATTTGTCAACTTTAACTTGCCACTTCTCATGCATCTCCATATTTTGATTCCACTTTACTTCTTCACACTCCTTTCACACTTGCCATTTATGCCTATACACTTCTTCTAAAAAATTTCACCCTTGAGTTGCCCACCTTGAAAGGCCATGATGACAATCAAGATCTTCTCTAAGAATTTCATGTAATATGTCTAGATTATACAGTTGATCATACTATATTAGTGAAACTATTTCCTAGAAGTCTCCAATATTATGCAATGCTTTGGTTCTATGATCTACTTGTCCACTCAATAACATCATTTGCGCATTTAGTCAATGCTTTTCTCACACATTTTTCAATAAACATCAATTCTACGATATCCTATACTCAACTCACACAAATTAAGCAATGTTTTAATGAGAATAAAGTGGATTATGTTTTTTTGATATAAAAAAACATAACTAAGATGTCCAATGTGTTAGCAAACTCTGAATTACAAGATCTTTTTGTATGAAGTCTTTCATCTCTATTACAAGAAAGTTTCATCTTTGAGAAATATCCTTTATTTGATCAATTATGTTATACTCTTAAATTACATGAAGGAAAACTTCTCTCCATGTGTAAACTTAAATACCATGAGAAATCATCATCTTCCAATCATTTTTAAGGAAAATCTAATTTTAAACCATCTCCTAAGCCCATTTAAGCCAAATAAATTGTTAACATTGTTACTACTTCTGAGAAGCTTCAATGCTAACCTCCAAAGCGTATATTTACTAAACTTCCTATAACTCCACATTTTCTATTAACACAACTTGTTGAGAGAAATCTTATTACGCTTCCTCCACTTATTCAGGATCCATATCGACCTAAAGGACATAATTATACTGAAAATTTTAGATGTGACTATCATCAATGTGTTGGGAATTCTACAGATTGATGCTTAAAACTTTGACATATTATTCAAGATTTAATCGACAACAATGGAATCGATCTTCCCGAGTCTCTGAAATCTATGTCGGTCAATCAAAATAAAAAATCCCAAAATTTTCAATGATCCCTTGCCTAAGCATGACAAGCAAGTGACTAATTCTTAAGCTAATCATACATATCACGTTGTGCCTCCTCCTTCAATGGGGCCCCTTGATTTTATATTTGAAAATAACGATGCATTGCTACCATTCATCACATTCTATAACCATGATTTTCATGGTATGTTTTCTTTGGATACATTACATATCAATTATTCTACCAGATCTTCTACTATCAACAATACTATGATCATCTCGCCATCTCCTATTTGTGTGTGTTCTATTACACTCCTTGTTGCTATCAACTATCCACTCTCGTAAATATCATATCTAGTTCCAAAATTCCATGGTTATGTCAAGCTTCTAATCACAATCAGGCCTCTCACCATGATTGTGCCCTTCGTTGTGGCACCTTCAATCAAAGGTTGTGACTTGTTATTCATTCTTCCTTGGCTTTGAGCTACTCATGCTATCTTTTCCATGACTCATTTGTGTCTTAATTTCATTCACGATAACCAAGTTGACTCTATCCAAGGTGTTCCATCATCCACTCCATTACCTCGGCCTCTTTTTAAGGTTTCCATTACACTCACTAGAGAGTCTAGGTCCCCGAGACCTCTCCAATCTAAATCACAATTAGCTCTTATCTCTCCTATTCACACACAATCTACTCAATCTCATCAGTCCACTAGTCTATATCATCATCCTAAGTCCACTATGTGGATGGGTCCTTCACATAGGTATACATCACCTCCTTGATATCCTTCACATAGGTGCACATCAACTCTGCGATCTCCTTCACATTGGGGCACATCACCTTCTCGGTATCCTTCACATAGGTTCACATCACTTCCAAAGTCTCCTTCACATAGGTGTTCATCATCACCTAGGTCTCATGCACATAGGTCGCAGTCACTGATACATCCTCTGTCTCATACATCACTGATCTCAGAGCATGGTCGCATGCCTATATCTCCAAGAGCATCAGGTTGAGGAACCTTTCTCATCGCTTTTATTAGATAGCATATTCAGATACAATGGAAACACCTCAGGTCTATGGGTATACCTATTTTGAGGTGAGTCTCTAGTATCAAGGCCAGTTCCTTATTGATGTATCCTAAACTAATTTTCTAGGGTTTAAGGGTAAAATATGACTGTAAAAATTAATTAAAACTAAGGTGATACACCAAACTTGTATGAGGTCTTTGACTGAGCACATGCACAATTGATATGAGAATGAATTCTTGATTCACAAGAAAACAATTTTCTTGCAGAATATTAGGGAAAACAGTTTGATGTATTGAGGGAAAGTATCACAACAACACTGTTTAAGTTAAACATGCACATTAATATCATGTAAAATTTACTAAATTTGCAATAGGGTAAGATGATTAATCAGGGAATTTAACATTCACAAGGATTAATGGAACATACACAAGACTACAAATAATTAGAAAGGTAGAAAATACTTCTCATTCAAGGGAAAATTTGGAAAAAATATGCTTCATCACTCATGTGTCTAAAAATTCCCCCCTTTTTGTGCTTGCTATTGCACAAAATATATAGCAAAATTTATTCACCCACCCTTCCTAAAAATAGACTAAAACTGTACTCGCCCATACATCTATTTTTATCCTTTTCATGAATAAATAAAATAAAATAAGCATGCTAATACAAAGAGGCATTAATAGCCTTTGATATAACTCAGTCAAACTGTAGTTCTATTTTTTTTAAGAAAAGTTGGGTGAATAATTTACTAATAATAACCCTTGCTTGATGATAAAGTCTTCTCCAATGCATGCAATATTTGTCTTCTAGTGCTTGATGTGACATCTACAATTTTTATCCTCTTTCAAGTGCCACTCCTTGGATACACATGCAAAATAATATGTCCCTCTATGAAAGAAAGATAATAATTCCTTCGGTTTAACACTGATTTACAAAATTCACCCAAAGTGTGGGCACCACCTACATGCTCTGATCTTGACATCTCCATGTAAAAATCTTTTTAGGATTTGAATTATTAAATAATTATATCTTCTTGATCACTTCCACCTGTGCACATGCAAATGAAAATAATCCTCCCATCCAATGAAAGGTGATCATAGCAATAAAGGGTCATCTTGGTTGACCATGTGCTAATTTATGGTGTTGACTCCTTCATGTTTTGACCACTTTATCATGGCATATAATACTTTTGATTTTATAATGTTCGGCCCCCTCATAGAAACTAATTACCATAGACTATTAGAGTTTCCTCGGAAGTTGAATTTTTTAATGATTACTTTTTTAAACCATAGTTTGAAGTTATTTTCAAACTTAATCATTTAAGCAGGAAAGAATGTTCCCTTTTCTCACGATGAATTAGCCCTTTGTGTAATGTTAGTGGGAATTTAACCCAAGGTGAGTTAGTGTTTTCTTGGATTGACACATACATTATTTGATAACAATGGTTTAGTGAAGTAACACTCCATGATTTGAGAAGGAAAAACAAAGGTAAACCTAATGGTTTTCATTTGATGTTGAGCTCATTTGAGCTTAGGAAAACTCTGCGGAATTTTATGTAGCTGCCATTTTTTTAATGTTGAAGCTTGATTCAGTTCCTTTTATGGTCTGTACAGTTAACTCTGAAGTTTGTTGTTTGATTTATCAGTTGTTTCTAAATTTGACACTCATCTCCTTGTGTTCTCGAGTGTGAATCTTTGGCTCTTGATAATTTTAAAAAATCTTATTTTTCTTTTGAAGAAAAAACTGGGTCACCATTATTTATGTAAGGAGCTTGACCTTAAGGGATCATTTAGGTATTATTTTGCATAAAATGCCATTCAATTGCAAATATGGCTATTGTTGTTCTTTTTTACTTTTCCATTCTTCCCCAAATCTGGGTTCTACATTATTATTTTTGTTATTGTGCCTTATTTGTCATGATTTGATGCTCATTGGGGTTTTTGAGAATTATTCACTCTGTGGAATTGTTTAATCTCGTTATTTTCTAAGTTTATTTGGTGCTTCTGGAAATGATACTCTACATTCTCCAATGACAGGATTTAATTTTGATGCATAACTAAGATTTTACTTCTATACTTTCTTAAATGAGCTCATATTTATATTTTATTTTGGTTTTTAGGGGTTCATACCGTAACATTGCAAGTATACTATTTATCATGAAAATTTTTCACTTAAAATATTGCTTATTAAGATACACCTTTGTATATCTGTGGACCTGTGCTTCTCATTAACTGCTTTATTTCTACTTGAATTCCAAGATCCTTCTTTTACCTCATTTCACTTGATTTTAGCCTCAGTACTCAGATGAACTACCTTTGTCATGCTTTACTATCATTGATCATACCATGAAGCCTTCAGATGTTCCATTATGTCATTTTGATGGTTTTTAATCCTTCAAAACTTGGGTATTGAGTTCCAATTTTTGTTGGTAAAAATTCAAAAAAATTGCCTATGTTTGATGGGTTGCAAATCACTATGGTCCAATAAACAATGTATATTTTGATCTTGGATTGCATTCCTCTTTTAATTTTGAAATTTTCTAAATTTGGATTTGTAGATGCAGACATGAAACCTCCATTTAATAATTTACCATACTTTTTGTGACAGCACTTGCCAAAATTGAGCTTACAACATTATTTAAAGATGCCTCATGGAGCTCATTATTTGATATCTGAAGATTATGCTTATTTATGTGAATTGTTCTGAATTGATTTGGGTTTGCTTTTGGTTGCCTGATTGGATATCTTTCTATGTTTGAATTACATATTTATGGTACTTCTATTTTCCTTACTTGCAATCTTGAAACTTTAAAACTTGATTCCTTCCACTTTAGCTTGTAAAAAACCTTTCAAGTTTTTCTTTTTCTATCTCAACTTTTGAATTTTTAGTTATGAAATGGCTTTGAAATTTGTATTGATTTTGAATTGCTGATCCTTAATGATATTTTTTTACTTCTCTTGTCATTTCAAAATCTAATTTGTTGTAATTGATTTTTTTTATACTTCAAGCTTTTAATTTTATTTGCTTGGCATAATTCTATTTGAAATAGATGAAGATCTGTAATAATATTGTTATGATAACTTTAAAATTGCAATTGTGTAAATGTTATCTTGATTTCCCGCTTTACTGATAATTATTACTTTGAAATGCATGAATTTAAAAGTTGTGAAGTAACAAGGATGAAAATTAAGCCTTAAAGCTCAATATTGATTCATTTCCTTCTCCCTTTAGGCAAGTACCATGAGATGGTTGGAGTGGACAGCTGGAGGAAAATTCAAAAGAAAAGAAACCTCCTTAGGCAATGATGGGTTTCTTTTACCTCTTTACATTCACAGCTTTACGTATATGTATATGCATTGCATGTTTTTTCCTTCAGTTATTTCTCATGGCTTGTGTGAGGTATCACTAATTATTCCTTATGAATAAATGAAAATATTTTCCATGTAATGAGATGTATGTCTTTCTTTTTGTACTTTTCTTCATTTGTATGGATAATAATGAACTTATACAACTCAAAACACTTAAATAATTCACTTAATCATAGAAATAAATTAAAATCAAATGTACCTTTTGATGTGCTCATTGAAAATACAAACTTCTTGTGAAAATTTTGCACATTGTCATTCACAACTGACAACCTTTCCACAACTTTAGAACTTCATGTCTGATACATGCTTCCCTTCCTGCCTTCCTCAGGGCCTTGTAATGGTCGTTTACATTATTGCATAGTTCTGATGAGGGTGATCAAATGGAATGGATGCATCTATGAGGCATGGGGTTTTGTAATTGTACCCAAGTTGTAGTTTTGATCAAAAATGACTTCCAACTGTCCAAAACCAAACAATTAAAATATGTATCTTATTCTGAGGTGGTTGTCCAAACATAGCCAAACCTCTGACTTGATTAATCTGAGAAACTTAAAGTTTTGAGTTGACCCTTTTTGCACAGGGTGGAAAAATTGTCAACATTTCTTGCAATCCTATGGGGAAAGCTACCTGCTAGCTTATAGACTAGTGCCTTGCTCTTGTCCATTGGGCATGGAGTCAAAACATATAGCCAAACTCTACCTTTTCTGAAAAACACACCAAAACTAGAAAGGATCTGGTGAACCAGATCATGTGCACAGGTGCACTTATTGAATTGAAAACTGCAATGTGTATGAACTACACTTATTGAAAGAGAAATCCTAATCTACCCTATTCTAACCAGCTGCAAATCGAGGCTAAATAAAACCTGAGACAGGTAGTGA
Organism: Taxus chinensis; assembly: GCA_019776745.2. Classification (NCBI taxonomy): domain Eukaryota; kingdom Viridiplantae; phylum Streptophyta; class Pinopsida; order Cupressales; family Taxaceae; genus Taxus; species Taxus chinensis. Next base: position 63,827 of record JAHRHJ020003402.1, read on the forward strand.
AAAATAGCTTCCTTTTCTCCAAAACTGAGACAATGAATTCAGCTTGCAAAACAAGTAACATGACAGAACTTAAAATGAGATGTGTACCTTGAATTTGTTCCAAAACTTGGCCCAAAACATGAAGAATCTTTCTAATTGATCTGAAAACTATTCTAAAGGGATTTGGAATTGATTCTTGAGTATCTGATGCTCATTCTTAGGCTCTGATACGAGCATGAATTCTGGTATTTCCGTGGCATGTTGTGAACCAACAAGATATCGAATAGGACATGGCCTCCAAACAACTAGAAAGTTAATATTCTTGTCTTATACTAACAAATGAACCTTATTTTTGATCATGGTTTCTTTCAAAAGCTGCTTTGAAGGCTGTTCTGAGATCTGATTTACCTCTATAAACTATTGTATATTCTTTGACAATCTGAAACTGATCTGAAAATTTTTTAGCCTCTTCAACTTGTTGTATTTCATCGATCATAACATTGCAAAGATGATGAGATGGTTTTTTTTGTTTCTTTAAATTGTTTGAAAATATTTTCATAGTCTTCAAACTGTTGTTCATCCTCTTCAATCTTCTGATCCATTACTATCATGATTGACATTTCAGCAGCACTTTCAATTTCTTCCAAACTATCCCTTCTTACAATGTTCTCTGAACATTTTTCATTTCCTCCTCAATAAAAAATTTCTGCTCTCGAATACTTGCAGTACCATCTAATAGTCCTTGTGAAACACTTCAAGTCCCTAATAACACAACTATCTCCATGCATGCAACACAAAGAGGGTCTTCACACTCAACTGTTTGATCATGTTTATTCTGAAACTGATTTTTTTCCTTTTGGTCATTAACCATGGAAACTGATAAGCTGCAAAGTATTCTGAGTGCTTGTCCCTTAGATCAGCTGATTTATCTTGGAAACTGATCTGTAAATTTCTTTCAGGTTCTATCAACTGGGATGAATTAGTAGTTTGTAGGAGTATGGTGCTTTCATGCACACTATCAAAAACTGTTGATCATGATCTGCTTTAGATCTTCTAAAAAATTGGACTGTACCTTTTGAATGGGTTGCTCCTCTAATTCTGGAGTATGATAACTGAAATTTAGAAACCCATTGCTCTATGTTCTGTAAAAACTCCAACCTATTGTTTTCTTCAGTTGGTTGTCCCTCCTGAATGATATTATGATCCTCTTTTTCCTGGACTGGAAGTATGAGTAAAGGAGGAGTGGGACTAATCTCATCCTTAACTGGAATTTTTTTAAAGAGAGGCTGGGGTACAAACTCTATTTTTAGGATAGCATCTGAACGCCAATTTGGACACTTTAATTTGGGTTCAATGCATGATTGTGGGGTAGGAAAAGAAGGAATTACAGCAGCCTGATAATTTAAAATTTGATGAATGGGTTGCCTTGGTTGACAAGGGGAACATATAGGCATTGAATTATGATAGGGAAGGTAATTGGGAAAACTCTTTTGATAGGGTTCCATAACCTGATGCCTATCATTTTTCACTGCTAATGATTTCTCGTATAGTTACTTGACAACTAAAATTGATTGCTTCAGTTCATTAATCTCAATTTCAAGATCTCTTCGCATTTCACATTCAACATAACCCTCTCCATAACTTTGACTTTGAACAATGTAATGATCATCATACTGATTTCCAAGGTTTGGGTCATAAGGATATTCATTCTGATAGGGGTTATGAAACTGGTCTGAAGGGGAAATTAGATAAAAGGGCTGCTGGTTTGGCTGATAATAATATTGAAAATGAGGGTTCATGGCTGTAGGACCTCATAAAATACTAAAACTATGAAAAACAAGGTCTGTTGCTCATAAAAATAGATGATAACAACAAAATAAATAGATAATTTTCTTGAAAAATACCTAAAAAAACTGCAGCTGAAAATTTGATGATGTTGTTGAAAAGTGTTGTACTGATCTGAAATAGATTTAAGGAGTCACCAGATGAGTTCTGCTTTGGATCTTGAATCTTCAGAACGCATCAATAGTAGTTTCTCGTCCTTGTCCCATCGGGCATGCCAAAAACTGTTATCTCTCGAAAGTGCACCCTGTAGAGAGATGGTTGCAGGTGTTCTAAGCTTGCAAATTTTATCTCTCTCTTTCGTAGATACAATGGAAACACCTCAGGTCTGTGGGTATACCTATTTTGAGGTGAGTCTCTGGTATCAAGGTCGGTTCCTTATTGATGTATCCTAAACTGATTTTCTAGGGTTTAAGGGTAAAAGATGACTAAAAATGAATTAAAACTGAGGTGATACACCAAACTTGTATGAGGTATTTGACTGAGTACATGCACAATTGATATGGAATGAATTTCTTGATGCACAGGCCAACAGTTTTCTGTAGAATATTAAAGGAAAACACTTGATGTATTGAGGGAAAGAATCACAACAACACTATTAAGTTAAACATGCACATTAATATCTAGCAGAAATTACTAAAATTTGCAACAGGGTAAGATGATTAATCAGGGAATTAACATTCACAAGATTAATGGGAACATACACAAGATTGCAAATAATTGGAAAGGTAGAAAATACTTCACATTCAAAGGGAAAAACTGGCAGAAAATTGCTTCAGCACTCCTGTATCTAAAAATTCCTCCCTTTGTGCTTTGCCAAGGCACACAATATATAGCAAAATTAATTCACCCACCCTTCCTAAAAATAGACTAAAGGTTGTACTCTCCCATGCATCCTATTTTTATCCTTTATTTAATAATAAGTAAAGAATAAAATAAAGCAAACTAATACAAAGAGGCATTAATAGCCTTTGATTACATATAGTCAAACTTGCAGTTGACTATTCTATTTTAGGAAAAGCATGGGTGAATAATTTGCTAATAATAAATCCTTGTTGATGTGCAAGTCTCCTCCTAGTGCATGCAGATTTTGTCCTCTTGTTGATATGTCCTTTTATAAAAGGCATGTAAAAAATACTCTTGTGAGCAAGAAAAATTAATTACATTAATTGTAATACTTTCTATAATAATACATCCAAATATCCATTTGATGGGGACCATCTCCAAGCCCAGGTTCTGATGTTGACATTCCTTGTCTTCTAGTGGTCACATGAATAACATACTGTAATTAATCTACAACTCTTCCAATAGTGGGGACCACCTGTTATTGTGAGCACTTGTATTCGTTGGGTTTGGCCACTCTTGTGGACTTAGCATATTACCATGATTCAATGATTTTGGCCCGCTTTTATACACACATGGCATACTGATATAATGGTTTACAACCTTTTGATTATCACTGCCTTTGCAATTTCTTGTCGGATTATCATTTTGGGCAACAATTGATTTAGAACTTTGAAAAAATATAAATGACTTTTGGGTGAAGAATTTCTGACATGTATAGTGATGTCAGACTCCCTTTTGATCATTTAGGACATCTGACTCAAGTTGGTTTGAATATTATTAAGGTTCACTAAGTAATGATAATTCCCAAGCATGTAAGACCAAGAATATTCCCCTTTAATGATGAATTAACCCTTTGATGCAATGTCAGTGGCTCTTCTCTCGAAACCAAAGGTAGAGTTAGGAATTTCTTGAGGCATTGACATGTCATTGTTTGATAACCATGGTTGAATTGAAGTAACATTCAACCTCGTGTTAGGAGGTGTAAATATTTGAAACCCTAATTGTTTTCATTTGATATTGAGCTTCATTTGATCTAGGAAAACTCTATTTTATTCAGCTACCAATTTAATGCTGAAGCTCATTGTTGAAGTTTTGAGCTTTAAAGGGAGCTTTACTATCTTAAAGTGCTGATGAGGGTGAAAGATCTAGTTCCATTTTTTATTCCTTGATTATTTTCCCTTGAAAGTGAAGAAACAACTGGGTCGAAATTTCTATGTAATGGATGACCTTTAGGTGCACATTTGGATTTCTATATCTGTAAAATAGTAAGTTCTTTGTGTCTTAATTTCCCATATTAGGTCATTATTTTTCATAACAATGATTCAATTATGATATCTAGCCCATTTTCAACTATTATTTGCTTTCCCTAAATTTGGGTTGTATTTTTGTTGTATTAATCCACATAAGGGTTGCCATGGACAATCTTGATGAGCATTGGTAGTTTGGGAATTATTTGTATGTTATGCATCGTTTGCTCTGGATTTATTTTATGAGTTATCTTTAGAAGTGGGTAATGAGTTTACTTAACACAAAACTTCACCATTCTTAATCATTTATGAGCTCGATTCGGTTACTCTAAAATTATGGCTTGTTGTATTTTATGTGGTTTCATCTATTCTAAATCTTGCTCATGAATACTTGAGTTTGAAAACCCATTTCCGAGGGTTTTACCTTTATATGAAAAGTAATATTATTGAAATCTGCTCAATTATAAACTTGGGGATTTTTATATTTCATGTTTGTTTATCTTCGAGTTCATATTTTATAATTTCCCAATTTGTAGAAACTACACATTTCTAGGTGTGCCATTTTCGTTAGAACTATGAGCTCTCAAATGCTTATGCTACCAAATTGGAAATTTTTTGATGTAAGCTAAGTGATATTCTTGGCTTTTCACAATTTTTCTCATTTTGAATGTCTATTTTGTATGAATCGACCACTGCAATTTCATAGTTCTGTTACCTAGTTATTTCATTAGATCTGAATGGTTTCTTGATTGCCAAAAAAAACTTGGCCGTCCTTTCTGACTTGAGCTCTATAATATTCTTGATTCACCCTTTTGGACTATCCTGAAAATGAGGTCAAAGATTCTTCTTCACACTTGTTTGTGTCATTCATAGACTTCGTGGTTACTATATTTCATTTTTGGCTTCTGTTTTGAAAGTAGGTTTACTTCACATGTCTCATGAGCAAGTTGGTTCGTGAGTTTTACCAAGGATTCACCTTGGATGTTGATCATGGATTTCACTCTGGACTTATATTTAGAGAAGGTTAATCCCCTCAGATATTTGAATTGCTTCGTGAATCGTTATTGTAAGATGCAATAAATTTTACTTACTTGTTTTCACTGTATGATTCATGCTTGTGCATCTGACCCAAGATAAAGGTATATCTTAATTTGAATGGTCGTTTTTTTGAAAGCCTAGGCTACTTTGATTGTTTTCAAAGGAGCCTGTGCACTCTATAATTTCACCCCTGAAAGATTGGATTTTAACTCATCACTTTTGCTAAATTTTAATGATAATCCACGATTGGATACTGTGCTAACTTCTAAAATAATGTAGGGTCATAATTTTGAATGTATTAAATCCTCTCATTCTCATTGTGTCCACAATGGTTTGAATCCAAGTATGGGGCTAAGCTATTTCTTAACTTGAAGACATGCATTCTGTTTTGACCAAGGTGTTTCCTTTATTGTTTTTAGGCCTTACTTTGTATGTTACCTACTTGAATGCCAAGATCATTTTCTACCTGTTGGATCTTTGTATTTTAGTTATTGGATAGAGATGAATTGTTTTCAAAGCTTTACTTCATTGCATACATGAAAGGCATATGTATTCAAGCTTCTAGGTTTCTTCTCAATTAAAAGCTTCTAGTATTTTGTTCCAATGGTCGTTGTGTATGATTTGCATCTGACTTTGTAATCTGGAAATTGTTTACTTTGCTAAAAATCAATGTATGTTTGGATTAAAACACAGCTTTGGAAACTAAAATGAGGGCTTGGCATATTTAATGGCCTCCATTTTCACCAATGCCTACTCAATTAATTTATGAAGGTGGAAAATTGCATTGCAACTATTTTCTTCATCAAGGTTTGATATCTGGTTTTGATTTGTTATTTATGGGTGAATTGTTCCAAAATATGATTTGGGTTTGATTTTGGTTCCTGATTGGATATCTTTCTATTCGAATTACATAACTGGTACCTCTTTTTCCATCAATCTGTCCATCTTGAATCTGTAATTGATTGCTTTGCATTTGTACTTTTGAAATCATAAAACCTTTAAAACCTTTTTCTTTTTCTATCTCAAATATTGATGTTATCCCAAATTCACCCCCTCGGAAAATTTGGTCAAGACAACTCCTGCACATAAGGAAATTATGAAGGAAATGACTCAGACAAACGAGCTCATGTTCTAGGATGAAATAGAGGCCAAGAAAGTTACAGGGAGACTCTACAATGGAATGGCGGGGCCTGTGAAAGTTAAATTTTAAATGAACCCTGTGCGAGAAAAAAGCAGAAGCTCAAACAAGTGTCGCATCTCCACATGTCTCAAGACGAAATGAAGGCAGGGGGAAAATGGTCAAGCAGAGTCAAAAGGTGGAGCTTCGGGGCCACTGCCAGGGGTTTTCTGAGTTTTGTGTTTTGTGAAAAGGGGAAAAGATAAATTATGGACCCACGAGCCCAATTTTTTCTCTAATCTGACTGCCACGTGTCCCATATCAAAGGGGACCCATTTTTCAAGTTGTTTTCCCGCCCTCCTGTATGGACCCAATACAAACTTTGAAGGGGCATATCTTTCGACTCAAGGCTTGAAATATTACAAATCTGACACCGTTGGAAAGATATAGACCTCACCCATGCCATGCAGATCTGAAACTGTAATTTTGTAGAGGTTAGATAAAGGAAAATAGAGGAAATGTCTTCAGGATATTCAATGTAGGATCCATTTCTCTCAACAACCAGATCGGATTTGATTTTCCGCTAGTTTCCTCTTCTTTCAAGGTGTTGAATCAAGGAATCATGTAGTAAAGATGGATTTGGGGCATATTTTATCAGAAGCATTAACAATGCATGGTTGAGTGGTTCAACCCACTTTTCCTACTTCCCTCTCTCTTTCTTCTCTCCGATCAAATCTATAAATACAGGGGCAAGATTCATTGTAAAGGGTTGTTCATTCTTCTTCCCTGCCCCCCTCTCTCTTTCTTCTCCAGGGTCGAATGTGGAGTTTAAGCCTCCTCCCTTGGCTTTGTAATGGAATTTTCTTGCCTCTTTCCCATTAATGGTGTACTGTGTGAACTCCTAGAGCAATAAAATATGTTTTGTGATGTGTTTTGTCCATCCTTTTCTCATTTTGTTGTCTCTTCTCACCTCTCACCATTGCAGGGTATACTGTGCATATCTCTGATGTCCATTGTAGGTTTTGGGAGTTGTGTTTAAGGGGTTTGAAATGGTGTTCTGTGTGAACTTTATCCTTGGTCTGTGATGCATCTATCCATCCTCTCCATTGCTCACCTCTCTCCATTTCACACAGTTGGGTTTGTGATCAGTAGTTCCCTTTTCTCGGTGCTATCACCTCTGTAGTGTAGGATTTCTTTATTTTCATCTCTCTCTCTCTCCTTGGTCCCTTGGAATTGTTAGATTAGGAGTAGATAGTCACATTTCCTTCCTTAGAAGTAGTTTAGTGCTAGGATTAGGAAGAGGAACCAGCCTTCTCTAGAGGATCATTCCCATTTGCAAGTCCCACAGCTTGGGGAATGATCCAATGTTATGCAAATCACACCAAATGACCCTACCTTAGAAAATCAGATCCATAACTCATTTGGGGGTGATGTGATTTTGCACTAACAATTTTGGCATGCCCTAGTGGGATAGGTCTGAAGCACCTTACCACTTCACTTCATCAGGTTTGATGTGCTCTTGGTGAAGATTTCAGCCTTTAGAGAAACTTTCAAGCACATCTGGCGACTCCATCTGGTCAAAAACCCATTCTCTGAGTTGCGGAACTTTTCCATTTTATTCTTCCATCTCTTTCATTTTCTCCCATTCCATGAAGTTGTGCAATCATGACTTCATTCCCACCATGGAATTCACATCTACAGCAGCAGCAGTACATTCCAACTCCAATAAGCTTTACAAATCCTTCAAATCAACATTTTGAGCAAATCCAAAATCAGCATGGTTACCCCTATGAGCAGTAGTGCCAAAATCAGTTTGGCTATGGAGCTTTCCAAGAGCAGGGGTGTGCCAACAATGAAGAAAATCAAATGCAAGATGCTTGTCTGTTGGAGAAGATCCAAAAAATGGAGATTGGCATGGTGCAGTCAAGAGCATACAACTCAAATGAAGGCATTTAGAATTGGTTGCAGGGAACCTTGTCCATGGGAAGGCCCTTTTCCAAGACATTACAACCCTCAAGAGAAGCTTGACTTCATGGTTGAAGTGTTGCCTCAGCCTACACAGTGGATTGAGGACATTGGGGCTTATGAGCAAAGTGTGAAGACAACCTTGTCAATGGGTAAGTCAATCACCATCTCCCTGCCTTTCATTTTCTCTTCCCTCAATCTTTATCATCTCAGCCTGTAGAAGTCAAGCCCCTCACTTGCTGCCCCAAGTGTTGATTTCATTTCTCCATCTCCTAGTCTTCCACCTCATCTCAGTTCTTCTTTCCTTTTCCCTTCCAAATAGTCATCCCCTCCAAACAAACAAGAAGTTGCACCTCCCTTCCCACCACAAAAAATTGCAAAGATGGTTGAACCCCAACCTGCCACTCCTCTTGCTTTCCCAAGCCCATGTTGGGAAGAGACTCAAGAATCCAGTCAAGGAGAACAATAAGAAGAGGAGCCCAACAGAAAAGAAATGACAGACAATATGAAGATTTGGGCTGCCAAATTTGGGTTTACAAAGATCCCTTTGATGGTCAATCCAATAGAGGAGGTCAAGATTGAAGAACCAGTGGTGGCTGAGGCTAAGTTTGCAATAGAAGAAGATACAAAGAACAAGAGGAGGAATAATCAGTCCCAAGCCCCATTGAAGAGGAGAAACTAGGAGAGATCAGATCAATGTTGAGGCCACTCAATGAAGAAGGCATCATTGAAGATTTTTTGCTTTCATTTCAAGGGCCTGATTTGATTGATGAACCCATGATGGAAGAGGACCATACAGTTCTAGAGGCTCTAAGTGTGGAGCAGGCTATAGAAGAACCTTCAGTTCTTCCTCCCACTTCATCCCCTTCAAGCTCTAATGTTGAAGAAGAGTTTGATCTTTCAAACTTCATGTTTGAGGAAGAGAGAAACCATGGTGATCAAGTTGCAGATCAAGAGGACACCATGAAGGAGGTAGAGCACTTGCAGCAAGACAACAAGGAGGCAGACTATCTGTCAGACTTGGAGGATTGCTTTGATGAAGAGGAGCCCATGGAGATTACATCATTTTCTCCTCCATCATCATCCACCTTCCAAGACACATGAACTTGCTGCCATGAAGGAGAACATTCAAGTGAAAGCAACCTGCATCTCCATAATGGCCCTCTGGAACCAAGGTTGGAAGATCTTGATCTTCCATGTTCTTCAAAGGAGGAGGAAGAGAAAAGGCAAGGAGGATGTCATCATCTCCTCTCACACCATCCATCAAGAAGGTCACAAGAAGGATCCATTCTTGGAGTTGAATTTCAGAGAAATGGGCACATCTAAAGGATCAGACCTTGCCCAATTAGGTACTTGGCTTCATTAGATCCAAAGGAGCAACCAAAACCAGTCATGCCTACTTTAGGGCATGAGGATGAGCTACAAAGTACCAAGGATCAGCATCATACCTCTTCAATTCAAATGCAGAGCAACTAACAAAGGTATTGATTTTGTCTCTAGTTGATACCTTGATGATTTGGGTGGAAGACCAGCTTGTAGTTAGTTTTTCACTCATCCAACCAGCCATGTTCAGTGCCAAATCAGTTGCATGGCTGCCATTTTTGAGGAAGGGAAGCTATTTCTCTCACCAGTTGCAGTTTTTTGTTTGAGTTCCCTTTGCTCTTGGTTAGAGTAGAATAGGTAGGTTTGTCTTCAGTAGAAGAAGTGATTTTGCACACTCTGCATGTTCCATTTGGAGCATGTATGATTTTCAGTTTGTACATAGTTTTTGGTGTTGTTGTATTGCTCTTGCACAGTGCATTCAGTTGGCATTTTGGTGAAGTTCAACTTCAAGTTTCAGTGGGTTTCCAAGTGATTCAGAGGTCAGCAAATTTTCAAGTCAGTCGGGGAGTCATTTTATAAGAAGGATCAGTGTCAAGCCATCATTCTTGACTCCATGCCCAATGGATGCTTCAAGGCCACTGGTCTCTTCATCTAGTAGGTAGATGTCCCCGTGAGTCACCAAATTGTTATCCCAAATTCACCCCCCAACAAATTTGGTCAAGACAACTCCTGCACATAAGGAAATTATGAAGGAAACAACTCAGACCAAAAGCTCACATTCCAGGACCTGAACGACAAGGTTGCGGAGACTCTACCATGGAATGGAGGCAAAAGTTTAAATGACCAATGCGAGAAAAAAGAGAACTCAAACAAGTGTTCAAATCTCCATGTGCTCAGGGAAATGGAGGCAGGGGTAAATGGTCAAGAAAATTCAAAAGGCGGAGCTTCAGGGGCCATGCGGGGGTTTTCTGAGTTTTGCGTTTTGCAAAAAGGGGAAAAGATAAATTTTGGACCCGCGAGCCCAATTTTTTCTCTAATCTGACTGCCATGTCCCATATCAAAAGGGGGCCCATTTTTCAAGCTGTTTTCCCGCCCTCCTATACGGACCTGATACAAACTTCAAAGGGGCATATCTTTCGACTCAGGGCTTGAAATATTGCAAATCTGACACCATTGGAAAGATCTCGAGCCTCACCTATGCCATGGAGGTCTGTAAACTATAATTTTGAGGAGGTTAGGTAAAGGAAAATGGAGGAAGGGTCTTTAGGCCTTCAATATAGGATCCATCTGTCTCAACAACCAGATCGGATTTGATTTGTTTCCGTTGTTTCCTCTTCTTTCAAGGTGCCAAATCAAGGAATCATGCAGTAAAGATGAATTTGGGGCATATTTTATCAAAAGCATTAACATTCAGTGGTTGAAGTTTCAACCCACTTTTCCTCTTCCCTCTCTCTTTCTTCTCTCTGATCAAATCTATAAATATAGGGGCAAGATTCATTGTAAAGGGTTGTTCATTCTTCTTCACTACCCTCCTCTCTCTCTCTCTCTTCTCCAGGGTCGAATGTGGAGTTTAAGTCTCCTCCCTTGGCTTTGTAATGGCATTTTCTTGCCTCTTTTCCATTAATGGTGTACTTTGTGAAATCTTGGAGCAATAAAATATATTTTTCATGATGTGTTTTGTCCATCCTTTGCTCATTTTGTTGTCTCTTCTTGCCTCTCACCATTGCAGGGTATACTGTGCATATCTCTGATGTCCATTGCAAGTTTTGGGAGTTGTGTTTAAGGGGTTTGAAATGGTGTTCTATGTGAAATTTATCCTTCGTCTATGATGCATCTGTCCATCCTCTCCATTACTCACCTCTCTCCATTTCAGGGAGTTGGGTTTTTGATCTCAGTTCCCTTTTCTCGGTGCTATCACCTTTGTAGTGTAGGATTTCTTTATTTTCATGCTATCTCTCTCTCTCCTTGGTCCCTTGTAATTGTTAGATTAGGAGTCGATAGTCACATTTCCTTCCTTAGAAGTAGTTTAGTGCTAGGATTAGGAAGAGGAACCACCCTTCTCTGGAGGATCATTCCCATTTGCAAGTCCCACAGCTTGGGGAATGATCCAATGTTATGCAAATCACACCAAATGACCTTGCCTTAGAAAAGCAGATCCATAACTCATTTGGGGGTGCTATGATTTTGCATCTCCCTGAAGTTGAAAACTCCAATCCTTGGCAAGAAAATGTACTTGAAAGTCCTCTTGCTTCATTGTCTAAGGGAAAAGTGAAACAAATGCGTTTTTGTTTACTAATTATGCAACTCTTTACCCTTGTCTGCTTGTAATTTTGAGAATTAGAAAATGAGTAACCCTTTCCATGATAACTATGCACCTCCCAAGTTGGTAGGAATTGTTCTCAAGATCATTCCTCTCTTATTGAAGTCCCACATTTCAGTACTTATTGAAATGCACAAGGCCCTTTCTGAAGTTCACTGCTATAAGGATAATGTTAAATTAATATATCCAGGGGTTGATGATCTTTCCATTTTCCCATTGGTACTCTTATGAAGGCATGAACAATGGATCCTGGAATAGATGTTGATGACATGAAAATGATAAATCTTTGTCCTTTTGAGGCCATGACTTGTTTCATATATTACCTCCTTATACTTTCAGATTTATTCCATCTCCCTAACTTGCATTTTACAAGAACCTTTTCCTTCATTATTTCTCCTTAGGCTTTGTCAACCCAAAACCATTAGACCCCCTCCAATTATTATCTCATCTTCTAAATCATATTTTCATGTAAAAAGGTGTATGTCTAGCCTTAATCTGTAAATTTTTTGTTTGCTATGGCTAGATGAATGAATTTACAAAAATATGTATGTAAATAATTCGACCAATCCCAGAAAACAATTTATTTTTAAAATGATGAGTACCTTAAAAATATGCAGAGATAGAGAAATTACTTAAACCCGCTTGTAATTTGCTATGGTGTAATTGTTTAGCTTCAGAGACACTCAATAGTTAATCCACATGTTAACTGACCCCGTTTTTCATAGCTTTACCAGATGGTATAGCATTGGTTTTTGCACAATTCTTTTGAAAAGGTTGATTTCTTGGAATGGCTTCATTTATGACACATGTACTTTCTTTTGTAGACTCTTAACTCAGTACTCATATGTGCCCACTTTAGAAAAATCCTGCACTTCCAATTCACACAAATAAACTTAACATGTCCATTCATTTGAATTCAAATCTTATTCATCTTCATTGGTAACCCCATTCCAGATGTGAGAATTTAATGAAATTTTGAGTTGAATCTTTTTGCACAATGGTAAGTGAAACTCCAACTATTAAATGTTATATTTCAAGGATATTTTAGGGTCAACTTGATGTATTAACACATTGTAAATTTCCACTTGGGGTGCTCACATTATTCTATGTCGGAGTGTATTTGAAATTTTCCCATGCTTTTTAGTTGTTAATGGTTCATTCTTGCTTTTTGATCCGTATTGATGGATCACAAAAATACTCATGCTAAAAAGGCATATGGTAAGGATCAAAGATGCTCCTATCAATAGTCTTGAAAAACCGTTTCACTTAATATAAGCAAATTTCCACCACAAAATACTTGCTTGCCATATCTACTCTTTTTACTATTTGTTGTAGTGTCCGCCAATTTAGTTCACAATACTACCACCAATTTCCAACTATGTTATTATCTTTTTTATACGTCTGCAGTTCATTGTTCTCAAAAATTGAAATGTAAATTAGTCTACATGATCTGGAAATTACACTGTAAATCACATATTACAATTATACCTCTTAAATTCCCACAAAGGCTTATGGGGCATCTTTTTATTGTACACATCACGCCCCTATTGTTTCATTCCTTTTCATACTACTTTTACAAGTTCTTACTAACACACCTAGTTCTGCTCAACATGATAGGGTATTGTATTTTGACATACTTTTATCTTTCTAACATTCTAATGGGTGCTTCATGTGCAACATTTTAAGATTGCAGGAACTATATCCATACCATTGTCTTCTGACATTTTACTAAAACTAGTTTAACATTATTTGTCACTTTTCCCTTTGTATTATGTGCACACTATAGTTACCTTTTAGCTATACTGGCCTCCTCATTGTATTTGACATGGTCTTGATGTTTTCCAATGTTTGAAACATCTTTTATGGTCTATAAAAACTTGTTCTTCTTAATATTTATACATTACACATTGTCTTATCATTGCATATTTGTCAATTTATGTGTTTGCAATAGAAATGTCTTCTAGCCAAATTGTTTGTATGTGCCTTTGTTTCTTACCATTCACATTCACTCCTAAGAAGGGCTTAGTTTCGTTCAACTTTTCCAATCCTTTTTTTCCTTTAGGATGAATTCATCATATAACATCGCATGCTAGCCCAAAATGAGGGGACATACTTTTTCAATAATGATCAGTCACCCCATTAATAGGATAGTCATAGTTTAGAGCTATGCACCATTAGTATATGAACAATGTCCAATTCGTCTATCTCTAGAGATATTATGAGATTAAAAATTGAGGAAAACAATGCGTTGGATTCAATATTTCCTCTCTTGGCACCTAGGGTTTCTTTACATTTAACTTAGTGCTTAGCACCATTTTTATCCTTCTTATAACTTTATTACTTCAATCATCTGTGATTATAAGACCCTTGTAATTAGATGTATCTTAAAAATTACAATATTTGTTAAAGACACTATACAACATGGGTTGTTCTTGATCAATTTCCTAGGCACCTGATGACCTCCAACAATTACAATCATTTTCTCATATTACATGCAGTTTTTCAGTACAAAGCCAATTTTCATGGGAAATACCAATAGGGTCCTCCAACAATAAATGCTTCATATCTCATTTTATACTGGGACCAAATGGAATGAACACATAAGTAAACATGGATCACACCTATATATTGGTGAAAACACTCAAATTTGTGGAAGTATTCAAGGACATTAATAAGGAACACTAGACATTTCTTCCCTAAAAAATTACACAGTCATTGGCAATCATTATTCATTGGTTGAAATTACTTGAAAAAATTGGTTCCAATTGTAAAATCACCCGAAAAATATTCGCTTACACTAATATCTCCAAAAAACTCACTCTTCTCACTTTAGGTACATATATGTAAATAATTTTTTTTCTCTTCACATTATGATACACTCTAGTTTTAACTATTTTTACATACCTAAATCTTTTGAACTTTTTCATGAATACACATAAATTTGATTACTTCATTAACTCTTCTTTTACTGGTTCATTTCCTTAATAGCAACATGAAGCTTCCCTACGTCAAGCACAACAACTTGTGTACAAGCACAATGACTCACTTTTTAGGGTCCCTTCCTTTTCTTAGCTTCCACATGCTTCATTTTTAACTTATACGCTTTCACTTGTCTCCTCGAAATATTTATCACCATCACAATCTACATTATCAAGTACTCTTTCTTATCTACTTTATGTTATCAAGTATTACTCAATGAACATAAAGTGGGGAAAATGTAGACATAAAATCACTACACTTCAATGGTAAATTTTTAGGTCCTATCCTATCCTCTACTTGGCATTCATATGATTCCTATGCAAGAGAACTAGTAATTGCTTTGTCTTTCAATCTTTGGACATCAACACCTTGATTTCATGTTAGTGCCCAGCGCCCTGTCATCCTTCTGGGAACCCCTAACCTCTTTTTTACTCTTACTCACTTATTTTGGGTATCTTTTATCTTTTAGGAATCTTATTTTCTTATGGGTCGGCCCTCTAGTTGTCAATTGTGAAATTCAACCAAGGGAATCATATAAATACAAAGCTATGTGACCATAATAAAAGACAAAGCCCTAAGCATCTATTATCACCACCTAAGGTTGCATCCAAAGGCATCTTTAAGAGCATCAAGGACATCCATCTAACACTCAACTCAAGGGACAAGGGACTGACATTTTTATTCATACACACATAGGAAGGGAAGTTCATTTTTCCATCCACACATCTATTTACATTGGTACATCTAGCTATCACCCATTATCATACACACTTGCGCAAGGGATTCCTAGGGCAAAATTCTATCACACACACACAAGAACTACATGGAGTCTAAAATGTAGTACAACACTCGATTGTAAGCTCACTCATTTGGGTGACCATTGGGGTCAGTCTGACTCCTCATTTTACATTTTTTATTTTTGTGATTTGATGTAGTTTTAGAATTTTGAAGGCCATCTTCTCTTTGTCGGTTATAGGTCAATTCAGAGATCATCTAGCTATATACAAGATACCAAAAGAGAATAATAGTGACACTTTTGTGACACATGAAACACTAATTTTTTTGCTCCTGCATGGTCACAGGAACATAAAATATGTCTCTAGTGCCCAGGCATCCCTGACCTAACCCAGGTGCCCTAGTCCAGGCTCATTCGGAAGTTCCATGGTTTTATATGCCTAGTTGTGATAATATGCCTTTTTTCCATCAGTATTCCAATCCATAATAGTCCCAGGGATAATACAAATCAACTAAGTCTTTCTTTCTCCCTCTTTCACTTAAGGTTTAAATTTATTAGCTTGCTTGTGTCAAATATGTGCTTTATTTGTTCATTTATCATACGTGACTCTATAATTAGGGTTTTAAATATTCAATTTTTGATAAATCAATGAAAAGGAGGTATGCAAGGCTATGATGCTCTAGAATAGTGATTCGAACTATGATATGATCTATTAAAATTGTGTAAGATATTTAGAATATGAGGTATGCTTTTGAGTTTACTCATGTTTTGTAGCATAATTGTAAAGATATGAAGGTACTGTCACAAGCATGTACATGGAGTTTTCATGGTGTTTTTAAATGTGCATGAGTTGAGGGTGACCTTGAGTGTCTTTTTCACTTAAGATGTGAAGCTAAGTATGTTGAAAACTAGTATTGTTGATTTCTTGCATAGTTTGTTGGAGTATGCATCTTAACAGTGTATAGTAGCCTGTGGAGTACTGTAACAACATGTTATATGTCTATGATGGCCACCTAAAGAAGGGGAGCTAGTGTTGATTATAAATCAGGTGTTAAAGGTGCTATGAAGACTTGATTGGAAGATTTTTTTTATATGTTGCAAGTATAGTTGTAGGGGGAGAAAATCACGAGTCAAAGAATTTTGTTTGCATAAAAATAACGAGAGACTAGTAAAGGACTATCTCATGATTTTGATAATCATCTCAATACATGTTTTTCATAGCATCATCAAGGTAAGAGCTTGAATTTTTGCGTAAAAAATTAGAATTTGATGATATGATCACAAGGGGAGTCATAATTTGATGTTTCGTGATATTGATGTGATTCTATAGTAAGGATAAAATTTTTCATTTTGCTCTAATAGATAGTTTTAGGGATATAGGTCCTAAGAGTTGGTTACAGTTCCCTAATGCAACCACCAAGTCATAATTTGGATCTTTTTAGCTAAGACAAGTTGGTAAAGTGTCAAGCATGTTGTCTTAATCTAGAATGATTGTTGGCATGTGTAATTTTTTTGATATTCCTTTACTCACGGAATGTTACAGTAATTTTATTAGGGAAGAAACTGAGTCTAAAGGTGGAAATCAAATATATGGAATTGAATGATGGTAGATGTTTCTAATCAAGGAGTGCTCCAAATAATTTGAAGGAAGAAGAACGTGTGCTAAGGTATGTACTTTGTGATTAATGTAATAGGGGGTAGAAGTACTAGGGTGTTTTCCATAAATGAAAAATTGTTGGCATGTGTGATTTATATTGTTTTTATTGATGTAAAAGATCATTAATGACAAAGAGGATGATTTAGGAGTGCTACAAGATGTTTGGTATGATGGTGTCATGGACAAATAGAGTGTGGCATGGTGGCAAGGATGAAGACAGTGAGAATGGCTTCTCCTAAAAGGTCTAATCAGGAGACCTAGTTAGCATCGGTGATAGATCATGATGGCTTAAGGATCATTGTTATGGTATGTATATCATGGGGAGAGTGTTTGGAGACACTCATATGACTCTCAGAGTGTGGGTACATGTTTAAGCATGGTTTGCAGGTGATAATTAAGACCTAGTCTAGGTGATTGAAGGTCAAATAGAGTATGCAAGTGAGTTGTAAATCTATCTGATCCCATAAGGGAATGAAAAGGTGTGATACATGTTTTCTCATGTGTGTTAGGTCCTTTTGAAGATATTGGAAGCAGAGGTATGGTGTTCTTCTACTTGGTTATGACCTAAACTATGTAAAACCCTAAGACCTAGTTGGGTAAGTCATAGTGGTTGTGAATACATGAGAAATTTATGACAATATGATGATCAAAGAAGTTAGAAGAGTTTTTATTGTGTTGTAGGACAAGTTTTAGGTCAGAAAGAAGAATAATTTGTAAGAAATGATGATTTTGGTCCTATCGAGCTCAAGAGAGTGCATTTTCCAACTCGAGGTTAGAGAAATATTCTTTTGTTGGCACGTGCGATGTTTGCATTGGAACCTAATTCTTAGGTTATGTATGTTGAGTAATTCAATTAATAATATCTCAAAGTTTGAATGAGATCAAAGGAGGTCCAAATATTTATGAACGATTTCTAAGAAGGCAAGTTTCTTTTTATGAACTTGAAACCCTAGTTTGCTAGTGATGGAGGAAATATTTCTTGTTTAAGCCTAGAATGGATTACACTATCAAATGTGATGATTGGATGATGGATATGAATCTTCCATCTTTCATATGATGGTGGTTTTAGGTCATGAAACTTAATGGAGCCCACACAAAATCCCTTGTTTTTTAGGAATGAAGGTATTACTCTCAAGTTTTCCATTATATCATATGACTAAATTAGTGTTCTCAGATGTATGGGATCCATGCTACATGTTTTGAGTGATTTCACATCTTTTTTAGTCCATTTGATTATTTTCAAAAGTTAAAATAGCTTGACTAGTTTTGGGTTTAAAAGCGCAGTTTTGTAGTCATGGTGAATGGAAGTGATTGAGCATTTGTGTGCATGATGATGAAGTTTAATCAGATTTATTATTTGTATACATGTCTTGTGATTTTTTGGATGTGTTTTTTGAGCTCTAAAATTTAGATGAGGTGGCATGAAAAAAGTAACAAGTTGACCTACTTTTATTGGTTTAGGAAAATAGGGGTTTGGTCAGAAGATTGGTCTAAAATACATATATCTTGGCTTAGGTGATAATTTATATCCATTGGAGAGTGAAGAGGGATTATTATTTTTCCTATTAACATGCATTTAGAGAGCTTATAAGCATGTTAGAAAGGGTACAATACGTTCTCATTTCCAAAGGTTCATGTGAAGTTCAATTTGTAGAAGAGGAGAAATTGCTTTTATTCATTTTGTTGGTTGATTCATCAAGTCTAGCATGCTTGGTGATGTTATTCAGGTCATTAGGGATTTCTCATTGAGTGGTTACTTGGAATATTTTAGTTGTTTTTGTGTGTTTTTTCATGTAAGTGTGCAACAGGAAAATTTATGATTTTTAAGCATGACAACTTTCAAGTTTTACCTTTCCAAGACACCCCAGGTCTACCCATCCTCAACACCAGCCTTACCCAGTCAGTCCAATGACCCCCAAGTGGATTTTAACTCAGTCCCCTAGGTGAATTAGGAAATTCAAGTCAATCCCCCTAGGTGATTTTAGGAGTTCTTGAAGAATGCTAATTTTGGGCAGTGTTGGGAAGGGCTACCACTGGCCTTCCCAGGACTGGTGCAACCCCTTGGAGTGTAACAGAGGATAAAAATCCAACATGGAGATGAATAAAGGTCTAATAACATCAAGGAAATTTATTTTGGAAGATTCAAGAAATATTTGGAGGAGTTGGGGCAGATTCATCAAAAACAGGGTTCTCAGGCCTAGGCAGTGCACAAGGGCCAAAAAGCTACTGAGCTTCGGGAAGCGATTCTAGGAGCTCTGGAAGGAGTTAGGAGCTAAACAAGACATATTCAAAAATGGAATTCATATCTCTACAAGATGGTGAAATCATATTTTTCACAACACCTAGGCGCAATAGGTTTATATCTAGTTTTTCTCATGCTCAGTCATGGAGCTAGAACAAAAATCTGATTTTTAGGGCTTAAATGGAGGAATCAAGAGTTGATACCCCCACCATTGGATTCATAAGGCCATTTTAAGTCAAATTCATATAAAATTTCACCTTGAAACTCCATTGGGAACTCTAGATATGGCCTTCACAAGTTCGCTCTCAAGTTCTCATACTTAGTCATTTTTTGAAGTGGACATGTGTCAACTCTAGGATCTTGGCACATTTTGATGTCCCTTTCATCCCTTTAGAAAAGGGACATAGGGGACAGTAAAATGTTCCCAACCCTTTTTGAGCCCCCATAACACTAATATGACCTCCCGTTTTCCAGTTAAGCCCCCGAGAGCTAAGTTTGAGCCTTCCCTCTCCCTGCACGGATGATCGCCAAGTGTCGCGATGAGGCATGAAGTGGAAATTGATGTCCCTTTCATCCCTTTAGCAAAGGGACATAGGGGAAAAAAATTCCCCCAGCCCACTTGAGCCTTGTGGTTCCTCATGCTCCTGAAAGTCAGCTCCTAAATGCTTTTTCCTAGCCTCCCTCTCATTCTCAACTGCAAATAACTTCATTCTCCTCCATCACCACCTCTGTGATATCTGAAGATTGAAGACTCCATTAATGTCTACCATGAAGAATAAAATAAAAAAGGAAGTGAGATACCTCTTCACTTCTCAAGGTTCCAGTGGGTGAAATCATGTGAAAATTGGAGGGAATGATCATTGAAAAATCTAGTTTCGCATGAACTAGTTTTCACGCCACAAAGTCCCTATTTTTTAGGGATATGGAGGACTGATTTTTCATCAGAATTATTCCATGTCACATGAAGAACAACAGTGAAAAAGGAAGTGAGCTACCTCTTCACTTCTCAAGGTTCCAGTGGGTGAAATCACGTGAAAATTGGAGGGAATGATCATTGAAAAATCTAGTTTCGCATAAACTAGTTTTCGCGCCATGAAGTCCCTATTTTTTAGGGATATGGAGGGTTTTGTTTTTTATCAGTATTCTTCCCCCACCAATGAAAATATCATTTTCCCACTTGTTCAGATGAATAAATTACCCAAAATTCAGAGCGTGGAACCCCAGAATAAAACCCAGAATTTCAAGACTTGTTTTGTTGCAATCTGACACCCGCAGTGCACTTACTAAAAATAACATGTGTCCATGGTGAGGCATACTAAAAATAGAAAGTGGATAAAAATGGAAATGCATCATCAAAAAAGGAGGATTGAAATGTTCCAAAGGGTTTGAAGGCATTGGGATCAATTCGGCAGAGCCTTTTTGGAGTCGATTCAGTAAAAGTGGGTTTTCGGGCCTAAAGGAGCATACACCGCGAAGGAGTACCTGAGCTTCAAGAAAGGATTATGGGATCTTTGTAAAGATTCAAGAGCCCAAAAAATTACCTATGGAAGGTATTTTCCATGCCCTAAATGGTGGAAAAAATGAGACCTCGTGAAACATCATACACTTCCCTAGGCAACTCATTCTTCGGCGCACAACTGGTGATCCTGAGAAAAAATGGGGTATTTTAAGGTGATTAAGTCATAATTGGAGCTCCAAACCATCACCATTCAATTCATTGAGTGTTTTTCAGTCAATATCATATAAAATTTCACCTCTGAACTCATCTGGGAGCCCGAGTTATCGCCGTCACAAGTTGGCTCAAGGAACGCGTTCAACACTTAGCCAAATTTTCAAGAGGACACGTGTCAGCTCCAGGAGCCTGGCACATTTTATGTCCCTTTCATCCCTTAAGAAAAGGGACATAGGGACAGTAAAATTTTCCCAACCCTATTTTTCCCTCTGGTCACCCATGAAACCCTCTGCATCGTCAGTTCAGCCCCCAGGAGCTTGTCGGAGCCTATCCCCTCAGTCATTCAGATTGTGCCAAGTGTCATAACCGGCATGATGTGAAAATTAATGACCCTTTTGTCCCTTTGGAAAAGGGACATGAGGGACATGAAAATTCACCCATCCCCCTGTGGCCCCCAGGTCATCAATGCGACCTTCTACAGTGTAATATTCAGCCCCCAGGTGCTTTTCTCTAGCTCCCTAGCCCTAATGCTCAATCATCCAGATCTTGACAAGTGTCGCGAGGAGGCACAATGTGAAATTTGATGACCCTTTCATCCCTTTAGCTAAAGGGACATTAGGGACATAAAAATGTGCCCCACCCCTGGTATGTGTTTTTGAATATTTTAAATCCGACACTTAGCCATTTTTTCCCTCCATTCCTTCTTCACAGCTTCACACCCTGCCCATAGCTCTGTCCATTTTTGTTCAGAACCCAATCCACCATCATTGCACTCTCAACCAGAAATTCATAAAATTCCATCACACCATGAAACACAAATAATCAGAGGAAGGTTGATCGATAAAGATGAAGAATGGAAAGAAAACAAAGAAATTCATCTGAAAAACCTTGTAGCCGTGAGACGAAGAATTTGATATATCTTGCAAACTAGTGCACGAATCAAAGAAAGGTTTTTTGTTTCTTCATTTTTAGAGATGATCCATGAAAAAAACCTGAGTAACAAATGATCTCCCCTTCCAGCATCATAGATTTTCACAGTGAAAAATCTTTTCTTGCACAAGAAGACAAAAAGTCAGATTTCCCATCAAACTGACAATCGGTTTGAAGAGAAAATTCACCAGTGGAATGAGAAACAAAAACCCACATCAAAAATATGATTTTTTATCATGAACAGAGGAGAAAACTAGAGCTGAAATTTTTAAGCTCCGTTAATGGCTGCTGTGTCCGTAGCTACTGCTAGGTGCAAAATTTAAAATTTTAAAATCTCACAAACTATTGATTGGGTAAGCCTAAAATTTCAGAGGGGTGATATTGGAAAAAAACCCATATCAGAAATTTTTTTCCACTATGATCCGACCACCAGAAGCACACTTACTAAAAATAGTAGGCCTTCTACATGGGAGACTACTATTTTGGGTAAGCCACCATCTGAAGAAGCTACGAAGGAGGTGGTGAACACAGAGGAGGTATCACAGGTAAAAATCATCTAAAGGGTCATCTCGGCCCAAAATTGACACTTACTAAAAATAGTAAGTGGTCCCATAAGCACCTGCTAAAAATAGAAAATTGGTCCAGAAGGTGAGAGGAAATAGGGAGAAGAAGAAGTTCAAGTTGTCATATCCAGGTTGAGGCCCGAAAAGCTTATTTTTACACTTACTAAAAATAGTAAGTTGAATAATTTTCACACTTTCCATTCAAGAATAAAAAGTGTTGAAGACCATTCATAGTTTCACCAATATGTTCATCAATACCTAGCACCTGTACAGAAAATGTATCATTCCATAGGACATATGTCGGCAGAATATGACAGTGTTGCAAAGGGTCATCGTGGGAGGTAGTTTCCATCCTCGACTTCTTTGAAGTGGATCTCCATGAGCAATGCCCACGGTCACCATTGGGATAACTCAAAAGTGTTTCTAAACACTCAGTTTGTGGTGTCCATAGGTCATCAAAAGGTAGTTTCTTGTCAGCAACAACTTGTCCGCAACATGAGTGAATCATTCACAACAAGGAATTCAAGGGAGTGGGTATCTTCTCATCAGCACGGGACAGAGAACAATTCAGCATCGAGTGCAAGTCTTAAGGAGTTTTTCAGGAGGCAAAGGATTTAGAGATTCAGAGTTTCATCTCCTTGGAGCATTCCAATGATCAGAATCAACAGACTTCATCAGGAGCAACATCCTTTCTTTTCCTTCTCTCTCTTCTCCCCCCACTTTCTCTCTCCTCCACATTCTAATTCTTTGTTGGGGTTGCACTTTTTCATAATGCCTTAATTAATTAAAAATGACTTTATTTTCAATGTAATAAGTCACCCTTAAGTTATAAAAGGGGACTTAATGTTTTCCTAAGAATGTGAAAAGTTTCAAGGCATATGAAGGGTCAATGGGGGATAGGTGAAGAGACTTCCAAAATTCTATAAATTGTAATGAGCTCCTCATTCAAAGGGGTTCTAATTATGAAATTCTTCTAGCTGGTTGTATTCTTGTAAGTTCATGAGAGAGCTTTTGCTTACTTGTGAGTGAAAAGAGTTAGCCATTTTTCTCTCTAATTTCCTCTATCCATTCACACTATGTACAACTTTTGTTCCATCCCATAAACCTATATGTCAAAATTCCCACCCATATGAGAAGAGCATGTTTCCTTAAATATCTGGCACATTTTTTTAGGCCAATTTTTTTTCTCAGGGATTATGCCCCTAAACTCCCACTCGGGGCACAGCTCGGCCCCAAACCCCAGTGAGAATACATGAAGAGTGTACAATACTTTTAGTGTACAATCTTCAACACTTTCACACATAAAAACAGGCTCCATAACATAAAAACTTTCTAGCCTTTTTTGACTGAGGGATTTATTGATACTTTGTGCTCATAATTTTTAATTGGTCTTGTTGCTATTTACAAAGTTGTTTCTTCTTAGTTTTAGTGCATGTGATGACACTTCTAACTAATGTATGCAAGACTTTGATTTTCTACTTGAAGCATTAGTTCCTCTACCTCGTATTCTCGCTCCTTTTCCCGCTCTCTTGACAAATTCCTCTTTAGAAATATATTTCTAGCTTTGTCGCAGGGTTAGTGGAGTGCTCCTGTTGGATCCCCTGTTACAAGGCAAACCGGGATAAAAATTCACCTTACTCAGGCATGCATATATGGAATATGCATCATTTAAGTAGAGGAACTTAGATTCCCAGACTATTGGCAAGAAACCCATAAATTTGTACCCCGAAAATTTTTCTCACCAATAGTGTGATCTTGGACTTCATTTTTAAAGATTGTTTCCTGGAAGTGCATGATTTAAGTACGAAATATCCCTACTTGGTGGTGAAGTGAGAAGAATGAATTATGCAGAGTCTTGTGAGCTAATGGAAGGTATTAATAGGATATCTTGTACACATGTGAATCCTTTGTATGTATGATGAAGTAGGATGAATCTCTTGGAGGTCTTGGAGTGCTCGGTGAAGGAGAAACTAGCCTTTTAGGCCTAGTGATGCATGCTGGTTGTCTTGGTGCATTATTGACCCATGTGGTTCCTTCATAGTGATTTATATGAGTATGTAGTGTTTTTTTATTGTGGTATTACCAACCTATAATGGTCATGGCTTACGTAGTTATGTTTTTTAGTTGAGTCATGTAGTAAAGTATATGTAATTTTTCATTTTGAACTAGTTGTGGTGAGAGGGAAAAAAAGAGAGCTAGGTGAGAGTGTGAAGGAAATTTAATGGCATCAAGATAGAGCTGAGAGTGTGTGTGAACATATAAGGAGTGTTGAAGAGCTAGTGTATAAGGGAAATTTTCCTAATCATTCCATGAAAGAGAAAGATTGAGCAAAGTAGGAGAGAGGGTGTTTGAAGAAGGTTTTGAGGTTTGAGAGATGAACTTGTGATCACTATCAACTGTGGGAAGAATTTCGTCATTGGTCTTCTATTAAATTTTTTTATGATGAGTAATATTCATATAATTCCTTTTTGTGTATAATATCAACAAGGGTTTTTAGGGGTGGGTGCTCTTTGTAAAGTGGGTGCTTCACTAAATAAATCTTGTGTGATGAGTCATATTCATGGAAGTATTTTGGTTTTTGTAATATAATAAAAATTCTAGTGGTTTTTCTTCCCCTTGATGGTTTCCCACTTACATATTGTGTTCTTGTGTACTCTCTCTCATTTATGTTCATGTGGATGGTTGTTTCATATTGATTAAGCTCACATTAATGCATGGTTGAATGTTAATGGTTCACATAAGCTTAAGTAATTGAAGATCAAGTTTTAAATGACTGATTCACCCCCGTCACAATTCATTGTGCTTCTGACACATTATATGAACTTTTATTAATAAATTTGGATAGTATTTAACATATGCATCTTGTTTAATGCTACTAAGCCTTGGTCACAAACCTGAAGTTGCAATTAATATTTTTGATAAAGATGGAAAGATCATCATCAATTTGAGTATTCTCAAATATTTTTTAGTTATGTAAATTACTTATTATAATTAATTTTAACCAATTATCAAAGATAAGTCTTGCTAATGACTAGTTAATGGATTTGAAATCAAGATCTAGTTGATTATATTAGTATGTGATTATTCTTGCATGATTTGGTCATTCTTGCATATATGTTATCTTATCACAAATTTAAAGGCATAAAATAGATAATGAAGATATATATGTTTTTGATTAAGAATTATAAAACTAGTATGTGATTACTAAAGATATTATTATATGCATATCAAATGACACTCGGGGGCACCTTTGTGTTTGTATTAGAGACGTCCAATATTGATTGCATCTAATATATATTTATAAGATTAATATGTTGAAATTTTTCAACATATTGGTAATATAACATGCTTAGTTGTTAATCATATTGTTATTTAGGTTGTTATACAACTTTTTGTTTAACCTATCAATGTAAAATTTATAGATGGTTAAAAGCGAAATCAATAATTATTTATATTATGCTTAATATGATGTCTATATGGATACTATGACTCTAACCATGTTGATGTTGTGTTAGATATAAAATATACAACTATATATGTGTTCAAGTTTGATACATGTGCCATTACTTGGAGCGGTAAAAAGAAACTGAAAGAGCTTCCATGTAATATTTAGGGCCCTTATAATTTTCATCTGTGAGGCGTAAAAAAAATGTATATTAGTTAGTGTATTTTTCATAGATGGCAAGTATAGAAGGTGATGAAAGCGGAAAAAGAAACCATGTGGCTAAAATCACTATTGGAAGATATTTTTGGCCATTGTGTGTTAGTGTTATCATTGATGTCAAGTCCATTGATGGAAAATGGTTTCATGAGGTCATGTGAGTCTCCATGAGGTGTTAGTTTGATGTCAAACATGAAGGTTGATTGGTAGTGTCCAAGTTTGGTGAGTTCTATGAGGTCCTGATGCATGGTCTAGTGAGCTATAGTCATGGTATGAAGATCTCCTTAGTTGAAAGTTGTAATGAGGTCAAAAATTGTCCATAAGGTGTGTTCAAGGGTATCTATGGTCTGCATGAGGTCATCATGGTTAGTTCATGGTTTGTCATGGTTGAGTCAGGTCATTCCAGGCCTATTCCTACCCTTGAAGCATGTAGAATGAGATGGAGGTATGATATTTTGGTTTTCTTAGTCTTGGTAGAGCATGGTGGTTATGGTGATATGACATTATATGATGTGTATGGTCATTTCAGTACTCAAAGGTTTAGTGCATTTATGAGGTCCTTGGGAAGCAAGCAGTGAAACAAGCAAGAAAGCATAGGTAAATGAGATTAATAGAGAGTTTCAGATATATTTGGGATAAATGGTGAGTATGTAAAGTTAGAGGATATTTTCATGATGCTTCATGACAAGTTTCAGGTCAAAGTGATGAATGAATAGCAAGATATGTCAAGTTTTGGAAAAACCGGTAATTACAGTGTGTTTTTGAAGAAAAAGTTGACCTTCTGATGCTTGTTGTGAAGCTATGTAATTTTCATGGGGACCTGAAATCTTTAGGGCATATATTCTTAGGTCAATAATTAAGGTTTAAAAAATAATGAGGTGGTTTTATCGTCACATTTTTATGAATGATTGTTAAGAAGGTAAGTTGCTTTGAAACCCTAGCTAGAAGTGACTTGGAGAAAATGAAGCATAGTGAGCCTTTTGATTGAATTTGATAAAAGTGACAATTCTAGGTTATAGGGGGCTATCTTCATATTTATAGAAAGGTAAGATGGTTCTTGTGACTGTATATGGGCCCCACCTAAAATTGCTTATTTCTAAAGAAGTTCAGTTTAAGGAAATATTTTCCAAAGAAGTTAAAGAATAAATTGACATTATTTTTATCCCTGGAGTTTTTATACATGTCTATGATGGTTTTAGATCATGGTTGAGTACTTCTAAATAACAAATTGTGCCCTATTATGAATGACTTAGTTTTTGGGGCAATTTGGAGTAGCTTACACTAAAAGTGGAATTTCATGAGCTACATGAGGAGTTAGGAGTTGATTCAAGTTGTGTTGTGATCCTGGTTCATATTTATTTCCAAAGGTATATTAATTTTTTTTTATTGGTATGAATAATTTATGACCTATTATTTGAGGGTCAAATTGGAGGATGTTTGTTCTAGCAGGGTCTCAAATAGCTTCATGAGTTAATGTGATGATTATGAGTTTTTCTTGATTGTTGAAGGTTTTTGAGTGCTTAGACATCATGTATAATGGTTGTTCCATGATTTTTTAAGTCTTGGAAGTGTGTTTTATGGTGATGGAGTAAGTTGAGCTCTAGGCTAGTTCTTGAGTCCTAGAAAAAATGAAGTAGTTTGTAGAGATAGACTTGGTTGAAGGCCTTCAATTAGAGTTGTAAGGATTTATAATATGTTATGGAAAGATATTCATAGGTATTTCTAGTGGTATAATTTTTGTGTCTTATGAGATGATTTTATGGTCATTCAGGCTTGTTTGTGGAGAAGAAGGTATTGTTGGTTTTCATGACAAGATTGCTTTGAATGAAAGAATGAGTGAATGAGGCATGAGATGGATGATTTGATTCTTGATATCAGTTGGAGAGTGAATTAGGGTATTAATTTTTTCTCTATTGAAGGAATATGGATGTCTTTAAAGTGGTAGAAAGGGTGAAAACTAGTTGAGTTTGTAAAATTATTTCTTGGGTAGTTTGATTTGGAGAAGAGGAAAGTAGTTATGGTTTGTACATACAGATGTTTAAATGAGCTATAACATGCATGGATGTGATCTACATGTCCTGATGGGATTCCATATAGTGGTTACATGCCATAGTTGGGTTGTTTTTGGTGGTCTTGATGCCCAAAGGTGAAGACATGGTGTTGGAAACATTTGTTTTAAGAAGGATATGAGCCTTTTGAGTTAAAAATGAGTAATTTGATTGTTGTAAGATAATTAATGACTATAGATGATTTTTTTATGTCATATTACACATGTATGATGAATTTAGAGCTTTAATAAGCATGGTTATGAGGTTTGTGGTTTTAGCTCATCCATGTGATGGGGTTTTAAGCTTGTTTTGACAAGTTTGGTGGTTTTGGGCATGGCCGACCTATATGGGTCATATGTGAATGTTTTAATGATTTGTTGGTTTTATGTTTAAAGTTTAATTGGTCAAATCAAAGGAGGGAACCTGATCTAATTGTATTTAAAACAAGAGAATGCATATAAAAGTGTGTTTTTTAGTTCATTTTTGAACTAGTCATTTGAGAGGGAAAAGTGTGACCCATGTAGAAGTGAATAACAAGTATGAAGGCATGATTTTAGAAATTAATAATATTTGACAAGTTAAAGATCTAATTGAGATCATGTGCGCAAGTTTGAGTTTAAGATCCAAGAAAGTTCCAAGAAGAAGAAGATAGGGCGAGTTGAAGGAATGAGGGTTTGAAGGTGCATGTGTGTGAGCTGAAATTGTGATTTTCATCAGTTTTGGAAAAAAAAGTTCATATATCATCATCTTCAGAGTGGTTGAGTTGGTGCTTAGTCATCTTAGGGGGTTGTATCCTCCTTTTGGAGTGGGTGCTTCACTAAATTAGGGGTTAGTGCTCCTTGTAGGGTTGGTGCTCTACTAAACTAGGGGTTGGTGCCTCAATAAATTTGAAAAATGTGAAATATAATGTTTTATTTCAGTTTGTTTTCTTCCCCTTGAGGTGTTCCCACTTATATTTGGTGTTCTTGTGTACTCTCTTGCTCTTTACTCTTGTGTATGGTTGTTTCTATTGCTTAAGTAAACACACATATGGTTCATGGTTGATTGAATGGTTGTATAAATGATAATGAATGATGAATGGTAAATGGAAAAAAAATTTTAGGAATTATTTCCCCCCCTAATCAATCCATTTTTCTTCCAAAAAGGATACACATGGAAGCTAAAGGAAGTAATCCTCTTCTATGTGATACCCAAAGTTGCATTTCTATTGCTAAGAATCCAGTTCAGCATCAGAGAAAAAGCATATAGAGATTCATATGCATTTTATCAGAGAGAAGGTTCTTTGTGGTGATATAGATCTCCAATAGTACCTGGTTGAAGATCAAGTTGTAGATATGTTTACAAAGCCATTGTGTGCTATAAAATTCTGCAAGTAACCTGTAATGTTTGACCTTTCAGAGTTTCCATTGAGGGGGAGTGTGCATGGCAATGCCACCTCCTAATGTTCGTCCTTGTGATATCTCCTTCTCCTATATACTTCTTCTCCATTGTAAAGAATTGTAAAAATATATTTTTATGATCTTTGTAAACTTATCACTCTAAGTTTACTGGTGTACAATCCAGTGTGTTGCATCTGTTGTAAAGGAGGTCCTTGTGTTATAAAAGGCTCCGAGAGATGCTTGTTGATATTTTTTCCATGAGAAACTGTGAGATGTAGTCTCACAAATCATGCTTATCCTAAATCATTCAATACTGATTTATGGATTTCAAATCCTTTTGTACCAAAAGGTAAGATGAACATGATGAAAGTATATAAATCCTTCAAATGTGATATGCTAGGCTAAACCTTCACTATGGTTTATGGATTTGTAAATCTTGTTGTATAAATAGGTAATGTTGGCATATGTTTCCCATTTAATACTAAGGGGGGTGTTAGAACATTTAATATTAAGTGTTCTTATAAATAAAATATATTTTATAATTAAATAAATTAGAATATATAATATTTTAATTTATTTAATATAAACTACATGTTTATTATGTTACTTGATTAGTTAAAGATCAATTAATGGTCAAATGGGTACTTCGTGAGAAGTCACACCTATTTGATTTATTTATATTGACCCATGTGGTCGTTTTAAATGTAATGAATTCAGAATTCATGTGAGGAATTCATAATGGAGAGAAGTGAGGGGAATAAAGATGTACTAGACTAAGTTTCTCATTATGGGATTATATATTTTCATGGTTTTTACCCCTTCGGGGTTTTCCACATTAAATTTGTTCATTTATGTTACTTTATTTTATTGCATTTTTTATAATGTTTTATTATATTGATTTAATTAATATTGAATTTTATTTAATGGTTAATGTGTTTAACTCCTCAGATCTGACACCCGTTAATTGGGATTGATAGTGCATCTGCATCAAGATGAGACAATTCTCCTTGAGTTAGCCTCCTAATATAAGAACTGATGATATATGACCCACTCCGAAGTGCGTAAAACTTTGAATGAAACCTTTCAGGTTTAGCTCTACCAGCATCCAATTTCAAGACCAGGTCACCCACTTTGAAAGCCTTTTCCTAGACTTTCTATCAAACCATTATTTGGTTGATTTCTAATGTTGTTCCAATTTGATCATGGTAGATTTCCTTAGTTTTTCAATTTCAACTAGCTCTACCATTCTAATTTCTTTTTGGTATGCACCCTCAAAATCCAGCTATTGGGGTAGCTCTAATGAAGGTAATTCTAAAGATAAAGGAATTATATCCTCCTTTCCATAGACAAGTTTGTAAGGTGAAGTGCCAATTTCCTTCTTCATCATGATTTTGTCTACCCATATCATGTGTGATACATTTATATGTCATTTCCTCTAGTTGATATTCATTGTTCGCTTCATGATTTTAATCAAGTTCTTCTTAGTAGACTTTGTTAGGCCATTACCATGAGGGTAATAGTTTGAAGGTCTTCAAGTAAATATCAAGACTAAGAGTTGAATCAGAAATTCTTGTACAAAGGAAGGATTTTACATTATTAGAGATAATGGTTTTAGGAATGCCAAACCTTGTTATAATACCTTCAAGAAATTATAGGATGATTGAATCAGTTTCTTCTTTAAGCATGACAACTTCTATCCATCTGGTGAAGTAATCTATTGCTATAGACACCCATTTTTGGATAGCACTTGAAGGAGGATTGATCATGCCAATGAATTCAAGACCCCATCAGACAAATGGATGATTCATTTGGATTGGACAGAGGGGAAGCGTTGCCAATTTCTTTTTTCCTGCAAATAAATCACATTCTTTGCATTTCCTAGCCCACTTGTACGCATAAATAAATAAAGTGGGCCAAAAGTATCTTGCCTTAATAATTTTCATTGTTTTTTGTTTGGCATAGAAGTTTCCACTAGAGAATTCACCATGAAATTAGTCTAACACCTTGTTAGCGTGAATGGCATCAATACATCTCAACAACACACCATCAATGTTTCATTTGAAGAGAATACCATCAATCAATGCATAAGGAATGGAATGCAACCTCAAATGTCTTATTTTTTCTTTTCTTAAACCAATAGGGTATATGCTATAGGAAAGGAATGTTGCCATGTCATCAATCTAGGTGCATGCAGGGACATTCTCATCCTGTTGAGCTTTAACATGTAAAGGTTATTATCAATGAACAAAGAGATTTCCTATTCATTATGTGTATCTTGACCAAGTTACTTGTAGAGTGCATTATCTCTAGCCAACTTAGTGGATTTGATAGTCACATAATACTCCATGATTTTGGTCACCCATTTATCTCCTTTCTCACTGATTTTCTCTCCCATAATGAAGTCTCTCACACTGAGAGAGTGAGTTGATAACCTTGACATGATTAATGGAAAACATATTCTTGAATTTCTTCAACGCATGCATGGATGGTGAAGAACTATTTTTCTGTGTGGTTGTATTTCAATTAATAATCCTTTAGTGTTTGATTGAAGAAGATCCACTGGTTGCTCCAGTCCTTATTCATTTTCTTGTGTTAAGACAGAGAGAACAGAGACTGACATCAACTCCATGATGCATAAAGGATAAAGAAATCCTTAGAGTAATCTATATTTATAAGAGTTGGGGCGTGAGCAATATCTTGCTTGAATCTGGATTAAATCTTTCATTTCCTTCTGATATCCATTTTAATACTATATCTTTCTTGAGCATGAGGGTGATAGACATAACCAAGAGACCTATAATGTGAGAAATGAATATCCTAAAAAAATGATTTTACCTAGGAATGATTGGAAATCCTTATTGTGCACTAGAAAAAAGAGAGATAAAATGGCTGAAATTCATTCTGGATAAATGGAAACATTGTATTTTGAGACAACATGTCCCAAAAAGTTTTCCTTACGCAACAAAAAAGTTACACTTCTTGGAAAATGGTTAAGAGACACCCCAAAAAAATTTCACCTCTCAAATACTTTTTCCATATGCATGATGTGATCTGCGCTCTACTTCAAGAAGATAGTTATGTCATCCAAGTAAACTAGGATGAACTCATTGATGTATCCCTTGAAGGAGAATTCCATTTCTCTCTAAAAGGTTGTGCATGTGTTAGATAAACCAAAATGCATTTTATGATAGGTATGATGTTAACCCCATGTGGTTGTAAATGTAGTCTTGAACTGATACTCTTCCTTGAACATGATCTGATTGAAGCGTGGATTACATCATCTAGCATGGAAAACCTTTTCACCAGCCAAAATCTATAAAATTTGTTCCATATAAGGAAAAGGATAATTATCCTTCAATGATGCCTTGTTCAAATCTATGAAATCAACACAAAGTATGACTTCACCATTCTTCTTCTGCACCAGAACAAGATTTTCTACCCAATTAGAGTAATTGATGGGAAATATTATCTTCACCTTAATCATCTTAGATAACTCCTTTCTCATGAGGGGCTTTGTTTTAGGATTGGAAAACCTTTGATTTTGTTAGATTGGCTTGATGTTGGGATCAAGATAAATGGAGTGTTGAGAAACACTTGGATCAAATCCTTTGAGTTCCTCGTAGTCCCATGAGAATATGTCACTTTACTTCAGACATAATGAGATGAATGCCTCCTTCTCCTCTTACATGTAAACCTTACCAAGTAACAACTATTTGTCGCACACAATACTGACTAGCTAGAAGTCTTCTTTCTTAGTGTGTATGTCCATTTCTCTACTCTTAAACTCATCATCAGGAATGAAAATATGCTCTAAGGTGACCAATCCCTTTTTGGAAATTTATTTGTCTTCAGTTGTATCACTTGATCACCATAGTTCTCATGAAAATCAAATTGCATTTTAGAAGAAAACTCAGCTTCATTCTGGATGAATTGCACCATCTTTACATCATTTTCAAACACCTACTAGCCAGTTTCATTTTTAGGAATGGATAGGCTAACCACCCTCTTGATTTGTTGTGCATTTCCCTAGATAAGATCTTCAGCCGATGAGAAGTGTGATCCAAGGGATGCCATATTATCTGATTCCTCGTTTAATTTCCATGGTACCACCTACAGAATGAGAGCATAAAATCTCTCCTAGAGATCCCAAACTATATGTTTATAATCTTTCAAAATCTTATTATTTTTTGCGCACATGTTCCTCACTTGGTGGATGACCAATTTAGTCTCCCTAAAGATCTACAATGCCTTAATCTGTTTCCTCTCAGTTTAGACACAAAATCTATGCACTTGAGTACATTTCTAGGTCCTAAAGCATACTAATATATACATGATTCCTAAGCAAGAAAACTAGTGGTTGACAACTTGTGTTTAGACTTTTGTTTTATTTCTTGCACTTTTATTAGCCTTACACATCTTACAACCTTCTCGGAACTTGACCGATTTATCTTTTATGGCCTCAAACACTAATGCCCAATTAGGATAGAAGTGCCCAGGTGCTCCTGTCCCTTCTGGGTGCTCCTAGAACCTTCTTTATCTTCTTCTTACTCTTTTGGGTCCTCTTTTACTTCTTGGTCACCTTTTAAAACTTTTTTTTTCGGCTTTTCAGTTGTCAATTACAAAATTCAAATAAGGGAATCATATATATACTTAGTTATTTCTCTCAAATAAGAGGCCAAACATCATAAGCATTATCTATCATCACCTAAGCTTGCACAAAGGCACAAGATCATTACAAAGCATACATCTAGCACATCCATACAAGGGACAATTCTGCATGCATCATTATTCTGCATACACAACATAGGAGGGGAGTTCATTCTATTCCATCACATACATTCTACATACTTCGGTACAATCTAGATTAGCCCGCTATCATCATAAAACTTACACAAGGGAAACCTAGGGAATCATTTCACACAAAAGCACAAAGAACTACATGGATTATGAGATGTAGTACAAAACTCATGGTTGTAAGTTCACTCTTTGGGTGACCATCGAGGTCAGTCTGACTCCACATTCTACATTTTTTTATTAGATTTGATGTGGTTTTCAGGACATGTATAGGTATACATTTTTTTTATAGGTTACATGTGTGATCGATAACCCTAATAGTGAAGTCAATGAGAAAAATTGAATATTGGAGAAAAGACCTTCCAACCCAAGAAAAATCAGAACCGGAGCATCTAAACAGACACTAGCACCCAGATTGGTCACTAGCACCCAGGGTGATCCTGTCCTCTTGTGGGTCATTTTTTGACATATTTTATGTACTTCTGAATCTTCATTGAGCCTTTACAAAAAAAAAATTCATCCTATTCTAGTAGATACACCATCATGATCATTTCCAGGTTGCACAAAATAAGATAAGTCATCTTCTCTCTCTCATTTTATTAGGTTTTACATTGTTAAATGATTATTACTTGTGTTTTAGTATATATAATTATTAGAATATCATATTTTACAATAGTTACTCTGAAATTAGATTTAATTCAATTTATATTAAATCATTTGGTGAACCCCGACTAGAAATCGACCATTCAGATCCTTATTTTTTCGATTCTATGGGATTTGTCTTTCCCTAACCCCAAAACCTAGTCTTGTCTATTACCGAGCCATCTTTCTTCTCACCCCAACTACCCCAGGATCCTTTCATTTTCAATAACATGAGTGTATTTCTCCCTAATTTCTTGTAAGATAATCTTGAATATGAGCATAAAATACAATCTTTTTTGTCTAATACTTACCTTCATCCTAACACCTCTCCTACATATGTTTACCATAGACTCACTACAACACTCCCTTTTAACGAAGAGCATATTACTTTTACATTGCTGAAATTTCTTCTCAATTTGTTTTAGATAATGATCTTCCCCTTTATATTCAAGTTCACATCAATAATATAGGGGTTAAATGATATTTAGTTGATAATGGATCTGGTCTTAACATTTGTAATCTATCATTCCTTCAACAAATTGGCCTTTCTGAAGCCTCCTTAACTCCCTCATCTATTTGTATTTACGGATTTGATAATATTCCTAAAAGGGTCTTAGGTACAATCACACTTCCCATTATTGTTGG
The DNA here is from genome assembly GCA_019776745.2 of Taxus chinensis. Classification (NCBI taxonomy): domain Eukaryota; kingdom Viridiplantae; phylum Streptophyta; class Pinopsida; order Cupressales; family Taxaceae; genus Taxus; species Taxus chinensis. The sequence goes on from JAHRHJ020003402.1 coordinate 99,452, forward strand.
GCCATGCACTTTGTCCGTCCCATTCCATGTAATGTCTAATAATCTTAATTATAATGTTATTCTTGAAGGACCATGGATCCATGCAATACATGTGGTCCCTTCAACCCTTCATGCACATCTTAAATTCCTATACAAGGGTATGGTCTATGAGGCCTTAGCAATTTCATCCCCATTTTCCTTTTATAACACTATTGATCATTCACCAAAACCCCTACTTCTATCACATCTCCTCCTAATTTCACAAAGTATGGTCCTGGGTATCAGTATATGCTTGTTACTATTTCAATGGCCCCAGATTAGGAAAATATGGAAAGGGAGTCACAGAGGCCTCTTTCTATTCCCATACAATCAACCAAACTTCATCATCGATTATCTCCTTCCGCCTACTCCTTCTATTCCTACCACATATTCTCTTGAGGTTTACACTACTTCACATACTCATAATCCTCCTCTACTATACCTTGAGCTTATTGGTGATCCCTCAATCCTCCCACTTGGCTTAAATTGGATATATTCCTTACTAATGATGCTCTAGTCGAAATACATTGGAACTTACGAACATTTCCCCCCCTTATAACCACCAAAAGCCTTTTCCATGTGTTCTCAATGCTACAACTTACCTTGGTGAATATAATCCTCCTAACATCAATACTGATGCTCCTGACCCATTTCAACATTTGCCAACATGTCATGGTCTCTCTCCCATCATCAGATAGATCTTCCATCACTTGCACACTTGGGGGCATCAAAATTCCCCCCCACACCTACACGTTCTAATCAGAATTTCCCTATATACCACTCACATACACACCTATACCTTCCTTTTGCTTCACACTTCAATGTCAATATTTCTAGGAGCACTTTCTCTTATCTACACTATCAACACACCTTGCTACATATATATGTCTTATGGCTTCCATTTCGGCTCCTATTCCACTCCATACAATTTTTTCTCCTCATGCTTCACTTATGGATCCTTATATTCATGATACACATACTTTATATCTATGGTATACATCCTTTCGTTCACTATACATCTGGCTATTCTTGCTCAAAATGATCACATATATTTTCTAGCATCTCCTGATATACACATTTGGGGGCATCAAACTTCCCCCCTCCTAACTTGCTTCCTATACTATTACTTATTCCTATACATATAACACAATGTTACTACAACACCCTCTGCCTCGCTACCCAATGATACACTCATGTTCTCATGGTTCATACATGACTGTTGAGGGATTTAAATGATCCTTACTCACACACTTGGGGGGATACACACTTTCTCCCCACCCCCCTCCATCACTATTGGTTGTCTTTATAATCTATTACACTTCATATGTGCTTCTTGATAAATATTTCCTAGCATCTAATCTCAATCATGTACAATTCCTTTATCACCCGATGACACACTCTTGTTTCATGGTTGAGGTTTGAATGTTATTCCTCAATTCCATGAACCCTACTTGTTACATATTGGCTACTCACGCTTTATGCTTTATGCCTATCTTTCTGAGCATCACCACATCTCTGGTAAACATACTTTACCTTCATTACCCAATGATGACACTCTTGTTCTATGGTTCATACTTGACTGTTGAGGGGGACATTCCTAAATGAACCTCATCTCACGCACACATCTACTGGTGAAAATTTTCCCCTCTCATCTACATATTTTACATATCACAACACACCATCACATGCACATGACATATACACATCTTGGTTGTCTTTACTCTTGTTAAGCTCATACTACTTACATGGTACACTTTATTTCCTATGCTAGTTTGGATACTTAGTATGTCGTTATATTATTCTATACAAACATGTGTGTTCAATTGGTATCTTGAGGTGAATGCAGGACTTTTACATATTTTTACACGATGCATGATGCTAAACACTACTCTTTACTAGTCCCGTTGAGGCTCCTATGAGCTTCTACCTTTTTCTACTATCATACTATACACATCACAGGTTCTATCATTTCCATACTTACTACTTCTTGGCATTATCACTTACTTATCACTGATCTATACATGCTTTGACATACTATTTATCTTTCTAACATGTTAAAGGGTGCTTCATGTGTAGCATTTTCTTTGAAGGATTCTATACAACCATGGTTATCTTTCACCTCTTGATTGCTATTGTTTACTATTGTTTGTGGGGTATGCCCTATTTCTTGCCTAATCATTGTTTACTTATGGCCACTTTGGCCTTGATTATCTTGTGACATTGTGAGCGATGTCCCATGTATGAAACCTACTTTTCATAGTCCCTCTTAGTCTTCCTTGTTATATTTTATTTTATGGCATGCTAGCTCTTTTACACTAACACTTGTTTCTAGCCTACCATTGTTTCCATGTTCCTTGGTTTTTACCATGCACATCCCTTACCACTTATAAGTATCCAATACATGATATGCATATCAAATTTGGGTCCTCTCCTTTGGGCCACATCCTTCTACATTTGTCACATGAACCCAAAATGAATGGGGGAATCTATTGGGTAAAAATCACCCTTCTAGCAGTCAAAGTTACAAAATAGAACAACACAGTACATAATTGGCCAAAGCACACATTTACAGAGTGGTCCAGAATCAAACTTGGGCCACAAACACAGATCACACACTAGCACCCAATACATAGACAAGAATGGTGGATTTGTGTCCCCCTGTTGTCCTGGGGGAAAAATAGACATTTTCTAGTTCAACGTAGTTTCCAACAATTTCAGTATAGTTCTACAGTATCAGACACTTCTCTTTAGTTGCATTACAATTTAGTTACAATCGGTTATAATTCAGTTACAAATCAAGGACATGCCATCTGTAGTAGCACTTGGGGAAGTGTCATGAAAGGAGAGAAAAATAGACCTCTCTCCTCAACACTCTTCTCTTGGTGTGAGATCACCCAAAAAACTTGCCTTTGGTGTGAGATCACCTAAAAAACTCACTCTTAACATGAGATCACCCAAAAAACTCGTCTTTGGCAAATCACTTTTGGCATGAGATCTCCCAAAAACATCACCCTTGGTGGTAGGACGTTCAAATCCACAACATCTCCAAAGTAAAAAATATAACATTATATCCTTTACTCTCTCATACATCAGGTGCTCTTTCCTTAACTATTACTTTCTATACATTTTTCACTTACTCATACATACATTACTCTGACTTTTCACATACAATACTTTGATTACTCTTTTTCTCTTCTTTTTGCAAGTCCTTCCTTATACGCAACAAGAAGCAATCTCACATCAATGAACACAAGCTATGACAACACACAACTATGCATACAAGTAACCCCTAGGGTCTACCTCCCCTTCGTAGTTTCACACTTCTATTACATCACTTCACACTTCACTTGTCCACTTGACATGTTATTATCTACACTCTTCTACAAATTACAAGGTACACATCTTCTATCTACTTTATGCTATCGAGTATTCACTCAATAACATAAAGTGGGGGAAAATGTAGACACAAAATCTATGCACTTGGGTACATTTCTAGGTCTTAAAGCATACTAATATATACATGATTCATAAGGAAGAAAAATAGTGGTTAACTTATTTTGGGCATTTTTCTTTATCTCTTGCAATTTTATTGGCCTTACATATCTTACATCTTTTCCATAACCTTACGGATTTATCTTTTATGACCTCGAACACTAGATCCCAGTTAGGACAAAGCACCCAAGCACTCATGTCCCACCTAGGCACTCCTTTCCTTATTTATATTCTTACTCTCATGGGTCTATTTTACTATTTGGTCATCTTTTAAAACTTTGGGTCACCCTTTCAAGTTGTTAATTATGAAATTCAAACAAAGGAAGAATATATATACTTATTTACTTCTCTCAAATAAGGGGCCAAGAATTATAAGCATTATTTATCATCACCTAAGCTTGTACAAAAGGCACAAGAGAATTATAACGCATACATCTAGCACATCCATACAAGGGACAAGGGTTGCATTATTATGCATACATAGCATAAGAGGGGAGTTCATTCTATTCCATCACACACATTCTACATACTTGGTACAATATAAAACTATCCCAATATCATTATGTAACTTACAAAAGGGTAACCTAGGGCATCATTTCACACACAAGCATAAATAAATACATGGAGTCTGAGATGTAGTGCAGTGATTGGTTATAATTTCACTCTTTGGGTGACCATTGGGGTCATTCTGACTCCACATTCTACATCTTTTTATTATATTTGATGTGGTTTGTGAACATGTGTAGGTAGACATTTGTTTTACAAGTTACAGGTGCAATCAGAACCCTAACAACGAATTCAAAGTGATAAATGAAATATTGGAGCGAAGACCTTCTGACCCAAAAAATCATAACCTGAGCATCTAAGTGGACATTAGCACCCGAGACACTCTTGTCTTCATGTGGACATTTGTTTCCTGCATATTTGTGTACTTCTGAATCTTCATCTATCCTTTACGACGTTGTTTCCATCCTATTCCAATAGATACACCATATCGATCAATTTTAGCCTACACAAAATTAACTAAGTCATCATCACTCTCTTTGCTTAGCGTTTTACATTGTTAAATGCTTATTGTTTTTGTAGTATTGTATATAATTATCATAATATCATTTTTTTTATCTTAGTTACTCTAAAATTAGATTTAATTCAATTTATATTAAATCAATCAGAAATAAGAAGACCATGCACCAATGCCTCAAATTTTGTTACGTTGTTAGAGCATGCAAACTGCAGCCTGTGTGCGAAGAAAAACTTCTCATCTTTAGGATAGATGGAAAAAAACATATGCCTATGCCATTTTTTCTTCTTGAACCATCAAAGAACATCTTCCATAGTCCAGAAGTTTCATCTTATTGCTTGAGTGAGCTAGGAAGATTGGTTTCCTCTTAAGGATGTAATAAGTACCATTTCTAGTTTCAACAGTTGTATCCTATGGATCAAATTAATAATGTTCCTTAGCCCATTCATATAATAAAATATCAGGTATTGAAGGAGGAACATGTTTCTCTTCTAAAATTGAATCTTGTTTTTGACCTTCTTGGATTAGGTAGTTTGATTGGAGAGGAGGAGGGTCATATGACTCAACATGATAGGAAAATATATGCTCAACTTTTATGGTAAACCTAGAGGTATACCTTGTTATTAAGAGGATATGAGACTAGTCTAATGACAAGTAAAAACCCAATTTAGTAGTGAAATATCTTGATAGCAAAATGGAAAATGAAGGAGGAAATTCAATGACTGACATGTCTTGAGTTATGGTTAGACTTGGGAAAACATGAAGGGTTAACTCAAGATCTTTGATGACTCTTAGGATATTGACAATTGAGCCATCAACTTACAATACTCCTTTAAAGACATGGTTGTAATTGAGACCTAGGATATCAATAATTTTCTTAGGCATGACAGAAGTATGAGCCCCTAAGTCAATCATACAATTGTGAACAAGGTGTTTTCCTACTATCGAGGACATATAAAAGGGCGGGGTTTTAACCATTTTTCTTACTTTTTTCTCCTCTACTTGAACTAAGTTGTCACCAACTTGAGGTTTTTGAATAACTAGATCATCACCCAGGAGATGTGCAAGAGCTTCATGCAGGAGGACATGTTGTGATGGAATATACAAGGAATACCACATTGTGACATTTACATTTGTCTTCTTCATTTGGTCCAAAATGTTGAATGGAAGGCCCATATTTTTGTGCATTTGAAGCATAACATTCTATTTTCTTGATTATTTGGGAACTGAAATGGGTACTTAGGGTCACGCAGAGGCTTAACCTACCAAAGGAGGTGTGCACACAAATTCATGTGGAATATTATGTATAACCTTTCACACATCAACATACATGCCATAATTGTTGACTGAAATCGTGCTATTATTTTTCTTGTGAAGTGAGTCACTATGACTGGAAGAAGTATAAGGTTACGCGTTGGTTTCCGACATTATCTTCTTTGATTTTTTGTTATCAACAACTTGTGTGTGTGGTCTATTTTAACTTTCCATAGATTGATTCATTACACATAAGTCATCAACCAAAAATAATATAAGGTTGGTTCCATGAATGACTTCCAATACTTCTTCATTATCAGGCTCGTGCGTGATCATTAAAGGCTCACAATTGGAAGTATTCTGGATCATGAAGGCTTGCGCATGCATGTAATTTTCATAGGTGTACTGACTATGTGACAGATTGTAAGGAAAACACCATTCTCATTCTTAAATCATGTTGTTTTGTATTGGAACCAATGGTTTACTTGAGCTAGGTGTGGGAAGAGGTTGCGCAGGAGAAACTATTTGAATAGGAAGGTGCACATTATGACCTTTCCATCTATCATTCTACTGATTTTACCCATACTTCTGATTTATATATTGATTTCTGTAGAGCTAATGGATTTTACTAAATCCTTGATTAGATTTTTTTCTAAAGGCTTGTGCATGTTTTTTTTCTAAAGATATGACTTTATTGGAAAGATTTCTAATCAAGGCCCTCATTTCTTCACCGTATTTTTAATTTTGGGGAGAATAAGATGTAGATGCGATGGTTTGGGAAATCTACTCTAGAAAGGGAGAAACGAAAGGATGGGGTGCTTGAGGCAGTTCAGGAAAAAAAGGCATAGGTAATTTAGGGGCTATTTTAGCATCTTGGATCAAACAATGTTTTCCCTAATGGCTACATGATAGGCATCAGGAAGTTGCACAACACCCATAGATTGTATCATAACTGCAATATCCAAATTCAGAGCTCTTAATAAGTAAAGAAAAAAATATTATGGAGTTGGTCTTAAGAGAAGAGGAATTATGTCCCATGTATTATGAAATCTAAATTTGAAATCAGCCACAAGCTCACTAAGATCTCTCTTAATGGTTATGAGTTGTTATAACAAGGAGATGTTGTCATCTTTCTCGTCAAACTAATTACAAAGTGTAGTGCTAAGCTCATCATAATTGTGAATAGAGGACGGTCTTAAGATTGTGTACCATTGAAGTGTGTTGCCTTTAAGAATAAATCATCCTTACAACTACATCATCTTCTATGAATAGATGAACTGAGAAGACAATTGCAATGTCCTGAATGTTATCTTCAGGGGTAGTTTGATTCTCACCAGTGATAAAAGGAATTATCTTGAGTATAGCCACTAGTATATCTTGTTGTGTTCCAAGGGCCAAAGGATTGCCACCATTGAAGCTAACAAAGGGAAATTTCCCCTATTGCACCATAAAGATAATGGGTCTTAGGACTCTAGATGTGCGCGTGAAGGATCTTTCAGGTGGAGGAGTGGAAACTAATTTATGTGTGGGAGATGGAGATCCATATGTAGTTCTACTTCTTCTTCTTCTCGGATATAACTATAGATATTCAAAGGCTTCACCAAGATTCTTTTAAGACCCCCCCAAAAAAATTCGTATAAATTTGATGGAGAATATGTGAAAATTGACTTTCGCGCTAATGGCGAATCATAAGAAAAGTTATTTTGTGGGGAATATAATTTTTAGCATCATTTTGGAAGCATATTTGTGTAACATATTTGTGTAAGATTCCATCTGGAAGCATCAAAAGTGCTACCATATGATAGTATGAATAATGCTACTGATTGATAGTATTTTCCATGCTATTAGTCAGTAGCATTTTCTATGCTATCGACTGGTAGCATTCTTGATGCTACCGACCGACAACATTTCCCATGCTACAAGATGGTAGAATTTTCCTAATGCTACCGAATGATAGAATCCTCCATACTACAGACCTATATTATTTATGTTGCTTCCAGATGATAGAATTTTTTATGCTACCGAATGATAGCATTTATGGTGTTATCAGCCAGTAGCATTTATAATGTTGTCGACCAGTAGCATTCTCCATGCTACAAACCAGTGGCATTTATGATGTTGTCGATCAACATCATTAGAAATTCTACCAGACGACAGTACTAGAAATGCTATTGACCATCAAAATTATTCATGCAATTGATTGGTAGCATTGAAGCTACTTCCGACCAGTAGCATTTTCACATTCTACTGGCCGGTGGCATTTTCCATGCAGTCGGCATGTAGTAAATTAAAAAAATTCCTATATATACATGGTCATTCTAGTCATTTTCACTTTACACAAATGAGAGAATAACCACAAAAAAGGAGGAAATTTTCTCATCAAACAAGAAAAGTGATCTACAAAATTTTGACATGAAGAAAGGACATCTACAAACAGGAAGAAATGATTATAACAAATTGTAAAAATGCCAAGAAGAAAGACCATTTCCACATAGCCCAAGAGCCTAGCTGTGTAAACAACAAATATACGAAAGTTTTCATTCAAGAGCCTGTTCTTTCCACAATTGTACGCATTTCTACAAGATCCTAATACTTTTTTCCCAATGGATTGAATCAGATGGTTTCACAGGGCTAGTGTATATGCCCCAATTTTGTACATACTAGAAAACACTCAACAATCTTCTAGCCAACTATGACACTTCCACTTTTACCTTTCATATTTAACTCCCATCTCACACACAGTAATTTATAATGTCACCTGAGGACATTGAGTGTATGATAGGACTACCACATAAGGATTTTGATTCTCATTGTGAATTTTCTATTGATCCAATTGCAGTTGTTGGTAAGTTTATTTGTGTTTACAACATTTTTATTTTGATTGATTTTATTTTTACGTATTTTGATTGTGTTTTCTATTGAGTATTAATAAAATTTGTGTATCCTTACATTTATAGCTTCATAATACCCTTCAAAAAGGGGAATTCTACTATAGGATTTCATCCACCCATTTCTGAAGGCTGTTGTGCAATTCTTCCAGGCCATAATTGTATTACAAGGTTGGTATATGGATATTTCATGGTGGGCATTGGCTTATATCATTTTCACTCTAAGTGGGTAGAAATTTGATTTGTGTAGTATCTTATCCTCTAGGATAAAAACTGATTTGGCTAACATTCATTTGAATGAAAATGTTACTATCAGTTCAAGAAATTATATTCTTGGTTTATATTATAAATCTCTCTATAATTTATGTGGCACCACTTCTCCGACCATAATACATGCAAAGCTATCAGCTTTGTCGTTAACAATTCGAGAGCAGGAGAAGAGTCTCAATTTTTTGCTTATTTGGTTTTTAATTATTATTCTTATTTTTTGTAATATTTATCTATTATATTTAGGATTAGTAAGCATTTTATCGTTGAATTATAATAGGGGATAGTTGTTGCGGCTACATCATGAAGGGAAGATACTATCAGAGGAAATTTCCCACCAAGTTCCAGAGATTCAGTTATTGTTTCAAATGATCAACTCACAGAGGAGGACACTCCACAAACTGTCAAATGAATGCGGAGTTTCTTACACCCTCAAACTGACACATCCGCCATACCACCGATTTTAATCACATGTATTTATGATGTATATATGTTTCAATATGTATGAAAATAAATGTAATTAATTATTTATAACTTGTATATGTTTCAATATTATTTATAACTTATATTCCTTTGCTACAAAAACTTCCAGTAGAAAATGATTATATCGTCGAGCTCGTGGTATCCCAATAAAAAATTCATATGAATTTGATCAAACAAAAGATATGGAAATATATTCATTACCTCACTCTAAGGATCTAGGTATGAATCTTATTTAAGTTGTATTTTATATGGATATATTTTTTAAAATAAAGATTCAATAAGCTCATAAATCATTAATACTTTATTATGTTTAGATCACACCTACCAATACAAATCCCACATTTATAAAACTAATTCTCTACAACAATCACATAAACTACAACAAGCCCCATTTGTACCTCAGCCGCAATCCACTCAACTAAGCAATGTTTTTAATCATAAATTATATAATGTTATATTTATTAATTCATTCCTATTATGTTTTTCATTTAAATTTTCTCATGTTATTTACAAAATTACAATTGATTTTTTTAATGCCTCCTCCACCTCTAATTCAAAATCCATCTACTACAATGAAGAGGAAGATGCCACCTCCACCAAAAAATATCAAGACCAGGTTTAGTGGAAAGCATATTTCATTTGTTCCTCTAACTTTAAGCAAGGACACTCTTAATTTTTTTGTTGATTTTCCAATTTTTTCGTTGGGTGATGTTCGTAGTGGATGCGGTGTTTCAATTTTTAATGAAATTGATTGTGATGGGGAATACCTATCGATTGAAAGTAGAGTTCAAGCCCATGGAACATTCAATCCCTAAGATATGACTCATGGGGCAAGGCATCATTCTCCAATAAGAGTGGATAAATCAAACATACCTTCTCAAGTACAGTCTACCTTAAATAATGAGAAAAAAAATACTTTTGTACTTAATGCTATTTTGGTTGATAGTTGTGAAGCCAATGTTAATGATGTTCTATTGAAGGATATTGAACAATTAAAATTATGGAAGTTTATGGCTAAATTTATGATAAAATAAATAAATTCTCGATTGAAAAATCACTCCCAATGACATATATTGTATTCTTCAGTTCAAAAGGATCCAACAAAGCTTGATATTTTGTTGAATCAAGCTATGTTGGGTTCTGTATTTTATGAAAATGATTATGATGATGAAGTGCTAGATATTGTGTTGAATAGAATTGAAAATTTAAATTTAGAAGCACAATCCTACCACAATATGTGGTCAAGAGATAAGGGCCTTGTAGTTATTGCAAATGTGGAATGAGATAAAGCATTGGTAGTTTTACTAAATTTTAAAATATTATTTACAATTTATTTAAATTTTATTAATTATTTTTCTGTTTTGAAATGCAATCAAAGTATGAAAATTTGAAACGTGAGGCTACAGTGCTTGATGTACATTTAAAAAGTGCAAGGAAAAGTTTAAATGCAACAATTTAATTGAAGTAGAAGCTTGTTGTCTTAAACAAGCAGAATAATAACTTAAGAAGGATAATAAAGGAAAATGGAATGGATCCATAGATATTGTTGAAGATGAAAATAGAAAAGGATTCAACGTTATTGTTTACTAGTGATGCATCAAATCTAGAATGATAAATTATTTTGAATTTTGAAGTTGTAGCGAAGAACCTTGTTCAGTCAGGTTTTGTAAAAGAAAGTTCTAGTGCACAGGAGATAAAACAAACAAAATAATCTTCTTAAGGATGAAGCTGTAAAAAGAAATTGTGAAGTTTTTAATTGTCTTTTTAAAATCTTGTAAAACTTTCATATCAAGAGTATTAATATATATAATTTTTATGAAAATATTAAGAGTTTCAAATTTCAATCAATGTGGTGTCATATTTTTATTATTTTAGTGCATAAGTTATTCAAATAAATTCTTAATGTGATTATTATTCTCAATTATGTTTGGTATTACTATTACAAAATGCATTAAACTATTTATTATCATTTTCAAATACTTTCTATGGACAGAGGTTGCGTTTCCAAATAATGAAATTTTTTTTCAAAGAAACATACACTAAAATTATATGAATATATTGAAAATTAAAATTTATATGGTGTTGTATTATATTCATGTGTAAGTTCTCCAAAAAATGGTATGATATTATTTGGATTTAAAACCCAAAAAAATAAGTATAACATTTCTTCGTTAAAAACTCTAAACAAATTGAAACATTGAAAATATTATTCAATAAAGAACAAGTGTATATCAAAAATAACAAGAAACATACTTATAATATGATATGAAATTTGATTTCCAGAATTACAATGTCTGTTAGTGCAAGATCACAGCACCCCCAAATGAGTCTATAAATCTACTTTCTAAGGAAAATCATTTGGTGTGATCCGCATAACATTGAGTCTTCCTCAAAGTGTGGGACTCTGTAAAACAAGAAGGCTCTCCAAATTAAAGGTTGGTTCCTATTCCTCTATTTAGGTACATACGTAGAGACTTGTAGAGGATCTGTTCTTAATCCTAATCTAAACTTTTACGAAGGAGACAGGGATAGAAGGAATATAGAAATCAAAACAAAGCTAAGCTACGAGGTGATGCACCAAAGGAATGATGAACACTTATTTTTCTAATAGACACAAACCAACAGAATGCATACAATAAACAAGCACAGATGGCCAGATATGTAATAGAAGACCAGATGAAAGCAAAAGAGGCAAGAAACGATCTAAAATCGATCACAAACGTGTTTTATTGCTCTATAGATTGATACAGTCCATTACAAAGTAGCCAAGAGGCAGAAACGTAAATGAAATTTTGATGGAATTCCTGAACCCCATGAATCCCTTTACTAAGAGGAGAAGGGAGCCTGCAAAACAAAGAATGTCCAACCCTTTACAATGAATCTTGCCCCATATTTATAGATTCAAGCCTAAAGAAGAAAGAGAGAGAGAAGTGGGAAAAGAAGGTTGAAACTCAACCACTGTTGTTAATGCTTCGGATAAAATATTCCCCCCAAATCTACCTTTCTTGCATGAATCCTTGATTTATTGCCTTGAAAGAAGAGGAAACAACAGAAACAAATCAAATCCGATTTGGTTGTTGAGACATATGGATCATGCATAAGGCCCGAAGACGTTTCCTCCACGTTACTTTACCTAACCTCCTCAAAATTAAATTTTTATGCCTCATGACCTGGGTGAGGCCGAGATCTTTCCAACAGTGTCAAATTCATGATATTTTGATCCCTAAGTTGAAAGATATGCCCTTTCAAAGTTTGTATCAGGTCTATACAGATGGGCGGGATTTTTTTTTGAAAAATGGGTTCCCCTTTTGATATGGGACACGTGGCGGTCAGATTAGAGAAAAATCATTCTTACAAGCCCTCAATTTATCTTTTTCCCTATTACACAAAAATACAAAACTCAAAACTCAAAAAAAAATCTCGCAGCCCCGAGGCTCCGCCTGGACACGTGGCTCCTTTTGGTTGGCTGGGGAATGTGCTTCCGTCTTTGTCTTTGTGCCTTTTGAACGAAAGGCAATTTTTCATTTTTTCCTTTGACTCCCCGCTTTGGATTTGACTCGGGTTCACACACTGACTTTTCCCTTTGGTGGAGTCAAGGCCCATTTTGAAACTTTTACACTTTTTGCGGTAAGGGGCAAAAACTAACTTTTTCCCTGATGGCCCAATTTGACGTGGGACACGTGGTGGCACTGTGCTTTTTTGAAAACCCTTTATTTATTCAATCCTTGGATTAGTGCCATTTGGGCACTTGGTAGCCTTTTTTGGCTTGGCTCTGCATTGACAATTCAACCAACTTGCCCCACCTTAGAGAATGGACACATGGCGGCCTTGCAATTGCTTAAAAGCCTGATTCAAGATTTTCCTTTGGAAGAGCGTCAAGTTGACACTTGTCAGATTCCACAGGTCTGTGGAATTTTCAATGGTTCCTCTTATCTTCTGGTATACGTGGCGATCTCACGCTCATTTGGGTCTGTGCTTTGAGACCAACTCTTGGAGATGCGCCATTAAGAAACTTGGCATGCTCTGCTTACACTTTTATACTTAGCTAATTTTGAGGCCCGCCTTGTCTGCCTTTTGACCATGTTTTGACGATTTGCTATGTGGAGGGATGGGGCAAGTTTGAGTCTCCACCTTGGATTTCCTCTCGGTTTTGCGCCAAGATGACACCTGGCACTTTCTATAAGTTGAAGACTTTTCAACGGCTGGTGCAATTTCTTGGGGTTCTGGACGCATGGAAGCCTGGTGCACTTGTTTGGGCTACCCCTTTTTGGATTTAATCTTTGGAGAAGTGCCGTTAAGACACTTGGCAACTTTTGCGATGTCTCATCCATACTTAGTCATTTTTTGTGACCCATTCTTGAATTATTTGCAGAGCTCGAAAACTTTGTATCTTCACCATTTCTTTCCCCCTCTTGAGCTTATGGTTCCTTTACGGCACTACTCGACCTCCTTCTTTGACCTTGCTATTCCATTTTTGAGCTCGTCTGCAACCTGGCTTTCTTTTCAGAATGGATTTAAGACATGGGCTCATTCGACTTGAACCGTCTTTTGGATTTCTTCTTGCACGGGGCCATTTGATCTTTTCTCAGGCCCTACCACTTCATTGTAGATTCCCTCTGACCCTTCAAATAGATTGTAGGATTTGAAACACTCAAAAGAATTTTTCTGGTGTCTTCTCTTGCAGGGTCGAATTTGACTTTCTGATCTCAATTTTACTCGGGGGCTAGAATTGGGACTTGAGATGTGGGTCTAAATCATTTCCCTTCATGTTTTCATTATGTGAAAGGCTTGTACTGATAGAATTTTGATGGGAGGAAATTGGGATAACAATGTCCATATATTCTTCTTTACAAATATCAGGTAGCTCAAACTGAAACATATCTATGAAACCAGTTTGGTCCCCAACACTCAAATTGTTATTTAAGTCTTTCCCGATTATTTTGGTCTTAGTTTGGTTGTTATCAACAGTCCCTATTTTAGAATTATAGATCCCTCTCCTCTCTACAAGATAATTCCATACTTCCATTACTTGTTCATAAGGAAATGTGTCCACATCATATCGATGAAACATACAGTCTCAAGAAAGTAGAGCATATTTTTATCCAATTTGTCATTGATATTTTGATTTTATAAATGTTAATGCACTAAAAAACCTTTCATCTTCAATTGATCCCAATATCATTGTTTGACACAATTCATACAATGAAAAAATATTCACTAATTATTTCTCGAAGGATGCTACTAGGATACAAATTTTTCCATAGACATGTAATTGCTCCATTATCTGTTGGTTCACTTAGTCAGTCATATTGTTCAAGTAAAGTCATGCCAAAATGACTTGATTACAATGAAATTAATTCCTTTTGAAGAACACCGTTAATCTAAAATCCTTTACATTCAACTGATTTTCTAAAATTCTTAATGAGAGTAGCCATGTGTCTTTTATATGCATCACCCTAAACCTTTTCCTGATTGCTAAGATTCCAAAATATAGGATTGACCACTCCCATGGCCTCAAGAATCTAGGATCCATTTTAAAGGAGATATCTGGTCTCACTAGCTATAAAATTGTGAATGATTCTCAATTTTATTCTTGTTTGAGATATAAGATTCATATAAATTATGTGTTATAGGTACTTCTTTTCTCTGATCCAACAATATCCACATCTTTTTTAGAAAGTGTGCATTTGAATCTCATTCCATTTACAAGGATACAAAGATGACCACATATATTGAATCTAAAATAGCTTTTAGGATCTTTAAGGTTTTTATTATAGTTTGCCAACTATTGAATACATGTCCTTGAAAGCATTCGTCAAAGTTGTATAACAAATCTAGTGTTTGACATACATTATTTTCTAAATCTGTATGAAGTGAGCTATATATGATGGATCTTTCTTGAGCATGTTTTGTCAAGTCAAATTGATTTCATTAAACATTAGAAGAATCCCAAAAAGTGTAAATAATGTTTCCAAATCTGTTAAGGGAGTAAAGAAAATATTTTGCCTTGTCAAATTGCATACAGTACTTAAACATGAAACCAACTAACAATGGATATTTGTCAAAAATTATGTGTGCAAGCTCATACATGGAAATCCATCTTGTATCAACATTTTAAGAATTTTTTTACCATCTGTGTCTCCAATTGAAAATTTTTTGAAACTAAGGCTAGAAATATTTTTGGATTGCTTGACATATAGGCATGCAATTCACGGATAGGCCTCTTCTGAACTTTTTCAACATTTTCAAATGTGCCTTATTATCATTGTATGCAAGATTCATCCTATGATCCATGCA
Source organism: Taxus chinensis (assembly GCA_019776745.2). Classification (NCBI taxonomy): domain Eukaryota; kingdom Viridiplantae; phylum Streptophyta; class Pinopsida; order Cupressales; family Taxaceae; genus Taxus; species Taxus chinensis. Next base: position 115,172 of record JAHRHJ020003402.1, read on the forward strand.
ATGATTAGAAATCATGTAAGGCGCAAATGAGATTTTGTAGCCTGCTCACACATAGATTCTGTTATATGACCATGCATTACGAGATGCACCATGCAAGAATAGCCAACACAATAAATTGGCATAGCTATACGGAATAATCATTCATTCCTTTATATCCTTCAAATTAGATATAACCAATTTGAAAAGGGATTTTTAGCATTAAAATTTTCTTTTATTTTATGAACTAGATAGCCTCAGATGAGGTGTCCTTGTGTGGTTCTGTAAAGTATACACATGCATACAAACCATTAAGAAGTGTTGTCCAACAATGTAACCTCATCAATGGAAAGGGAGATGAAACTTACATTCTTGACGTTTTCTTTCAAATCCTTTTTTTCAATCATTGCAAGACATCTCGCCATCATCCCAAGCATTTATCTCTGACCAATGTGATTGTGGAAGGTAGGAAACCCATTAAACTTAAACAATTTCTTAAATTCGTTCAGAAAAAATAGGAATCACCCATTTTAAGAATAAAGAATGCAGTTGAAAATTTTGTCTAGTTTTTACCTTCATATTTTCATTTAATTTTTTTCCAAAATTTGCATTAATGGTTCCTCTTTCTCCTCAAATTTTCAACAATGTTTCATCTTATTTTCATACTCCTTATATCTTACATGCATGCACTCTTTCACATTTTTCCATTTATGAGTCTTTGTTATTTTTCCATCATTTTCCTTGACTATGATATATACTTTGCCACAATGTTTCTCAATAGTGTCTTAATTTAAGTTGCATTTTATGTTATTTTCCTAATTTCCAACCACAAATCATACATCTACATTATTTTGGATTATCACTACCATTAAGTGGTTGTACAAGTTCAATGAATGGTTATTTTGTTACCCATTCTACCTTAAAAGATCCTTCCAACTGTCCAGGTAGTTTTCTTCCTTATCACAGATTTTCTTTTTTTGAAGAGTTATATCAATATCATCTTTTAACTTGAATATTTTCATTAGAACATTCATATATTGAAAAGGCAATTTGGTAGCTAAAGGATTGTCTTCCAGCTCTACATGTCATCATCAATTATATCTTCATCTACTGAAATGTTAATTTTTTCTTTAGGGTATATGTTTTGGTTTATGTTTCATGAAGAATACAATTAATAATAAGTTTTTTTGTATTCAAACATGAAAAATGTTTATTGTTGACAAAGATATTAAAATAATTTAAATCTACACTAACCAAAAAAATAAAGTTAATGATAATTTGTTACAACTTATCGATACACGTGTTACTATTTCTAGTGGATGCAAGTCGAGACTTCATTTTCTTTGGTTGGTTGAAATAATTTAATAGGTTACTTTTTCTTTTGAGTTTATCTACCTTGTGTTCATTATTCACAGATCCATTGTACCTATCAAAGAGTAATTTGTAAGTAGAATATTTTAAAAATTTGTAAACGTAAGTTGAAACTAGAAACACATCAACACGGAAAATTAAAATGTGAGTATTGTTGTTAGGGGATAATATGTCCGATGGAACATGATTAGATGATGTTTAGGATCTTGGCGTATAGTGCTCATAAAAGTGTTTGTGAATGTTTGACATGTTTTATTCTTGAATTTTTCTGCAATGGGAAGATAACGATTGGCTAGAAAATAGCATTTGAATTATATTTGGTGGTAAAATATGGCAAACTTGTTGCTGGAGTGTAAAATTCCAACCAAATCCACCAAGTGAAACGCAATTAATAAAACCTTTTTTGGAATCTTGTTACTTCTTTAATTTCTTATTATAGAAAGGGGATTACTTCGAATTATGTGGTTTTCCCACATTTCATAATTTTAACCGGTGCAGTGCATGACAATGGTTAGGAATGAGATAATGCATGATGACTATTCCTTTACTACAATTATGAGTTGCATTGTTTTGAAGCCTTTGGATTCTTGCATCAGTATGATGTCTTTATTTTCTATTTAAGTTGTTCCCAAGATACATTTGTTGTAAATAACATTATTGTAGAATGAGATTAAAATTATCACATCAAGTATAAATTAATTAATGAAAAATGAAATAAATAATATCGATATAATCTCTTATCAATATTCCAACCAATTTTTTCATAAATAAAAAATAGTTCGTGTCAATTTTAGAATTTATGGTTAAAAGTTTACAAGAAATTTGAATTGTAATAAGGCCTTAAAATTTTGTAATCAATAGCAAATAACCAATTAAAAACCAAATAAATCATTTTTCTAATTTTATTAATTAGATAATTGTTAAATTAATATCTCAACAATATAAATATAAGCTTTGAAAATACATTAATATTTTCGTTGCTTTAACATATTTTTGGTTGCTTTAAATATCTGAGGAAATTGAAGTTAAAGAATATTTGTCGATGTATATTTTATATTTACTATTTATTAACTCCCTACGATTTATGGAAAGATTAGAATAGACTAGAATCAGATGATAGACGTGTGTGTTATCTACTGGTAACACTATAGACTGCTATCGGAAGATTACAATGTGTATTTTATCTACCAGTAACATTGTAGACTACTACCGGCAGATAGAAATGTGCATGTTATCTATCGTTAACATTTTACAATGCTACCGATCGGTAGCAATGCACATTGCTACTGGCTGACATTAATGTGTATTGATACCAACTGGTAGCATGCATATTGCTATCAACAGGTAACATGCACATTTCTTCCTATCAGTAGCTGTGTTCTACTAGTCCATTGTCCGCTACCATACGGCCATCACATTTTCTATTTAATATACTATTGATTTTTGCAATTTCATTAAAGAAGAATTTTTATTTCAGAGTATTTTTTTTTTGGGGAGTTAAACTGTTTGATCTCGTGGATTTAGTTTTCCTCTGTAAAGTTGTTTACTGACATGGTCATACCTCTGCAAAGTGGTTTTATTTTGTGTGTGGGATTCAAATGACTCTCATAGCTCTGATTTTGTCTGGAGAGTTGAAGAACAAAAACATAATCTACCACAATTGATGGGTTGTTTTTTTAATTTCTACTATTTTACCTGGTGGAATGCTCATTCTAGTCATAGAGTGGTGTGTTTCTCTCTTTAAGGAGGTGATCAATCATACTAGCGACAGAGATAACCAGGCTAACATACTATTCATCTCTGGGAAACTAAATATTATATACTCTTATTTCATGGCACAATATTCATGGTCATATATTTTCCTAATCCTTCTTTACATCATCTTCTCCTCAATTATTTTAAGGGCAAGTTATTCCATTTACTTTCTATACAATCCATATGTATCTGAATCCACCTAGATCCATTTGTGTATTCCTTCTTAAGTAATTGATGAAAGAAAAAATAAATTGTGTAAGTTTGGTCATTTTTAATGGTTGGTTGAAATAATTTAATATGTTACTTTTTCTTTTCAGTTTTTCTGCTATGTTTATTATTTACTGAATCCACTGTACCTATTGAACTTTAAGAAGAATATTTAAGTTTTTAAAAATAATATGAGACAGACCGAAATCGTTGTGTATGCTATCGGTCGATAGTTCAATGTATACTACCAATCTGCAACATACACAATGCTACTGACCGGCAACATTGTGAGTGCAGATGCTATCAATCGAAAATATACACAATGCTATTTTTCAGTGGCATACAAAAAACTTTTGGCCAATAGTATGCAAAGTGGTGTTAGACGACAACATACGCAATGCTACCTATAAAAAGTCTGACAATGAAAACTACCTTAATGTAGCATTGCAATATCTAGTTGATGACAATCTCGATCTTTAAAGAAGAAAGGATTTATGAATTTGTGAGGAATATTTGATCATCAGAATTTGTATATGGAATAATGAATTGTAATTACATGAATAATATATATGAGGCTAATTTGGTAAATTTTAATTTCTTGCTAAAGGTGATTTGAATGAAAATAGTCGGATATTGGTGTAAACTCCTTAGTGAACTGAACCCTAAAATTAACTTATACCCAGAAAAAATTGATGACCTAGGCCTACTTCTTTCCCCCAAAATTGGCCAATTTTAAATTTTGAAAACCAAAATATTCGTGAATTATCGAAGATTCGCGACTAAAATTTTCCCTACTTATGAAAGAGAAACACTAACTTCTGGAATTAATAGATCTGGATGTTGGAAGTCACCATATGTGTTGAAAAAATCCTCCAAAGGCTGGAATTCACTAAGTTACAAACTAGAACTTAGTAATGATGAAATGCGAGATTTCAATACTAGTCCCACTAGGACTACCAAACCTATTGGAGCTCAAAATTACACCTGTCCCAAATCAGGATGACCTGGGGCTTTGAGGTAGCATGGTATTGTCTTCAAGTTGTAGACCTTGCACTTGAGATAGACCTCTAGAGAAGGCCAACTTCCTTTGTTTATTTCTACTTCTACGAATACTCCTAGGAATGGAAATGAAACTATCTAACTCTACATTATGATTCCAAAGGACCAGGGTGAGAAGGAGATGCATAAAATGAAATCCTAAGCTATAGGGAGATGATAACACCAGAAAGAAGGGGATGAACACTCTCAAATGAGTGATAATGAGGGAAAATGGAGAAATGAAGGGAACAAATGCATGCCACATTCCAAAACAACATTCAAGAGCTCATTTCCATGGAGCAAAATAGAAAAGCAACCCTGTAAGAAATATAAATCATGCACAACATACCCGTATTGCAAAGGAAAGGTAACTAAATGCAATAAACGTGAGCTAGGACAGAAGAAAGCCACAAAACAAGGTTTATGTTGCTTCCAAATTATGCATATTCGATTATAATAAGAGGGGAAGGAAAGAATCCATAAGCAGTGAGCTAGATATGAGGCCTTCAACTCAAAATGCAAAGAATACACTACTCTAGATGATTTTCTTATAATCCAAGAGATTCCAACCTTAACAAATGAGCATTATTCAACAATATATAGAAGAATAGGAGAGAAGGGGATGGAAAAGACAGGGAAAACTCATGTTTCCAATCACAACCACCAACAATAGGCAATAAACACCTATAAATCCAGCTGTAGTCCTATTAGATCTGCCTCTCCAAGTCAACTAACTTGTGGAAAAAGAAAAGAGGCCAAATCCCATGAAATTTCGGGTGGTTGAGTCAACTGAAATTGTGCATTAATGACCTGAGTCATTTTTTTCCATTTTCACCTATCAAATCCCACCAAAATTTGATTTTGAAAAGCCTAAAGTGTAGCCCATGTCAACTATTTTCTAATGAGACTACGCACGTATGATTTCAAGCTCTGTAGTAGAAGTTATGACGATTTGAAGTTTTTCTATGTAAGAAGAACACACATGACACGTGGCATGATCTGATTGGTTGTGGGAGTTTATTGATTGTATGTCGGTTTGTCTCTACCACGTGTTGCATGCTCATTCTCCATAAGGATTTGGTGCGCAACTGGCACTTTTCTTTGTGTTGTGTGAGTTGCACTTTATCTTACAAGTCCCCAAAAATGGACACGTGACATGCTAGGATTGGCGTGGAGAGTTGCATCGTTGGGTACATGTATGAGAGCAGGAGGTAGAGGAAATCCACCAACACGTGCAAGAAGGTGTGCAGAGATAGGAGGGAGTACATATTTTCTAAAGCATGTAAATGTGTAGGGAAAGCATGGAATCTTGGAAGAAGGTGGCGCATGAAGCGTGATAAAGGAAAATAATAGGTGCACAACATAAGGATGCAAGGAAGGAAATACGAGTGTGTGAGGAAGGGAGCGCGAGGTAAGAATGAAAAGGGGAATTAATGCATGCACAACAATGCGCGGGACTCGGGAAGAAAGACATGCATGAGGAAAACATGTTGGGGACCTGCAAAAATGGAAGGAAAATTGGCAGGTGTGTGCGGTAGAGTGCAAAAGTACAGGGTAATGAAAGAAAACTCGCGCAGGAGTGCACATAAAGGGTAAATGAAGATAGATAGCATAATACACAAGAGGAAAGTGAGAGTGCATGAAAGATGCACAGAAGAAAGCGAAGGAAAGAGGAAGATAAAAGGAAGTGCATGAATAATTGCAACTTAGCAAATACACCAAGGAAGAAAACCATGGGTGCGTGCAACCTGAACACTTGTTGTCAAAGCTAGAATGGAACTACAAGTTGTCAAAATAATGAGGGGGCTTATTTTTGGACAAGTGATGAGTTGAAAAATAAGGCATGACCTAGTGGACTCAGAGTCTACATTAGAGAAAGAATCTTAAAGTTTAATAAATAAATATGTAAATGTGTATCTCATCTAATGTGGGGATAAATGTAAAAGCTATATTTTCAAATTCCACAAGACCCAATTTCAGGTGTTATGGTCATATTTACATTGACATTTCCACCAACTTCTTTAACATCATCTTTGATTTCTCTAATTTTTTAGGCTAAACTCATCACATCACCAAATTTTAGCTCAAGTTTAGAAAACATCAATTGCAATTGCATGTATTCCAATTATGAATATGAATCATGCAAATCCTTAACTTTTCTAGTGTTGGACATTGTGTGTTGCACCCTTATATGTGATGAAATACTTCACCGTTAACCAAATCCCTTATCAAAGCCAATGCATTAGATTTTTATGCTTCTAAATGTGTAATTATAGATTCATTATTGGTTCATCTAGTTGTGTGTTTCCATCACAAATGTTAAACCACAAATCATTAAAGATGATGTGAATATCATAAAATTGTCTTGAACATTCTAATCAGGTGTCGTCCCTAATTAGTGTTGTACCAGCTATTAACATAATTGAATGCATTTTATTGACAATGAGAGATGGATTAGTTCCTTATCAATACAACAAGGTTCCTTTTCTATATACCACCAGGACGATAGCTCAAACCTCTTGATATACTCACCCATCCTATATTCTCGTCAGTACATAGAAGAATCTCATCCTTTTAATATACTTGTAAGTATGTGAAAGAGACTTTAAAACACATGAGAGAATAGTGGTACATGGAACTTAGGAAACACATGAAAATGATTCACTTTATCAACAACACTTGCTTAGAAATAAATCCTTGTATGTAGGTGTAATTTTCCTACATAGTCGAAATTTCTTACTGTTAGGATTTATGTCTAATGATAAAGTTGAATAGGTAAAAAAGGGAAATGGGAAAATGAATTTGTTTGTGTCCTTATTTCTCCCTAACGATTTATAAGGTCAAATATTTTGGCGATGTTGTTGTAGCTATGTTAGGCATTGGATGCGATAATTCAAGTCTGATGATTTTACTCTTACACATGAGTAAGAGACACCATATATATTAAACACTACAATTTGTAATATTTGTTTTGATTTTTTGAGTTTTGATCAGACCAGAATGATCTATTTTCAATAATCTGTATTTAAAAAAAGAAAAACCTCCAAAACTAACTATTTCCCCGCCCCCAACCCTCAACACCCCCACACATTTTAAGCATTTTTTTAAAAAGTAACTATATCCAATTAAACATTTTCCAAAGTTTGGAAAAAAAATGAGACTTATCTCTTTTGAAAGATTTCATCATGTTAAGGTCCACCAAAGAAACAACTAAAAGATTGATTGATGGAGGCATTATAAGATTAAAAATGAAATTGGGAAAAATGGGAAAGAACAAGGCCATGATATGGCAAATCCTGTCGATGCCAATGTAGTTTTTTTATGGATTGGATGTGTTGGGTCTATGATTTTGGGGACCAATTTGTTTGTTGGAAATTGGAAGGATTAGTTGAATTGCAATCAAGGAATTTTTGGAAGCGTTGAGTGTAACTTTGCATGGATTGAACAAACAAACTATTGTAATCATAGAAGTACTCCCATGTTAAGTCGATGGACTTGCACCGCCGCCGGGTGCATTGCCGAAATAGGTGGGGGAGCGTATAGGGGGATGATGAAGAATATCTCCCCCGCCAAGCGAGTTATGCAAACTGAGCCTTTCCCAGTGCGCTGAGCTATCTGAGAACAAGCGAATGTTAGTGAATGTGAGAAGATGAATGTGATGGATGCAAATATGATGCAAAGCAGGTGAATTGTCAGTATGCCCGTGGAGGAGGAAATCTGGAAAATGTGATATAGCTCTGGGGGACCGTATTGGGATTAAGGTTTTAGGTTGTGCTTGGTTACCAGACTTATGCAAGTGTGTTAGGTTGTAGCAGGTAGTGGGTCATTAGACTTGGGCTTGTGAAGCCTTTTTGTAATTCAGCTCATGGAGCATTTTGAAGTAATACAGAGCTTTGTTTTCCTAAATCTTGGTTGGAATATATTTTATGGTGCATGCATTTTTCTAGTTTGTAATTGTACTAACTTGTGCATGTCCTCATTGAAAATAAGAAGGCGTAGTCTACGAATCCTCATAGATCATCATAGTGTTGCACAAGTTGAGGAGTGAAACCCTGACCCCATGACTTAAACATATTCTTGGCAGAAGTATATTTTTTCCGAACATATAAGGATTAAAATTATTGTTTGTTTCTATATTTAAGATGAGCTTTTGTGTGTTGGTGTGTTGTATGCACTGGGCGTATGTTTTTGGGGTGAATATATTTGTAGTGCACTAGTTGCCATTTTTTTCATTGCGATGTTGTCCTAGTTATGTATGTGCTTGTTTTTTGTACTCAATTGAAGGTGACATGCTGAAGTTGTTTTGCAATGTAACCTGTTGTCTGTGATCACGGAAACTATTGTCTGATTATGGGGCGAGTGTATTTGTAGTGCAGTAGTTCTTTTTCTTGTCATTGTGATGTTGTCTTACTTATGTATGTGCTTGTTTTTTGTAATGAATTGGAGCTGTCATGCTAAAGTCAGTTTGCAATGTAACCTGTTGTCTGTAAGTGTGGAAAGCGTTGTCTGAGGTGACGCAATGGACAAGTAGTGGAAACTATGTTTGAGATGATTGTTGTGGAAAGTATTGTAATCGAAGAATTGGTGCTGCATTTGTGATTGTTTCTTTAGCGTAGGAGTTATTGTTGATTTGATTGTGATGTTTGTAAAATTTGTATTGCCCGTAGATTTATAGTTGAACTTCGATGCACCATACATTTTGTTTGGGGGGCTACTTGAATTCGCTAGGGAGCTTGAGAGAACTATCAACATCCAATTTCATTTTGTATGATTAAAGCATATTGTGAATTTTGTGACAATTTTGTGTATGTCGATAAACTTTGTTTAGTGTGTTTGAAATATTATATTTTAAAAATGGGAAGAGGAAACATAATAAAAATTGAAAATGCCAAATAGAATATTTTGATTGATTTGTGGTGAATATTCATTTGATGGTAATGAATATTTAATTGAAAGTGTTGTATTCAAAGTGTAATATAACCATAGTTTTGAAACTCATGGCTACGTGGCATATTGTGTGCAGAGTGTCAATTGTCTGAAATAAAATGTGTCATACAATGGCTTGCATTGTAATTCTTTTGTTTTGGTAAATTGTTGAATGCATAATCCAGAGACAGAGATCGACCAATTTGACTGGTGTGAAGTGCCAAACATGTGGAACATTTTGGATGCATTGTACATTAAGTTGGTGGTGTCAATGGTGCAACGAGCATGCTGTGAAGAACACGTTTTTGTGAAGGCAAGGTAAGTTTGCTTCGATGTAAGGTATTCAAATTTTTTTTAATGAAATATGTGTTGTGTTTGTTGTTTGGCTGAAAAAAAAAGTGGTCTGTTTATGGCTGGGTTGAATGAAAGAAGTGCTATGTTTGTGGCTGTGTTGTATTTGAATATCTGAAAACAAATAAATATTGTGGTATGTGGATTGAAAGTGAAATAGTTCTTTGCAGTATCAACAATAACTTCCTACTTGGAAGTGAAAGAGATCATAGATTGTGATATATAGTAATGTAACATGTAGCAGTAGGGTAAGTAGTCATTTGAATGGATCACCTAGGACTGAAATATCGAATCTAAACTCCATGGGACCCATTCAAAATAGTAAACTTGTGTAAAAGCACCAACAAAGCACTAGTACAGACAATAGTGTTCGATGCTACCCAATAGGTTATGTTCTAGCCATGGTGGCGTACACAGAAATGGCATGAAAAGAAAGAGAAAAGAAGGGGATAGTGCATGACCACAAGTTTGTACAAAAAATAGGAGCAAAAAATGATAGGGAAGAGATAATTACAAGCAAAGTGCAAATGGATATAGCATAAGAAGGAAATTTTATACAATAAAATTGTGCAAAAAGGCGAGATAGTTTTAAGAAGCACTTCAACAAATTTGAGTGCAACAACTTATGTCCCAACAGGGATTAATTATGTTCCTTTCAGTAGCAAATCGTAGGTGGGTTTAGACTAGAAATTATAATGGAGTTTCAATTTATTAAGTCTTTTGATCATGTTATTGGATTCAAATGGAGGTTGTTTGTAGTAGCATTATGCCAATTTTTCTGGACATATTAGTGAAATTAGCTAAGTTTGAAATTTTCAAAAACAGATCAGACTTTTGTAAATTTTTCTTTTTATTGAGGACTTAGTAGATGAAGTATGAGACTGTTAAAGAAGCCTACTTGTGTAGCAAAAGCATATGATAAAATGAATTTAAGGTGTTGCATTAAGTAGATCCACATTATAGAAAAACAAAGAAGCAAATACTGTGTATGGTATAGGTGATTGGAAAAAAACTCCCTCCTTTGCTATAATATAAAAGAAGAAATAATAGGGTAAATTGCTATTTGTTTGGATGCTTTAAAAAAAACAAAGTCAGAGATATTCACAAAACATGCAGAGGCAGTGTTTTAGAGGTGAGTGTAATGGCAAAGAAGAGATCGGTAACAGAAAGTTAATAATTTAAATATACCATGACAAAATAATCAATTATGCAGGTGATAACATTTAGGCGCATTTCATTCTTGTGTAGAGCAAAAAACTATAAAGGAAGACTTACTGCCAAGCATTTTGTTCTTGTGCGTAGAGAACTTGTGTTTGACATTACTGCATTAAAGAAAACTAGACATGGCATTTTTTGTAGTCTGTCATATTGTAAAGCTAAAAACATGTTGCGAAAAAGACTATTGCAATTGAGGTAGACAAAAGAATATAATAATAATCAGCAGTATTTTTTTGGATTATGATTTCATAGTATTAGAAGTAGTCTGAGAATAACATAATTACAAAAATGGAAGAAGGAAAGCAAGGCAAAAACTTTGTAACAGTTGGCATTGTTTGATGCAGAGAAGTATGTAGTCACAGCGAATACTATGTAGCTGAGACAATAGTTTCTTTTTTTAGTGACTGAAATCCTTTGCAGTTGTGTTTTGCTTTTTTTTTCAATCTTGCCAAAAACAAAGAGTATAACGATGGAGTGTTCCTGGTCATACAGGGAGCCAGTCATGAAATTTGTTCGTCTAGGTGCATGGGTTGCAAAATCGTTCCAGGAATCTGAAAGAGCATCACGAATATGTTAGACAGAAAAGAAAGAATTAAACTGAAATGTAATGAATAGACTGGTAAATGGAGATGCTCACCAGAGAAGGGAGAAAGCTAGGTTTCTTTGATTGTGGAAATTGAGTTGTCAACCGTCAAAGTGAATGTACCCTTGATTTGGAATTGACGGAGAAGAAATACAGGCTTAGAGATGTCCTCTTGATATTCTTCATATTCTGTTTGAGAAAGTTGAGGGAAGACTTTTCCCAGTAATGGCTCTCGCAGTGTGCAGTGAAGGGAGTCATCTCTTGTTTGCAAAGTGCAGTGGAGCAAATGCTTGTACTTGTATGGTTTTGATGTATTGCAAGTTGGGAAAAGTGAAATTTGTTTCAGTTCAGCTGGATCTGGTTCCATGAGATGGTCACAGTCTACACAAAAGGCTTGGAAAGGAGAAAGGTAGATGTTCTTTGCGCGAAGTGTGCCAATGATCTGCAGAAGGGAGATGAAGTTGTTAGACGGATATATTCTTAATAGCCTAGATTTGATGGGCGAGAAAATGTTGAAGTGAGATAGTGAAAAATGCAAAATTGCGAAGACACTTGCCTCTATGTTTGTGTTTATGAGAGATTGTAAAAATGTTTTTGTAGGTTCATCGTTAAAGGGTCGATGAAGGATAAATGACCTACACGCACAACACGTGAACCCTTTGTTCCTTGTCTGATGAAGTTTTTGAAAAGCAATAGTGGCATGTTCCCCGCTGCAATATTGTCTCTTATTGTGTGACATAGTGAAACATGGAAGTTTCCCAAATGTACCTGAAAGGTGAAAGCAACATGTTAAAACTGAAGGCGATAATATGTTGCAATGTATATCTAAATGAAATAAGGGAAAGTGTTGATACTGTTGCTTTTGCATTGTCAGTGTCAGAGTCTTTAACATAGAGGGTGAACAGGTCGTTGGTGTGATGGATTCCTGTTACAATTGTAGCAAATGACCCGACGGAGAATGTTGCATTTGATTCAACAAGCTCTTGTATAGTCATGTCTGGTGTCAATTTTCGATATTCGCAAACTGTTGGTATGTTTTCCATAGTGGTTGTTGCAATTGCAGACAGAGAGCAGCTTGCATCCCCTCGTTCATACTTTGTTTTTTCTTTGACAACGAAACCAGTAACACGCAAACTGCTGCCAGCAACCACAGTAGATGCAAATTTGTTGAAAAAGGTGTTGCTCATGTTCAAAGTAATGGTCATTTGACCTTTCTTGTCAACTAAATCAGCATGTAGGATTTCAGCTTTTGAAGGGGAAATGTTGTTTGCATGTGCACTGGTCCGTAGACGACCAGGATATCACCCTCAAAGACTGTTGCAAGTTTTCCTGCACAAATGTCAAGTATCGTGGATGGCTGTTGTGTTCCTGGTTTTGGGCTGCAATTTGAAGGATATTAGGATGCTTTCATTGAAAGGTTGAGCAGAATATTAAATGAATGATGACAAGAAATTGTAGAAATGTTAGAAAGAGATTACCGTTTAGAGGGTTCTTGGAAAAGATCACTGCTGCCAATGCCCTTGTTCTTGGGTGGTTGTTCCATGTTTTCCTTGGCTGCAACTATCTGTAAAGCATTGAAATATGTTACATGGTTGTTATAGAGTGTGAAATGAAAAGGAAAGAAAAGAGTCAACAAATTAGGTGTTAGTTTTGGTGAATCAATATAATGAGATATGTGCACTTACAATTGCGCAACGTTTTTGTAGGTGTTTTTGAGAAGGGAAAACAATTGGATGATCAGTCCATTATGCAAATCTTTCAAATGTATTGCAGCTTGCTTGTGTAGCGTTTGACCATATATGGTCGATGATGTTTTTGGTGAAGACACTTGGCTGTTCAATGTGGAAAGTGAAATTGTTTTTTTGCATAAATGTTGAAAGCAACATTTGTTTTTTGTTTTGCTTGTGCATGTCGATGTTAAAATCTCCAAAAATGTAGGTGGGGATTGTCAGATTAATGGATTGGAAGACATTTTCAAGAACAATGAAGATGTTTTCAAGATTTGCATTTGGCGCAGCGTAGACATTTACAATCATTATGCATTGTCCTTGTAGTAATATGTTTACGACTAGGGACTCTACGTTTGTGCTTTGAAAGTGATTTTTTTGCAGGAAAGGTATATTGTTTGCAATGAAAATTGCAAGACCATGTACATGGTGCACAGAAAAGCATTGGTATCCGTCAAGATAGTCAACTGCAATGGGGCTAGGCATGTGAGTTTCTTGTAAACAGAGAATGTGAGATTACATTAATTAATGGTCATGGAGAATGGCTTGTTTGTGAGCTTGGAGAATTTGTGTATTAAGCAAAGCAACTATAATATGGGAAGAAATATCAGTTGTGGACAAGCCATGTTGAATGTTCCATTTATATTTGTTTCGGAGGTGTGTCATTTCTGTACTAATAGTTTGTTTGACGTTGAATTTTTTTTCCGTAAGCGGGGATAGCAAGTAAAGATTGGAAATGGTTTTGACTCATGACAGAGTTGTATATGCTAAGCCATGTGATGATACGCCAAGAGGGCTGAAGGCAAGTCATTTGAGGGTGAGGCCTTGTGCTCTGTGTATTGTGTGTGCACAACAAAGATACATAGGGAATTGTTTTCGTATTGTATTTGGTCTCTTGTACGATGTTCTACGCAAGGGTCTAGCTATACGAAGAATAGGAACCCAATCAAGTTCTGTTTTGGCTATTGACAACTGTGGGTGTTTAGATCTTTGTTGTTTTCCAATACAGGGGTCATTGAATTTTATCCATATGGCATCGAGGTCATTTGTCGTTGTGTATGCTTTGAAAATGCCATCAGAACCATTAACTAGTCCGTCTTGTATGTCATAGTTCCCGGTGAAAACTTCTATTAGCATGTTAAGTTTGAGCTCTATATGTTGTGGCAATTCTATAGTTTTAGAGTAGGCTTCCATTTGTTCAATTGACTTGTCTTGTTCATCGATAGAGGCTATAACAATTTTGTTGCCAGGAGCAAGAGCAAGCATTTTGTTATTGTGTCGAAGAACATCTATGTTTTTGTAGAATAGGAATGGGAACATTGGATCAACTGGTACTTGGCCGAATACATGTATCGTTGAGGTATGCAAGATCAGATTCTGAATGTTGTCCAAGGTGAATTCTATTTAGGACAGAGACAAAGGCAACATCTTTTTGACGCATTGTTTCAGTCAACTCGAATATTTTCACATGTGTATTCCAGAAGTCATAGCCAATCAATTCTCTAGAAATTTTGGGGTTGTTGAATACAAGACAGTCATTGACTGGTTGTGCTTGGTAGAAGTCTTTGCAGAAGATCATGTCAATTCCTCCAAAGAAATTTGTTGGCATGTGTTTTATTTGACGAAGTCGTTGGTCTGTGAAGTATAGAAGTTGACCTCCAACCAAGGAAATCTCGTCTATTAGAGCAAGTTGTAATTGTTCGTAGTGCTTTGCCAAGGAATCCAATCGTTCATTGTTCAATGGGCGTAGTTCAGATCGATTGAAAGGCAAGAGGAAAGCGGAATGGAGTGTTATTCCACCAGCATTGTAAGCAGCTTTTCCCGTGAATGCCAAGATCAAGCCTTTGATTTTCAAGGGGTCGTTGTGCATGGATGTGTCATAAATACGGGCCAATGTTTCAAATATCAATTTTGCAACAAACGTTTTTCCCGTGCTGGCGCCTCCTGTTAGGAAAAGGTAGATAGGAGTTGATGGATCTTTATTTTTCTTAAAGGATATGTCTTTCACAATGGCTTGTTGTTTCTTGTTGAGAAGTTGCATTTGTTTGAAATATGTTGTGTTGTCTTCAATGCTTGGGTGTTTTCCTAGTTGAAACTGTTTCTTTGCAATGCCAGAATGTTGTTGTGGATTATGGAAAGGCAAATCACACTCTATGTCATAGTCTTCAAAGGGGTGGTGTTCTTGCCTACTCATTGTTGTTGTTTTGTCAGAGGTTTGAAGAGACAATTGCACATTCTGAATTGTTGTGTCCATGTCACCCCATTTGTTGTTGGTAGTGTAGCGGAATTTGGATTCATTAGCATGTATGGTTTGTTCATGAAATGCATATGCATCTGTCCAAGTTACAAAGCCTGTTTTGAGGGCGTGTTCATTGTCTATAAATGGGACATAAAGCAAAACCCTTTTGCGGTAATAATTGTCTATGTCAAGGTGTTTGTTGTAGTTGACAAACCGCACGATGATTGGCTTGTTCCGAGGGGTTTTTTTTACCAATGTTGTGAATAGAAACAAAGTCAGCCAAGCAAATCGAGTGCAAAGAATGAGGTCGTGCTATGTAGTGATCTATGACAGAGCAGCACATGATGTTTGTCGATTCATCGGGTTCCTGTTGAAGTAAACTTGAACGTTTTAGAATGAATGTTCGGTCTTCGGGATTTGAAGTGTTTATGAAAACACATTTTCGCGATGTATTGTTTAAGGGGATTGAAAGGACTATGTGGACTGCCTGTTGTGCAGACATTTGATGGGTATTCAACATTGCATTGCCTAGGCTCTGAATCATTTGAATGACATCAAGATGCATTTTTTGATGCTCATTTCGAATTCTAGTGAATGCTTTTGTCATTGTTCGGTCAATTTTGGTCATGTATGAGCAGCAATAGGTTGTTGCTGCATAAGCATTAAGCACATACTGAGCATCGGTATTCACTTGCCAGATCATGGGCATTTGTTTGGAAAAGCTATTATTCCATGCGTGAGCTGGTTTTCTTTTCAACAGCAATGTCGGTTGTTTAAGCGTTGATTGTATTGCTTCTATGTAAGTGTTTTCATCAATGCCTATTTCTTGAAGGAACATATCATGTGTAATGCAAGTATCGTATCGTTTGCTTTCTAGAACAGAGAAAATGGAATGTGCATGTGCAATAGCAGATTGTGCTGGCTCTTCTACAGGTTCAAGTATTTTTGTATACTTCATTGGAGCCTGGGGGAAATTGTACCTACACTTGGAATGTTTTTTTTTTGCAACTTTGTGTGTGGTGATGGCATTGCAGTTTAGCAATATGCTGAGGGAATAAACTAGTATCACATGTAATGTACTCATCAACGTAGGACTCTACAATGTCATTGGCATCATTTCCAAAGACAAGTGCATTTTTTGTCCAAATTAGCCAATGGCTATGAGCATTTCCTCTGTTTTGGAATTCCGTGACCCAAAAGTAATCCTCTATTTGTCCAAAAAAGGACTTGTCTTGGCAAAGCAATTGTTTCAATGCATAAAGTTTGTGCTTGTAGTAACGAGTGCACGTAACGGGATCATTTTTAACAAAAAAGTTAGAGTTGTTATAATCTGAAGGTGTTGGTTTGTCTAAAGGAATAATGTTGCGATAGTGGGTGTATAAATTACTAAGGGTGGTTGTTAGTGGCAACCAACAATGTTCAGCGCTTGAGAATGTGGCAAAAAAGGTAGGCGGTCCTAGCTGACGGATCATGGCAAACAGAGTTTTTCCTTGTTTTTTGCATATAATCCAGTGAAATGTGTATTCTTTTGAAATCAATGTACTGATATTAAATTTCAATATTTTCTCAAGATTTGGTTTGAATTTGACATCTTTTGCAGTGAGTGTTCGACCTTTTAATTGTCCCTTTCTGATTCTGAGCCATATTAAACGACCCACTTGGTCAATTAGTAATTTTATTGCTTTGAAAAATATATTGGTTATGTGATAAGAAAATCTACGATCTGAATGCATCAACTCCCATTTTGCTATTTTTTGATACGATATTGTTTTTGTAGTTGTTTCATTGCGAGGTTGGCCGAAAAACAAAGTTGGGAAATTCATCTCTTCTGAAAATTTGTCTTGGAAAATTCCCAATGGTGTAAAGCCCTCCGAAGGAGCGATATTTATCATCTTGTCTTTAAGATAGTGGATAGCTGAGGAGTCAGTGAAACCATGAATTAGTGTGTCGTGTGCATCATCATTATCGATGTCGTCATCAGAAGAACTATTGTCAGAGGAGATATGTTTGTGTTCTTAGTTGTTGTTTGTTTCAAATTTCGTGGCAATAGAAAGGGTTTGATCCCAGCCATGGTTTACTTTGATTTCATGCATGAGATATAATGTTGTTGCACATAATTCTTTGAGGGCGGCCATGGTGATTACAGGGCGAACATTTCCTGAATGGTATGGTTTTTTGTATTCAAGACGACGTTTAAGTGCCACAACAATTGTTTTTGTTTCTTCTGGGTGCCTTGGCAATGCTTGTTGGATTATATCAATATTTGTTGGGACATTTATAATTGCTCCTTTTAACGTGTATTGAGGGCGTTTATGGCTCTGGTGCTTATTTGACCAAATGCAAGTCAAAGAGACACAAGTCTTTCTTTAAGGTCAGAAAGCATTGCAACTTTCATAAGCATTGGAATTAATTGGATTTGTTGAGGACATGCTAATCTTGGCAATTTTTCATTTAATAAGCTTGTCGAGCATGGACGACAAATTTTATTGTGTTCGGGCATTGTTTTCTCTGATGTGAGCTGAAGATATGTTTTTTTTGTTGCATGTGTAAAAGATGTCAAGTTGAACTTGAAATGGAGCTGCTTACAAATTTGGCATGTATGGATCGGTGTGTCACTTGTCTGGGCATGAAAATGGGCAATACAACGTGCAGAGCTGGCATTCTGCTGTGTGTTTTTGCGTATAGTTGTCTTTAGCTTTCGAAGAGACAATTTGGACATCGCTGGTTTGCAGTGGTTTATGGTAGTTGATGTTTGTGTTTGCAAAAGCTTGTTTTGTTCTTGCTTAGGTGTTTTATTGGAGAGAACTCCATGTGTTTCAGCTGTAACTGTTGTGGACATGAAATCTGTTTTCTTAGCAAAGAAATTGGTATGGGATGGCCTTTTAGCAGCACGAAATGTACAACACTGTAAGTTGTTTTAGCTGTCTACTGCGTTTGTTTTTGTATATGTTTTTTTTATTGAGCGAAGAGAAAATGTCAAGGTTTTTTTGTTCTAGTTTTGTACACTGTTTTTTGAGGATGTTTGCAAAGATATGTTTTCAATTTCTGTATCCATTTGACCACAAGCATTTTGGAATGCATATGCAGTGGGCACTCTTGGTGTGCATTGAGTATTCGCAAGCCAACAATTCATAATGAAAATGGCCTTCAGAAAGTGAAAACCGTATAAGATTATATGTTTTTTCAAGTGGTGCATCACTAGAAAAAACCTTAGAAACTTGCAAAGGATTCGAATGCCACAATCGAATATTTATTTGGAAAAGCAGGCATAACCAATGGATGTTGAAGTCTTCTTCCTCTATATTGTTTTGGTCATGGAACATGGCTATGTTCACTACAAGGCCTTGCCATGTGGCAATACAAGGTATGCTTTTTATTGGGTTCTTGGCAAGCCAGGCATGGAGAAAGCGAAGAGTTGCATGGTATTTTCGAAGGATAGAACCACAAAAATCCTGAGCAGCATACCTGCGCAGGCAGCAAGGATTGAATTCATGGTTGTGAAGGTGGAAAATAGAATTGAAAAGGCTATCAGTGCAAATGTTGTTGCTTGTTGGCAATCTAACAAGCTGTAATTGTTGTAGTTGGTCGCATAAGGCACTCCAAAGAGTTTCAACAGAACATTGGAGCGATAATAGATGAGCATTGTTTCTTGGCTCAGGGCAGCCCATATATTTTTTCCAGAATAAGGGTTCGTAATGACCACTAAGAGGGTTGGAATCATGGAAAAGAAGACAATATGGCAGTTTCTGACTATTTGGATTGAAACGAAGATAATTAGTGCCTCTTGTTGCGGACCAAACCCATATTGGCAAATTGAGCCACTTTGAAAGCCATTTTATGCAAAAGATGTCCCCCCATAGGCCTTGTTCAGTTGCATCATGTGAGAGCACTGCAGATAGTTTCATTCGATGTAAATATGTTGCATAGCTATGAACACCGTGCAAAAGAGAAAGAGTTTCAGGATCTAGTTCTAACTCTAAAGATGACAACGCTACAGGGTCGGATAGAGACAACAAAGTTTCAAAGTGCTCAACGATACCGGTTCTAAGTTCAAGAGATGTGTATCGGAAGTGCAGCAGCACAACAAAGGAATCAAACAAACAATCACCGACCCCGTATTTGAAAGCATAGTCCCGGAAAAGGTCAAACCTATGCAACACATTGTCTATGCATTCTACAACGCGGTTTGATAATGTATATTGTTCTACGTCCACAGGTGTGGTTGATATGGTTGTTTTTTGGGTTTGATTTGTTTTTTCTGTCTTACAAAAAAAAAGTTTCTTGAGCAGAATATAGAAGAAAAGACTAATGTTTATACCTTGTCCAATGGAGCACGAGCAATCCAAAAAAGCAGGAATGAACTATGTCTCGTTCTTTGATTTTGCTTTTGTCACAAATCTGCAATGTACATAAAAGACATTATGCATTTACTGAATATTGCAAATGGAAGTAGTCAGGAAAAGAAACTTTCTATATACGATAAAGCAAACAACGCAATGAAATATGAAAGAAAGAGCACACTTTAAAAAAAACATAGTGCATAGCATAAACCAGTAAACTAGTGCAAAAAGGAAGAGCCAAACACTTTAACATTGTCCTGTCATAGAGCATGAAAATATAGTGGAAGAGTTCATCAAAAACATATGAATTCAGAAAATTATGATTTGAAGCAAAGGAAATTATAGTGAGAAAGACTGTTGGAGGGAGAGAAGATTGAAAAATATGGGTTTTGGCTTAATATGCAGTATTAATAGAGCAGAATATAAATTTACATTCTTGCACACAACAACAATTATTTGTTGTTTTGAAAGTCAACTATGAGAAGAACATAACTAATATGAAGATTCATATGGAATGGAAATCGCAGGGAGCACAAGATATTGTGAAATGTTAGCTATTTTGGAACTAATGTAACAAAAAAAAAACTATCATGTCTGACCTATACTTTGAGAAGTTCAAAAAATATATAATTTGTTTACATAAGTTAGAAGCTTTGGCAAGTGAATGTTGTCTAAATCAAGAGCTATTAAAGGTTAGTTATGTATGGATTTTGAAGACCCAAGATTTTTCATTTTATGTTTTTTGTGTTTGTTTGTGGTTGTTATTTAGGAGTTATTTGTAATGCCATGCAAGGTAAGGGACTTGGTTGCAAAATTGTTTATTAAAATTTGTCAAGTGGATTGAAGCCTTTCCTGATCAAAATTGTAATCCTGAATTTACTTCAATAATTAAACTGTATCGTATGCTTACACACAATGAAAGATTTCGTATGAAAAACTTTCGATTTAGACATGTTGTTTGTTTTGTCATATAAACGAAGAGCAGAGCAATATTTCCATCTGTAATGAGAACCACTTCTGTAGGTTTGGAGTATGTTCTTTAGCCCAATCAAAAGAGGGTTTCCTAGCCATGTGTTGTCTAGAGGACACCCTTCTCGCTTTAGTTGAGAGGGATTATGGTGACATGCTATGGTAGAAAACATGTCATTATCAGGATTTCAACTAAAAATCCTAATAAGTATGAACATTATTAATTGAAGTTGATCCTTGATCTATCAAATGATTTTTAAAAACACGAGAAAATAACAATTATGGAGATCTGCTTTGGAAAAGCACTTCCATGCAATTTCATTTCCTTGAGCTTATGAAACAGTTTTTTAGGATACACTCAGATTGAGTTCCTCAAATTATTTATTAATCTTCTCCAAATGGAGATGTACTCTTAGAACTTCAGAATCTTAGTTTCATTCATATCCATTGCAAATATATGGAAAAATCAATAAATTTATAAGTCAATTGTGCAAAATAATTTGGACTAATATTTAGGTGGAGTTTATGTTTGTTTTAGTTTCAAGATTATAAATGGAAAAGCCATTATTGTGTTCATGTTTGATGGAAATTGTTGGGATTGTGAATTGTTTGGTAGGCTATGAGGGTATATGCAGATGTGAGAAGAATAACATTTACTGTTTACAGTGGGAAGATCATTTTGTTGTTTTGAGTATAGTTGTTTCAGACCCATGTCACTTGGTTTATGGTGAAACTCTATGTCTAGAAAACATGATCAATATTAGGAGATGAGCGGATTTTAGTTGATCCTCGTAGCTGAAGTAAACATGAAAAACATAATTATGGTCATGTAATGGAAATGCATTCTTCCATGCAATTTCATTTACCAAGGTTATGAAACATGTTTTTTTTTAGGGAGTCAAGTCAAATTGAGTTTCTTGGATAACAAATATTGAATCTGACTATTAGTCTTGTCATTTTACAAATCGACACTTGGAAAAAATTACAAAAATGGATTTACAGTTTGTATGTTTCATTTTGAATGAAGTAAACATCCATAGCCAAGGAGAAAGTGAGCTGTATCAGTTACTGAAGACTATCTATCATGTTGACACTCATTTTTGGAAAACAAACCATACATTTGTATACATAGAAAAAATGATAGGCTACTATGACATGAGTTAATGCATATGTAAAATAATAATATCTGCCACCTAAATAGTAAGTATGTTGGTTTTGAAATCTTAGTTAATCCATCATGACCTAGTGAAGGGTTTGAAGTCTAACAAACCCACAAATCCAATTTGTTCCATAATTGGCATGTTTTCCATTGTTTTTTCAATCTTTTGATGATGGTGTAAGAGGGGAATCAAATGGATTCTTATCAGTATCCAAACATGGAGATCTTTGGATTCTTATTCCTTTTAGACATACTGAGAAATGAGGCAATCATTGCTTCTATTTGTCTTGTACATAATCTAACTATTGGACATCTTTTGTTGGATTATGTACTGGACCTCAGGCCAATTCTGTGAGGAGAAAAAAAATAGCAATATAGCTGATTCAAGACGGCTAACTGGATGTTTCTCATTTGAGTATAGATATTTGCTAATCCAAGACCTGGATGCCTTAAAACCATTATCAAGATGTATATGGAAATCTAAATTTACCTCTATATATACAAAAGTAACTTTTTAATGAAAATCAATTTGTATGATGTTGATTAATGCAATGATGTAACTTAAAAAGTTGAGAGTTGGCAGTTAGCTTCTTGTTTGATCTGCCTATTCAAATCCTTTTGACCTAATTTTAGCTACATTTATGCTTTCCTTTCTTCTTGGTTATGCTGCTCCGGTCATCCTGGCTAGAAGTAATGATTTTTTATAAGCATACACCCACCAATCACAAAACATGGAATTTCTTATTTAAGACAGAGCTCCATTGTCTTCTCTATTTGCTGCTCCTTCGAGCCATATTGGGTGTCAATAATGGTAATAGGTGGTAATTGCTATGGATGCAAACACCGCAGAGAGATTGACAGCTATTTAAAGCTAAAATTATTCATTATTTTCTGATTGTATACTCAGAGCACTAGCAAACTTATTGAACAGAAGAATTAATATCGGCATCTATAGTTTTATCAGAGGTTAAGTATTTTTTGCATTTACTAAAACAGTAGAATAAATCTTAATTTCAACTAAGAACAGGGATTGGTTTTTGTGGAGTTGAAAATTAAATACTATTGTAAATAAAGCATGTTTATTTCGCCTGCTTAAAAACATGGGATTTATATTGGCATCAATGGATTTTTTGATAGGATATAGAATTTCTTATTTTGAATAATAGGTTTTGGGTGTAGTCTGCTTAAAAAATAAAATATTTTTATAAATAAAACATTTTTATTTCAGTTGCAAGACATAGTAGAATCTATGCAGCCAAGTAAAAGTTACAATAAATTTTACATGGTTGATTCTGCTCTACAAGGACATTTTTCTACCAAGGAACTAATACAGATAGTTATTAGGCTTATATTGCCATGAAGATTTTGTTCTTATTTCACATCTCTTAGTTTTGCAAACGATGTCTTAAATTCTATCAGTTGCACCACAAAACCTCTTGTAACATTTAATCATCACAAAAAACACTCATAGACTTATTAACCTGAAGACTGCATCGATTAGGTTGCAGCCATTGCAGCAATGTGTGTTCAACCAGAAGATTTATAGATTTATAGATACATTTGGTAGAAGTTATGGGGAGGCTCTGTAGCCCATGAACGTGTTTCTAGGCTTGGGTATTTGCTAAAAAACAATGTATAAATAGATCATTGTGGATACTAGCTAGGAATCTCTGCTTCACCCTAGTTTGTTTCCAAGAATGGAAAAGTTTTTTCTAATCTTGAGAAACATCAAGTATTATGTATGGAAATCCTCCTCGTATTTTCAAGGTTTTAACCCATGTCTTGTACCATTTTTTTCTGCTAAGGTAAATTAGAGTGCCTATTTGTGGGGATTCCGTTCTGCAGAGTAATTAAATACAAATTAAAACTATACTTTTAATTATACTTGGCAGGAGATCAAAGCACAAAAATTGATCATTGACTTGCTAAGGAGCGACATGCCAGGTTTGTCCAATACTCTGGACTCAACCATGAAAATAAACATATAAACAAAAGCAAAAACAATAAAATTTAAATGATGCTCACCACGCTCACAGAAAAATTAGGTGACCTCCATATTATGGAGTTCCTACCCATAATATTATGGATTTGGTTTGCAAGATTCAAGGTTAACAGGTACAGAATCCAAAAACTAGAAAACACATATTCCTGGAGCGATTGGAATAGGCACAACCAATCTAAAGCTTTGACAAAGAATCCAAAAAGCAGAGAACACATATTTGTGGCAAAAGAAAGGGAAAAGAGTTTCACCTTGGTGTTCTTGAAACTGGTCGATCTTCAGGAAGTGGATGAAAATGGCACGAGAACAATATACTTTGAAAGCATGAAACATTTTCATCCTCGAGCCACACAAAACCAACCCTGCATAATACACAGTAAATGCATTAAATGGTTCACAGTAAATGCATTCAATGCGCAAGAGAGCATCCACTTTTCCCCTCTACAGTGGTAAATAAAGGGAACAACCAATAGAAATTTGCCACAAATACAAAATCAAAACTACAAACTTTAGTCTAGCAGCATTTAAATACAAACATGAAAATCTAATTGGAAGGAGGATAAATAAGTAATTGCTATTGTGAAAACAATATCCTAGCCTTCTATTATATTTATATTTTGTAAACTTTAAGAGATCCTTCGATACAAAAGGGTTTTTTTTTTTTTTATAAATTCTTTGTATTATCCACTTCTATCTCCTTCGACATTCTTAGGTCATGAATATCTAAAAATATATATAAAATATAAGATGCATCCTTTAAATAAAACTCATGGCTTCATCATTCCCCACTTTAGGGGGGAATAATTGGCATAGACCCAAACGGTCTCTACTTGCACCACATTACTTGAACAACAACGGCCCTTGTCCTGTGGAATTTGTGGGGACAAATCCACACGTATGCCCTTATTTTAGTTTCTAATAACTACCCACATTCCAAAGCGTGCCGATAATGCGGCCAGAGCGAAAGACACTAAAACGACAGGACCGACACGTGTGAGTACAACCCGATTTGGCGTTTTTTTAAAGTTTTGACTGCCCCGAAGCCGTAACTTTGAGAAGTTTTTTTTATTGACTGTAAGTACCTACTGGGTTTCAGTTATTTTTCAAATTAATTGCAGGCGAAATAAAGGGACTCTTGTAGTTCTGGTTCCTGTGCATCGACGGGAGCGAAAATGTCTAGATTTTTCTGTGCTTTCCATCCCTGGGAAGAAATCGTGGGCGTATGCTCGGCATGTTTGAGAGAGCGTCTGCTAAATCTCACCACTGCGAGAAATAGAACAGAAAATGAACCTCGCCGGCTGCCTGATCTCATGTCCTCCTGTGGCTGTCTGAACAATCGAAAGAGAAAAAATGGCGGTATTTATTATAAGGCGGACGGGATTCGAGACCGCGAACTCGACACAGAGCATGCTGAAAAGAAAGGGAGCAAGATTTTCAAATTTTCCGGGCTCAGATCGCTGTTCGGGTTTATGAGGAAGGAGGGCAAACATAAGGCCGCCGAAGTCGATGCGGAGGATCGATCCGGGGACGTGCTACAAGGTAAGGAGTACGAATTGCTCTGAAATTGTTCTGTGCAAACTGCTCTGAAATTGTTCTGTTCTTGTAAAATTTTCTGAATTAGGGCCAGGGTTAGGGTTAGGGTTATGGTTTGTATTGTTCAATTTTCGCGGATGTTGCAGATTTTTACGCTGGAGAAGACGAAGGGAAATCTTGCATCTTGAAGTCGCAGTTTTCTTCTGCAAGGCATAGCGTTTCTGTACGCAGATCAACGGCTCAGAGATCCGCGTTGAAAAGATCAACGTCTTGTTTTGATAAAGAGCTGCACGGATTTAATCCTCCGTGCGACTGCGAACAAAATGCGGGGAAGGTGCTATCGTATTATTCCTGGGCGAATTCTGTGAGCAGATCATGTTCTATGTCCAGAACCAACCATTAGGAGGTCGAGTGTTCGGATCCCGAGCAAGAAAAAACTGCAAGAAACTATGCATTCTGAGGACAATACTTGTAGTGGTCGTGACAACTATAATTGAAGCCTGGAGAATCCATGGAATATAATAGAAATATGAATGGCTTAGTTATAGAGTTGCACTGGTTATGGAGTGGATTGCTAAGGATCTGTGTATATGAGGTTAGATTCTATTAAAAAGTCGGGACCCTTTTTGTTTTTGCAATTGTGTATCCAAATATTCTACCAACAAAATAAGGGTTTTGCATATATGAAAATTTTGTTTATTATTATGTAATTGTAATGTGAATTATATAATAATAACAATAATAATGATGGTGGGTGGAATGTAATCACATCTCAAATAGCAAAATATGAGTGGTAAGTATAGACTTTGAACCATTATTAGCGTTATTTTGTTTTTTATTTTTCTTCTCCTAAGGTGGGATGGCAAGCACCGTAATTTTTTTAAAATAAATAATAATGAGAGACTGAGACCACCATTAACATGATTAATTTTGTGAAAAACTTTCTTATAATTTTCTTTGATGTGATTGAGGTGAGAAGCTTTTACAAATATGGGTTCGAGAAATTGACTAAGTATCCAAGAAGCATAGAGGTTTATGAGCAAGAACACGCATGTGCAAGAGAACAAGGTAGTGTGCAAGGTGCGTGTGCAGAGGTACCATCAACGTGTAAGGCTGTGCACACAGATGCAAAAGAAAGAGGACTTAGCCAATTTTCCCAAGAAGACTAAAAATATGAAAAGTAGGATTTGAATGTCGACTAGGAAAAGGATAAAAGCATGATCACTTCAAGGATAAACAAACTATTAAGTGGGTAAACAAAGCCTACATTTTGGTTCTCACAAGTCAAGTCATATTTTTGTGAAAAAGAGGGGCGGCAAGAGAATGACATACACAAACATTACCTTATTTCAAAACCATCAACATTATTTCAATTCAAGGGTTAAATTTGACATGATAGAATGCTCTTCTTTGTGAAAAAGAGGGGCGGTAAGAGAATGACATACACAACCACTACCTTATTTCAAAACCATCAAACTTATATCAATTCATTTCAATTCAACTAAAAACCATGCTAGATAAATATTGGGCAAATATAGTGTTAAGAGTGAACGATAAGGGTTGAATTTGATGAGATAGAATGCACCTCTTTGTGAACAAGAGGGGCGGAGAATGACATACACAAACATTACCTTATTTGAAAACCATCAAAGTTATATCAATTCAAGTTTAATACAAGCCATGCTAGAGAAATATTAGGCAAATATAGTGTTAAGAGTGAGAGATAAGAGTCAAATTTGATGCGATAGCTGCGATTCAAACCTTCAACCTCCTTTTTGAATTGAGTTGTCGGACATGCAATTATCCATTGTCAAACTCATATATATAAAAAAAAACACCTATGATGTGACATCTGGCCATGAGACTTACCCATGCATAGACATGCATATTATTCATGGAGGCATGCATACTAGACGGTGCATTCTATCAAAAGAATAACTATCGGCAAATTTGACGGCCTCGAACAACTTTTAGGGACAATATTGTTTCAATATTAATTTTCAAAAAAGCAAAACACTGTTATTTATATATTTTATTAATAAAATATATAAAAAATTAACTCCAGGATTAATATATCATTGTTGGATTGGAAGATTGACCCATGAAGACTAGTGTATTAGACTCGGTCAAATTTAACCCTAAATTGGAGGTGTGACCAATGATATCTTGGCCAAGTGAATATCATTCGTGTATGGGGTAATTATTAATGTAAATCAAGAAACACGGGTGTACTTAAAAGGTAAAACATTAGGATACCGTTTCCTAGGTTAATGATCAGTGCACGAATGTGATATTTTGACCGAGTTACCGTTTGGACCTGCTGCACGGTCGTAAGGAAATCATTTACTCCTCGTGAAATTACTTTTATGAGAGCTGCTTCCATGATGCCGCACCTAATAAAAGTTCGGTGGCTTTTTGCAAATGTATTTGAACTATTCTTGTGCAAACTGACACGTGCCTTGTTTAGTTTTGGCATAAAGTTTATTGTAATTTCTTAGCCAAATGAGTGCATTACTCTCCCAAAAAAAACTTAAAAATTAAAAAATGTCATATATGACATGGAACTATTTTTTACCTGGAATAGGTTGTGGGGTAAAACATATATGGAGCCATTAATGGTTTCTTCAATTTTTATTCGCTTTGCATTCAATGGAATTGATAGGACATGTTGATTACATTGGAAAATTTGGAGATAATTTTGTTTGGGAATAGAAAATTAAAATTAGGTTTTTAAAATTTATGTGAGCATTTATATGGAAGATGAGGGGATTTTTCATAATCAATGCTCAAGATTTTATAGCTGAAAGTCTTTTTTTGCCCATCTACATAATTACCTTGTGAATCCTATATAACAAAAATATCTTCCTTCAAATAGATATATTTCATTTATAAAGATTTTCATCATCTTCTCCACTCGATGAAGGGTTCATGGCTTTCCCTATCACAAGATTGACATCTCCTACTAACCCTTATTTTTCTCTAAAATGTATTTGTCCAATTGTTTAATTATACTTACTCAAATCTTGTCCTAATCGTGATTAATTTTGATAGTATTCACCCTTAACTTTTATAGTTTAGGTAATGGTCTTTGCCCAATAAAAAAGTTCCCAAACTTCGTGGATTTGTTGTGTATTTGATTGATGTTATGAGTGTCGCTCATGATATGCGATGTAACAAATCCTTGCCAAGTGGTGCGTTAAGAAGAACAAATTTTTGACTCGCATTGTAATTAATGCATGACTAAATCATAATACTAAGAGAAAGAGTAGCCCTATCCATGGGATGGTATCATTAAGATTTGTAAAATGGGGTTGGCTTGATATGCTGACACTATGGTGAAATCTAGTTGTAGCACTTTCCATGGGACCTCACTGTTATAGCAAATGTAATTTATAAAAAAAATGTGAAAAGTTATGAAGTTGCAAATAATAGTTGGTACTAAATACCTACCTAGCAACTCCTTTTTTAATATTGTGCGGAAACACAAATAGGGACTTATAAACATATTCGGTGGCAGTCATATGCCATACAATGTGAAGTCACATGTGTGTACTCCATATATTTACGCCGAAAGGCATCTACAAGTTAGAAGGGGCCTCCAGATTCTAACAGACTCCATGGCATTGAACGACAGGAAAAGAGTTGCAAGCAATGTTGACGTATGGTGCAATGTGCACCATCCACGTGGCGTGATTGGTAGGCACTGTGTCGGTTTTCACGAGTGAATGTAGAGAACATAGTTAATAGTTTTTTTTAGTTCGTAATACCCTTACACAAACCGTAATGGGAGGCATGTTCCCTGTGCTTCGTGGGAAAGATGTGGGTTGTGCATGAGTGCAAGTTTTCTTGAAGGGTTTTGTGTAGAAGATCTTTATTTATTTTGGTTTCTTTACACTGTAATTTCTTGCCCCTTTCGTCTTCTGACTTCATTTTTAGTTTTCTCTCATCCTGAGCTTTTGAGAATGGAAGCTCTTCCTACACTACTTCTTCATCTTTCCTATTTGTTGTATCCCAATCTCATCGTTGTACCCTGCATGTAGAACCTTTTCATGACATATTAATGTCATGGATTCCCTGTTACAATGAGGGTGCATGTGCAGCTTTCACATGTGGGTTTTATTATTTGGGTTATCCATTTGGCAAGAAGAATAATGGCTACCTATTTGTCACCCTCCAATTAACCACTCTTGCTTGTGGGAATTTTGTGTGTTCATCTGCGGTTCCATCAATAGGAAAACATATTAAGACATGACACCCATTATGACTTGTGTCAATAATTTTCCGGCGTACTTGGTGGTGGCCACCATTGGTGCTTCCATAGTGGCGTGCTTGCTCATGCCCATTTGTGTGCAAATACGACCCACATAACTGTAAATTTGGGTACTCCAGTACCAACCTCAACCCGACTATGGTGTTTGCACATGTGGTGGTTTTAGCATTGTTTATGATGGGTTCCAATTTCAGGATGGACGCTCTCTGCAGGTGAGTAATTTTATTATTTTAGATTAATTTCTTTTGAAATTTTGATTTAAAATTCAATCCCCTAATTTTATTATTCATTTTTTATTTAAAATTATTGAAATATGGGTGAGTTGATTCTAAAATTTAAAATTTTCATAATAGTAGGGACGAGATTTGACCACTGACCCCAAATTTCAAACCAAAAATCTATGACGTTAATATGTTTTGAATAGCCCATCTATATCTGTTAAATACCTTTTTTATTTAGTAATTAAAAAAATAAATTGTTTTTTAGCTGTATTTACAAGTATTGGGTAAGTTTTAGGAATTATTTAATGTGTAGGAATCAAGCTCATCAAATTGTATAAATTATTCATTTCATTGCACTTAATGGAGGGTTAAATATTCTTTGCATCTATCTTAGGAGAGTGAAGCATCATGTGTTTTGCAGATAAACTTCATTTCGTTACGTAGCGTACTACCATGGAGAGAGGGCCTAGCGTTTTATGTTCTTCTATATGCCTATTTTGATTGTTTGGTGGTATGAGCTTACCTACACTTGCAGTGTATTTATGGGTAACCTTTCTCTTATAATTCTTCCATTGATCGTGCTGAATTGGTATTGTCTAAAGGCCACATACACAAGTTGTATTGACAATTTCATAGGTATAGGAAAAAGGTTCCAGGATGTTAAGGTTCAACCTAAGAAATGGCATTTGTCCATGGTAGATGTATGCCATGTAATATGTATTTTATATATATATCCATGAATTCTGAATAAACCGCATATATAATTTTTGGAGTGCTATAGTAATATTGATTGTTCTACCCATATAAAAACGTTCTCCATCATATGAACCCTAGTATCCCTTGAACCTTATCCTATACATTATATTTAATTGGACGATGAATATTATGATTCAAATAAATAATATCTTGCTAAATAATTTTATAGATTGTAATGGACAATTTATTTGAGTTTTTAAAAACATGAAATTGAATAAGCATGTCATGGAAGAGAATTTTGATAAGAGAAGATGGATTTCTTATAAGGATCCAAAAATTTTATCCTTCATTGAAACCTCCTTGTTTTAGTCTCTTAATGCCAAATACGTGATTGCAAGCTTGCAACTAAATTTGAAGAATCAATGTAACAAACTACTTGATAAGAATTATTTTTTTCAATTTGAGAACTTTATATTTTATTTATTTAATATTATTATTTGTATCACTATACTTGTATTTTCTCTCTTTAGCTCAAAGTATATCATCACATTTTACATTTGTTTCATTAGTATAACATTAACATATTTAAAAATATATATTTTTATTATTGTCATGCATTTCATACAAGATATATATATATATATATATAAGAAACTTGATTGAATTGTTAAATATCATTATCTACCATATCTCATTTTAAAGTTATTAATTGATATTTGAATTGGATATGAGATTGATTGTTCACCTAGTGAGAATTACTTTTTTAAAAATCATTTAATAATTATGAAGAGAGATATCTAGGTTGTATACACATAATTTGAGTCATTTATAGATACACCACTATCTGAATCTGCATATGCTTCTAAAGAGTGTAATGCAATATGTTTAGCTAATAGATTTTTTCCTTTTAAAAATATATTTATATACTTAGATTTTTAAAGTTATTTTCTACTTCTAAAACACATTTAAATGCTTGGATGTTTGAAATTCTTTTCTCGAGTATTTATTTTCAATAAATATATTAGTTTCATTATTTTCAATCTTGTTTATATTATCAATCATAAACCCCTATTCATTTACACATTACATGATAATATATGTTTGTTTTAAATTTAGGGAAACTCTAGCTTTACCAATACTTTTGTGACTTCTTGTAGGATACAGTTCCTTTATTAATCAATAGTGGCCTACCATTGAAAAGTATATGTAATGTTATCACTATTTATACACTACCCTTAACTCTACCTTCTTCTTCCTCTGCTTTGATTCTTTTTGATGAAAAAAAGAATACCTATGGGTAAAAAAAAGATACCTGGAGTATGTGTTTGCCCAAAAATTGTGCCTCAAAATTTAGTAGAAGCATTCCAAGATGTATGTGTCATGTATGTATTCCTTATTGCAACATCAACGTTAGGTACATTATTTATCCAAAGGGAAAATAAAATAAAACATGATTCACATTGTATTAAAAAGAGGGAAAAATAATTAAAACTAATGGAAGGTGGATTGTTATCTCGAGAGTCCCCTCCCTTGTAAATATGTGTGTTTCTACTCCTTACTATTTTGAATGATACTCACAAAATGGATTGCAACCCTCTACTTCATGTGTGGAACAAATAAGAGGCTCAACTAAATTCTCTCGCCCCTTCCTCCCACTTTTGAAAAACAAAACAAATCCCTTCAAAACAAGTATACTCTACATGCTTCCTGTTGGTGCAATATTTTTTTTAGAATTTCAATTTGTCATTTGTTAAAGATATCTACATACGTTTCCTCCCTTTTTTCTCTTATAGTCTATCATTGCTTCCCTCTACATGTTTACAGTTTGTTCACATT
The DNA here is from genome assembly GCA_019776745.2 of Taxus chinensis. Classification (NCBI taxonomy): domain Eukaryota; kingdom Viridiplantae; phylum Streptophyta; class Pinopsida; order Cupressales; family Taxaceae; genus Taxus; species Taxus chinensis. Next base: position 147,586 of record JAHRHJ020003402.1, read on the forward strand.
ACGCTTTCTTTTTGGCATTACTAAAATTTCTTTTCTTTTAAAAAAATTCTTCCACTATTTTTCCCTACACACAATCCCTTTCGGCGTTGTCATTGCACTGCTCACGTGCGATTGTTAGTTATTATTTAAGATAAAATTTAATACAACACATCTTTGTAGTGGTCACATGGTGGAGAATGCAAGGTTATCGCCAAAATTTCTTGTTTGTTATTCGTTTCCAAATGTGGAGACATTGGTATTCACAAGGAAGAAATGAAAAAGATGGTAATGTGCATTGTGGTAGAAAAAAAAAGTGAATTACTATTACACTTTTATAACCAATAAATCCATAGGGTTTTAGGATATGATATAGTAATGTTTTGAACAAAATAGCTCAACAATTTTAAGAGGATTCAAAGAATTCCTTAGGTGACCTTGCTTCTTCTCTGTTTTTATTTTCTCTAATGGTGTGTTAATAAGTTTTTTCTCTTGAAATAACCCACACAGTATTTTTCATTTATTTTGGACAATGTCTCAACTTATGATGCACCTTTTGGGAATTGATTTGAATATGCGAAATCAGTATTTTTCGTTAATTGGGGATTTTTATTTTGATTAAGTAAAGATAAGGGTTTTGAAATAATCCCATAACCTTTTATAAGGAATGAAAGATATAAAAACAAGGGATTAAACCAAAAAAGACAAGAAACAAGGTCTAGATCCTTATAACCTAGACCAAACCACACCAATCACAATTTTTACAAAATGATTTGGCCAAAAGTCGGCAAAGATGCCTTTTCGAGCTTCATACTCTTGTTTCTTCTGTTTCCCTCTAGATTTGATTTGACAATCCTCCAGCTACAATAGCTAGCTCACTCACCCATCAGAGTCAATCCTTTATAAGAGAGAAATAGGTTTCTAATTTTTTTGGAAGCCCTTTCTTCTTATTATGTACTATAGTCCAAGCTTAATTGGTCTTATCTAGGTCAAGATTGCATGGCATAAAAGATTCCATAGACATGATTGGTTGGTAAATTATTTTGGAAGGATTCCTTCTAATTGGATGTTTGTTCTAGACACCAACTGATCATCTATAATTGTCACAAGATCCACCACTGATGGATCTTTTACCATAGGATATGCTTCCTCCTCCTGAGCCATAAGAACTAGGTCATCCTCTTGTTCCAACACTTCCGGTTAGAAAATGAAGAGGTTTCCACATTTCCTTCCACTCATAAGTGATGGAAGAGAACATCCTTCCACCATGAAATGCCTCAATTCACTTTATGTTTCAGAATTTGATAGTCTGGATCCATATGACCTTCTTCAAAGCACTAATGACCCCAGAAGGGAAAGGCCTCATAATAAAGAGGTTGAGACCATGATCGGTCCTGAACTTTAATCTCAATATTAATAGGGAGGTCATTTGAAGCATCCATATCCACCAAGATGTGAGTATAAGTGGTATAGGAGAAATTCTCATCTAAAGAATCTATCAACAAGATTCTTCTTTACACCAAAATTGTAGTGGAAGACGTGGTAACCTTACCTAGACAAGATTGATAGAAAATTCTTTGGTAGTGCACTCAAAAGACATATAACTAGTTTCATTAATAAATGATGTTTTTCATAGACCCCTTACATAAGGATAAATATCCACATTACCTCCTATTAGGGTCCACTAGTATTCAGAGATCAAAGAATGGAGAGTTGGGAGGTCAGACCAAAATCTATTGAACCTACATATCATATCTCTACTCATAAATAGGGTTCATTTTAAGAAGCCTATGGTAAAATGGAGGTAGAAAATCCCCTGCGAATATACCTGGAACCACTTTCGCGGAAAGGTAAATTTTCCATTTTTTAAGAATGAATTTTTTGCCTGATATTATATGAGCCAGAGTGTGGGCCCTAAGGAATTTTTTTTATGCAGATGCAGACAAACATGCATTTTTCAATGTGGACGTAGAGTTATCACCCGAAAACAAGCATTGTTGATGCATAACAACAAATCTTGTTGTCGTGTGACAACAAAGATTGTTGACGCGCGTCAACAAGATTTGTTGTCACGCGACAACAAGAGTTGTTGCCATGCATCAAAAATGCTTGTTGGCAGGTGACAAAAATAGTTGTTGACGCACGACAACAACATTTTTTGTCGTGTGTCAACAAACTTTGTTGATGCACAATAAAAAGTGTTGTTGTCGCACGTCAACAAAATTTGTTAATACACGACAACAAAAGTTGTCGTGCGTTAAAAAATGTTGTTGTCGCATGTCAACAATGTCTTGTTATCATACACCCAAGGCTCAAGAAACCGTAATTTTGTCCTATAAATACCCCTCTGCCCCTCATTTTTACATTTACACTTCCTAGCTCCCAATTTATTTCTCTGTTCTCCCATTGGTAACTACTACATGAATCATACGTCAACACAACAACGGTCCAACCAAACACAAGAAACTTGACATCTACAGTCTCGAGACTCCAATCAAGCTCAAGCACTCATGGCTACTACTTCTCAAGCTCAAGACCAAGATCCAATAGAAAATCAAGCTAACTAGGCATTGGTCACCCCCCAAGCCGGAGCCCTACCCAAGGGCAAGATCCAATTCAGGAACTTGATGTGCCCCCACATTTATACAGTTTTTCGAATGAATGCAGATTACAAGGATTTTGTAGAAGCGTGTTATTTTAATGGGCTTGTTAACATGCCCCAATTCGAGATTGATCATGATGTTCTAAAATACCTTGTCTCCTTGTACAATACAGAAGACGATAATTTTACTGTTACCATGGCTGATGGTCATACATTCAAATTCAGTGTCGATCTAGCTGATATCCATCAGTTGATAGGCCTTCTATTTAAAAATTTGCACATAGTAACACCGAAGGCAACCATCACTAAAAATGATAAGATCTACCTCGAATCTACTTTTAGTTTCCATGTTGATTGTAAGTGTAATCTATTTTCATTTGAATTTTTTTAATTTTTATATAATTCAAATTGATATTAATTCCAATGACTTTTTTCAGCTAACATGAACAAATCAAGACGAGGTGTGGAAACACAAGGAATTGCACACCACTTTCTTCTTGCTATGATTTTTTTTCTTTCAAACCTGAATTGTTTTGTAGGGTTAGCAAACAGATATTCCAAAGTGGGCTATTATATACATTATTGCAACGATCGGAAATCTAAAATTTGATTGGTGCACATTTTTATCGAATAAGATAAAAGATGACATTACAAATGCATCAATTTCTGAAAAACCAATTATTCACTCCATAAATTATCTCCTTGGTCTTTATTATGAGCATTTTTTAATTTAAAATGAAAACCAACTCCTACTTGCATGGATGAGATGATGAAGAATTTTTCAATTCCATTTGAAGAACAACATGTATACAGTTTATATTTCGACATTAGATTTTAGTATGGTTATTGTCTTGATTATGTACTTCTGATTGAATATTTATACAGTACTAACATTATGCACTTCTGATTGAATCTTGACCGTATGTAGAGAATTTTTTTGGAGGCCCTTCCATGAAAAAAAGTAGCATTAAGAGGAAGAGGCCAACAACATGATGAGGCATCGAGAGATTCCCAATCTGAAATGGAAGTTCACTCATCTTCAACCCCCAAGCGTTTGCATTAGTTAAATGACACAGACGTAATACCCTTAACATTTACTATTTATAATTTACCATATTGAATTGACATGCAATTGATTGTTGTTTCACTTGCATGGACTTTGGACTATACGCGTGCTTCTCAACAGGCATCACCAACTCACTCCATCCAATTGCGTACAATTGTCAGTTCTCAACACCCTCCTCCACCATCCCAGCCACAAACTGACACAGATCCAACACAACCAATTCCTATGGCTACTCCAACACGAACATCTCCAGTGCAACGACAGGTTACCCCTTAACAACAAGGTATAATTTTATTGCTTTTGTAGAACTTTTGAATAGTTTTTCATATAATTTCGTAGCTTTTGCATAGTTTTAAATATTTTTTCATATAATTTAGTAATGATTTTGTTGATATTTCTTAGAATTTATAGTACGTAGCATTCCTTTTCCGTTTATACAAACAATGGCACTACCACATCCTCCACCATTACGATTCAAAATGCAAACAAAACGTTCAGGTAAAAATAACATTGGTAAACGCATGCCAATTCCTCTGGCCCCTAGCGGGACACTAAACATTACCTCTACATTTCCAATTCCAACCCTCTCTCTCGGTGGCTAGCCCAGCGCAACCGGCGTATCAGTTTTAAATAATATAAATTTAGATAAAGATTACTTGGGAATTGATAACAATGACCCAATAGAATTTTTCAACACATGTGATATGATTCAAGGCCAACAAATATATTTCCGTTTCAACGTAATTTATTTAAAAAAAATTTACATTTCACTTTAAATTTCTATATTTGAATATTGATTTATTTTATGGTAAATAGCATCAGGCCACCCAAGGTAAAAAGAGTTAGCAGATGATGCTCAACCCGAAATACCCCATACCTCTTCATCAACATCATCCTCTTTAGATATAAATGGTGAACAATTTCCATCATTTCCTTTGGAGAACCTTATTGGTTATGATTGTCAATCCCATGTCCAAGAGTTTATTGTACCTCATATCAGTGATCTCATTGAATGGGAGAGAAGGGAAAAAGTACTAATCAACGAGATAATAAGTCGTTATGGAAATCATTGCCAAAGGGATAGTTTATACGCTGCAGTCCAAAATCAACTTATGAAGATGGATGTCTTACTCATCCAAGCAAGAAGTGGGACTGACACGTATAAAAAAAATTACAAAGACAATATTTTAGATAAAACATTAAACAGATTGGAAAATATTAGTGTTGAATCCCATGCCCATTTCAACAAATGGTTGAAGGATAATGATCTAGTGGCAATTGTAAATGCCGAAAGAGATAAAGCGGTTGTAAGTATTATCAATTTGAAATAATATTTTGTATTAATTCAAAATTTTCTTATTTTAGTAATATGTTAAATTGAGCTCACTATTTTTTTTGCAGTTGAAATATGAAAATTTGAAGAGTCAAACAAAGGTGTTCCAAGTTCACTTGGAAACCGCTAAGAACAATTTATCCACAACAATGAAGATGAAAGAAAATATTGTTTGGTTAACAAACAAAACAATACACTTAAGAGGATAATTAAAGAGAATGGCTTCGACCCTGAGATATTTTTCAAAGCAAAGGCAGCTGCAGATCCTAGTTTGGCATCCCATGGAGATGCAACAAAGGAAGAAGAAAAAATCGTAAATAATCTAGACATTGTTGCGGAGGATCTGATTAGTTCTGGGATTATTCAAGCAAAGAATACAAGAGATCAAGCCATTGGGGAAAGGGGCACAAAAGATGCTACATAAATTTAAAAGGAAAGTGCCAGTTTGTCTGGGAAAAAATTTAATGATTAAGGCTTGAAAAATAGAAACTTGAAATTTGAAAATTTGAAATACTTTATATATTTAAGAATGAAACATGAATATGTATTTGATTTTAAGTATGTTGTAATTTGAATTTTTATATCTTGTTATATATTATCTATAGAATTTCTAGATTGTATATGGTGTTTATGTTTGATATGAATGTGTTGGCATTATGATAATGGATAATTGTTTTAAGAAAATTTGGAATGTGATATGGCAGAGACATCTTAATAGAGTTAAATCTTCTTCTCTCTACTTGTAAAATTTAAACTCTGTATCAGGTTTCTTCACATTTAAACCTTCTCAAAATCTTCTCTCTACTTATAATGATGATGACATTATATGTGGATGATGACATTAAAATCGATATGGATGATGATGAATTGTATGTGGACATAGATTTATCTTTAAGTTCAATCATGGATGATGATAATGGATAATTTTTTAAAGAAAATTTGGAATGTGGTATGACAGAGACATTTAAACATTATCAAAATCTTCTTCTCTCTACTTGTAATGATATGATGATATTAGACGTGGATGGTGACATTAGAATAGATATGGATGATGATGAATTAAATGTGGACATAGATTTAGCTTCAAGAACGATCATGAATGATGATAACTGATAATTATTTTAAGAAAATTTGGAATGTGGTAGGAAAGAGACATCTTGATATAGTAAAATCTTCTTCTCTCTACTTGTAAAATTCAAACTCTGTATCAGGTTTCTTTACATTTAACCCTTCTCAAAATCTTCTTCTCTCTACTTGTAATGATATGATGACATTTGATGTGGATGATGACATTAGAATAGATATGGATGATGACGAATTATATGCGAACATAAATTTAGCTTCAAGCACGACCATAGATGATGATAATGGATAATTATTTTAAGAAAATATCGAATGTGGTAGGATAGAGACATCTTAATACAATAAAATCTTCTTCTCTTTACTTGTAAAATTCAAACTTTGTATCAGTTTTCTTCACATTTAAACCTTCTCAAAATATTCTTCTCTCTATTTGTAATGATATGATGACATTCGATGTGGATGATGACATTATAATAGATATGGATGATGATGAATTGTATGTGAACATAGATTTATCTTCAAACATGATCATGGATGATGATAATGGATAATGTTTTAAAAAAATTTGGAATGTGGTAGGATAGACTCACAAAGACATCTTAATACAGTAAAATATTCTTCTCTCTACTGTTAAAATTAGAACTCTGTATCAGGTTTCTTCACATTTAAACCTTCTCAAAATCTTCTTCTCTGTACTTGTAATGATATGATGACATTTGATGTGGATGATGACATTAGAATAGATATGGATGATGATGAGTCATGAATTATATGTAAACATAGATTTAGCTTCAAGCACGATCATGGATGATGATAATAGATAATTGTTTTGAGAAAATCTAGAATGTGGTATGACAAAGACATCTTAATACAATAAAATCTTCTTCTCTCTACTTGTAAAATTTGAATTTTGTATCAATTTTCTTCACATTCAAACCTTCTCAAAATCTTCTTCTCTACACTTGTAATGATATGATGACCTTAGATGTGGATGATGACATTAGAATAGATATGGATGACAATGAATTGTATGTGGATGTAGATTTAGATTCAAGCACGATCATGGATGATGATAATGGATAGTTATTTTAAGAAAATTTGGAATGTGGTCTGACAGAAACATCTTAATACAAACAAAATCTTCCTCTCTCTACTTGTAACATTTGAACTCTGTATCAGGGTTTTTCACATTTAAAACTACTCAAAATATTCTTCTCTCTACTTGTAAGTGCAATGTTTTTTTGGAAGATCAAGTTTTACATGTAATTTGATATTCATGCCACAAAGTTCAAACACTACATCAAATCATTTTGCAAATACCAAAATAAATTAAACATGATTGTAAAAACTTCATCTATGTCATATAGTAAGGTTTAAGGTACCTCTTGTCTTCTAGATGGATGTGACAAAGCATATGGATGGAAAATTACAAATCAATTATCATCCTTCGTAGCCAGTTAGATGAACTTCGATTCCAGATAACTCAAAACAAAAAATGGATTAGTATATAGATTGGGGAGTTTCCTAACAATGTCATTACTGAGAAGTGAGGGCTTCCTCGGATGGATGTTAACCCATGTTTTCAAGAAAGAAAAGATGAAATATTGATTGAGCAGATGAAGGAAAAAAAGAAAGATTAAACAAAATTAAAACAAACTTAGGTACCTCTTATCTTCTAGATGGGTGTGACAAAGCATATGGAAGGAAAATGAGAAATCATCCTTCGTAGCGAGCTAGATGACATTCAATTCAAGAAAACTCAACACAAAAAAATGGATTAGTATATAGATGGGTGAGTTTCCTGACATTGTCAATCCCAAGAAGTGAGAGCTTCCTCATATGGATGTCAACCCACATTTTTGATAAAGAAAATTTGAAATAATGATTGAGTAGATTAATGAAGAAACATAAAGATTAAAGAAAATGCAAATGAGAACATGTGCATGTATGAAAAGTGGAAGTCTGGAAGAGTATAACAATGGAAAAATATAGAGATTTAAACTTTGAAAGCCTTGCAAATTAGTATTCGACAAATCCAAAATAGTAATTATATAAAACCATTTTTTTTATAAATAATTATATCTAAATAAATGTAAATGTGTGTGTGTGTGTGTGTGTGTGTGTGTGTGTGTGTGTGTGTGTGTGTGTGTGTAACTAATCAGCTGCGGGTTGCACATGTATGAAATTAACGTGTTTTTCTTATCAAATCTAGGTAGAAGATACCATGACAAAAGGGTATGAAGTATGCAAAGTATGAATTAGTCCAGTAAATACAATACCTTCAAACTTGTGGAAGCTACTTTCGTGTAAATAAAATGTGAAGAATCATAATGAAAACAATTGCAAAAGTGTACGCCACGACCTTAACCTCCTCTGAAATTAGTCTTTGTTTCAATTAGTCATTAGCATGAGTTGGCTCATAAATCATTTCATCTGACTTAAATTTATGCCATATCTGACCTAACAATACTCCAATAATGCATTTGGTAATCAGGCCCAAAACCTAAACATGCAAACACATTTTTTTCAACATTTCCCATTTCAAGCAGGGTTCTAGAGATATACAAATCTTTTCCCTGATTGTGCAATGCTTCCAAAGCTCCAAATTAAAACCACGTAAAAGTATTTTTTAAAAACATGCCCCAAGCATAGAAAATTCTTCGACAACAAAGGATAACTGACCCTTTTGCACAGGAATGCCCTATATTTTCCTTAGTGCCACTTTGATTTGAAGTGTTTATTGATATAAAAAACAAAAGAGATTAGTATTTAGAACAGTAATTAAAACTACCATACTAAAAGTTTCAAATATTTCACAACAACCTGAACCATACAAGATTCAACAAGCATGCAGAAAAACAACATTAAGATTCTCAAACTTGAAAATCAAACATATAAAAGTCAATGAAACCACTCACCAGGAAATGCTTGCATTTCTTCAATTCTATTTGTTTCAACTGTTTAACAAATTATAATCAGTATGTAAATTTTTGATACAAATTAACCCACGTTTAATTTTATTATTGCTTTCTATTTAGAAACACACACACGCACACAAGCACACGCGCACGCACGCGCACACGCGCACACACACACACACACACACACACACACACACACACACACGCACACACACACACACACACGCGCGCACGTGCACACACACACACACACACACACACGCACACGTGCACACACACACACACACACACACGCACACGCACACATTGAAACTCTTGAACAAAATAATTTATGAGCCAACCTCACATCCATACAACCATCATACATATGGAAAAAATAAAAATACCCACACATTCAACATAACAGAATCAAATATCCATAATTTGAATGCTTCAAAGTTCAAGAAAACACTATATTAACCAAGAACCATTAAAAAAAGGGTGGTGGCTTCAAAAGTAAAACTATAAAAGTTTGAGATTTTGTGAGAAGTAGAAGTGAAAGTGAAAAAGTAACAAGACCAATATAAATCAGTTATTTTTGTTTAGGACGCAAAACATGAAGCATAATAAGTAACTGCAAAAGTAACAAGAACAATATAACTCATGGTTATTTTTTCTAGGATGAAAAACATGAAGCATAGTATGTGGACTAACTTTGTTTCTAGTTTAGGTCATTACTAACTATGTCTGTGATTGAAACTATGATAAGATTTAGCTTTGACATCAAAGAATCCAAATGGAATTACTATAAGGTAAGTACATACACTAAAACTCCAATTAGAAATGGGGTTTCAAGGATCTTCCTCCATCAAATATCAAATAAGATAGAAGTCAAAAATTACATTTTTTTACAATAGAATTAGGCAGTTCTCATATCTATTTTGTTTGTCAAATTGAAATGCCAGAGCAGTAGTGGAAGCATATTGTTTGTCAGTCACCATAAATTTTTCTTTTATTCAACATGTATTTCAAATCTATCTATCATATCTCCAAATCTGATTTCAAAATTGCATGTAGACTTGTTTACATACAACTTTCTATTGATATAAATTGAATTCAAGACTTCCACACAATCTAAGATAAAAAAGAAAAATAAAGCACCATCCAAATTAGTTTTTCATATAAGAGGAAAAATTCTAACTTGATAGAAATCTACATATGCTTGAATGTCATATTCACACTCCATCCTCTCCAAATACTGACTGGACATTACAAGTCAAGACTCATTACTACATGAATATGGTATTTCTCATATATTAACAAAGAGAAGAAAAATATGGTGTTTCTCATATATTTATAACAACAAAAGAAAAATATGGTATTTCTCATTTATTAACAAAGACAGAAGGAAAACTCCAATGCTTATTTGAACATTCACCTCTAAAGCCAAATTTTCCTTCTCGGGACCTCTATTGACAACAAAAGGTTGTACCCCACCGAAAAAACCAATGATTAAGTCTGTACATGTGAAAATATGATTAAGTGCACAAAAGCCCAAATACACACACAAAAACCAAAGATCTAACTAAAAAACACCCTACAAATTGTCAAGAAAAAATGTAGCTATAAACTCCAGATTTGTCAATTATTTACAAATTAACATGGATAGTCACAGCCAAATCCCAAATTTAGAATAAAAGTATAAGTGTATTAAATCAAGCAGTAGCTACAAATGAAAATTTGTTAGACACCCTTCCATTTCTTCCAATGGAGCCAAACCTAGAAAGTACTTTTTTGAGATTTTGTCAGGAGTAGAAGTGAAACTGCAAAAGTAACAAGTTTGAGATTTTGTGAGAAGTAGAAGTGAAAGTGCAAAAGTAATAAGACCAATATAACTCGCTTTTTTTTATCTAGGATGAAAAACATGAAGCATAGTATGTAACTGCAAAAGTGACAAGACAAATATAACTTGGTTATTTTTGTCTAGGATGCAGAACATGAAACATAATATGTGGAATAGCTTTGTTTCTAGTTTAGATCATTACTAACTATGTTCTTGTATTGAAACTATGATAAGATATAGCTCTACCATCAAAGAATCCAAACTGAATAACTACAAAGTAGGTACGTACACTAAAAATCCGGTTAGAATTGGGGTTTCAGGGTTTGCCTCCTGCAAATATAAAAAAAGATAAGAAGTCAGAAATTTATTTATTTTTATAATAGAATTGGGAAGTTCTTATAGTTATTTAGTGGAAGCATATTGTTTAAGTCACCATAAATTTTGCTTTTATTCAACATGTATTTCAAATCTATCTACCATGTCTCCAAATATGATTTCACAATTGCATGTAAACTTGTTTAAATACAACCGTCTATTGATATAAATTGAATTCAAGACTTCCACACATTCTAAGATAAAAAAAGAAAAAGAAAGTGCCATCCAACTTAGTTTTTCATATAAGAGGAAAAATTCTAACTTGATAGAAATCTACATAGCCCTGAATGTCATATTCGCACTCCCTCCTCTCCAAATATTGATTGACATTACAAAGTCAGGACTCATTACTACATGAATATGGTATTTCTCATATATTAACAAAGAGAAGAAAAATATGGTGTTGCTCGTATATTTATAACAACAAAATAAAAATATGGTATTCCTCATATATTAACAAACACAAAAGGAAAACTCCAGTGCTTATTTGAGCATTCACCTTTAAAGCCAATTTTTCCTTCTCGGGACCTCCATTGACACAAAAGGTTGTACCCCACTGAAAAAATTAATGAAAACAGAGTCAGTACATGCGAAAATATGATTAAGCACACAAAATTTAGTCTCCACCAAAAAAACAAAAATAGAATTCAGAGACCATTAACTTAATTTATGTAACCCACTGCCAGATGATTATTCTTTGCAATATAAACAACTAAAAACATTCACAGTTTATAAACTTGAAAATGAAATTATAACCTCATATAAATTACGGCTCTTGATTTCAAAATTCAATTGCCTTACCTACACACTATATCTATATTTATATTTCTCTATAATGCAAACAAGTAAGAAACTTCAATAGTATACACACACTACAATACTTACATAAATTGATCCTTCTTGGGATTCCAATGTGCAAGTTCAAGCTGAGAATTCAGGATTCCCACAGTGATCACTACAAGCTGCAAATTCTAGAAATAGATTACCTTAAATCACATAAAACACATTCACCTACAATATTAGTGCACATTTTACCAACTTTGCCATATTTTTTTATTTGGTTATATAAACCTCTGGTCACCTAGATCAAAAACTCTTTTGTATCCCTTGATGAAGCCAAATAATTTTTCATCATATTCAAAGTTTGGTTTCCACACTAATGAACCATATCCAAACACCCATATAACCATCTCACCAAATCTGTCAATGCACTAATTCCAACTAAATCTACATAACCCAAAAAGGACACCCAATTGAAAAAAAAAAACCTCTCAAGATTTCGATTACAACCCACATCAAGAAATATATACCCACATCCATATACATTGTAAAATCCCCAAAATAAAAATGTATTCCCATAGGAAAAGAGAAAACCATACATTGTAATAAGTCATGGATCCCTGCCTTTGTATATGGCTGCTCCCACTTTGTGACTGCAAATCAATTGAATCCATTGTTCTGTAATAAGATTTGGAAAGTCTCGCCTTAAAAAACTAAAGAATATGGTAGAATGTCTCCAAAGGTGGGGAAACCAAAAGAGGCCGTGGTAAAACTTAGAGCAACATCCCACCCACTTCGCGAAACGACCTCAGAAATTTTCCTTGCATTCATAAACACTTCCCCACGAATACTTTGTCTGACTGGAGAATACCATCCACAAAAGATTTTTGTGGGTTAGTGACTCATTAAAAGGGATATGAGAAACAATGTTTTCATGAAAAGATAAACCAAAAAATCTCCACGAATTTACAAAATGACAAAGCAAGCAAAATAAATAGAGAATCAATAGCCCCATCCACTTCTATGGTCTTGCATCTACATGGAAAACCTAACTACCTTGATCCAAATAGTGCAGATCACCCTTCAAGGAACGACAATAGGCGTGAAAAATGAGCTGCAAACACACAAAATAGTACTAAATATAGTTTTAGACACCATGCATGAATTGAACCAAAATGAGAGCCTAATTGATAGTAGAAGAAAGACAAACCAGCAAATAGGCCCCCAAACTACTGCCAAAGATGAAGAGAATGCCTCCAATGCCCTCCAACATTGCACATTAAGATGGCTGCTGATATTTGTTATTGGTAGCAAAGAGAAATTTTATGGAGATTATTTCAATAATGTACTCATTTTTTTGGTATTAAGATCGGGAAATTTTATTAAAGGTTTTTTTAGTCTCTAGGAAGAAGAGAATTGAAGGAGTGTTATGGAGTATTTTCTTTAAAATACAAAAAAAATAGTTTTTTAGTTTTGGATTTGGGTTAGAAAAGGAATTGCATCACACCTTGTTAGAGATATTATCAATCACTTTGTTAACTTTGGTAACCTTGTGTATTTAAAGAGGCTAGGGGAGAGAAAAACTTACCCACTGTTGTCTGAAATGTTTTGTATTGGAAGACATTATCCCATCAAAGGAAATGAAAATGAGCATTTGAATCGTTGTCAATATGGAGGAAATGCGCTGGCCTCAGGTCCTGCAAAATTAGGGGGCCTAAAGTTGAGGCATTAAAGAAAAAAGGCACAAAAAATGGGGCTAAGTATTTCCATATAGTAAGTGACAAAGACGACATGAAAGGAAAAAAAGCACAGAAAAATAAACTTGAGGAAGATTACACTCCCAACAGGACTATCCCTTTTTGGGCACGGACTGTGCTTTATGCAATCTCCACCAATGCTTCAAGGTAATTTTCATGCAGTTTGACCTCTTCTCTTTGTATAATTTTGTAAGGCACAACAAACCCTTATAGTCAGGTATGTGGCACTGGGTGTACCACTGTAAAGGATGTTTTGCTGGCCAAGTTCATTGGCATCAAAGTCACTAGAAACCATACAATAGAGCCCATGTGACCTTGGCCTAAAATCTCATGGTTTCCTCATACAAGATCCAAAAATTGAAACCCCAGACACAAACGAGCAGACGAAATGCATTTAATGTATTCAACTTGATCAACAAAGGAGTCGACACCACATTCACCATAAACTATGCATTTGATGAATTTTACTCTTCCAGCTTCCTCATTTGCAACACTTAATTTATGTTCCCACTTAGAGGAAGAGGCATAGAATGGAATGTAGGGAAATTGTTGAAAGGGAGACGAAATGGGAGAAATTACTGAGAATAATGCCCACAACCTTGTAGATGTTGAGCACCCAGTCGACATTGTTGATGAACCTCTTGAGGTGTGCGTAAGCCAGAAAGAAAACATGGTTGAACCTCGGGAAAAGTAACTAATTCATGTTTCGGCATAGTAAGCTCCCTTTCAATTATATAAGCACCTGTAATGAATACCTGCAATTAATTTAGACAAAGACCGAAAATGGAACATGAACACTTGATTTTTTATAATATAAATCTGCATATAAATCTTATTGCCCTAAAATTTGAGGCTTTGCTTACATGCAAAGAAAGCATAAATATTTTCAACTTCCCCTAGGCACCTGTACCACTATGCAGATAATTAACCAAGCCTAAAACAAGCTCCTCCAATCCTAGGCGCCAAACCTTGAAGCTTTCCAGCAGTTAAAAACACTTCTTTGAGCGAAAATCCTTCCCCTTTAGGCGCCAAAACTGTCCGGGTTGCACTTCTTTGATAGAAGAATTAATTAATTCATCATTATGACAGCCCATGCTTATATAACCTTCAACATTCTATAATTAATAATTGCCTGCTCCTATTCCTGGCAATTAATTAATTAATAAACATGCTTTTCTCTCCAAATTGGGTGCCTATTTTTTGCATGCTCATGGCTGCCATTAAATAAATAAATTTAATTTATTTTTAGCCCTCTACTTTCACCTAACATCATGCTTTGACCTTCTATTTCTCCATGTGCCAAAAATAGGAAAAAAAACCATTAATTAATACTTCAAAAAGTATTATTTCTCCTCCAAATGGGTCGCACTTTTTAGCATGCTCTAGGGCTGCATTAAATAAATAAATTTAATTTATTTTTAGCATTCTACTTCCAGTCTACTTTGACTTCCCTTTATGCATTGACTTTTCCTCATCCCTGGGCGCTAAAATTAGGAAGAGAGACTATTAATAAATGCCATTAAATATATAAATTAATGCTTCAAAGGGGTCACACTTTTTGGTAAAGGTTGGTTTCTATTTTTAAAAGTCAAATTTGATGGGATTATTCACCCTGCATGGCAGCTCAAAAATCCCATTATCTCTTGACTTCCACAATGGGAGTTGCAAGGCAGTTGAAATTCCCATCAATGCCTTAAGTGATTTTTATTTATTTCCAATGAGAAATTTCACCCTGCAAGGCAGGTAAGAAATTCCCTCCTTTCTGCTACCTCTAATTTTTCCATCATGACTTAAGTGACTTTGCCTTCATGGGAAAAAGTACCCTACACGGCAGGTACAACAATCCCACCTGCTTGCTGCGACCAAAAATCCCACTGCAACTTAAATCCATCCATTCCCAAAAATGTGACCTGTCAAGAAGAAGCTTTTTTGTGCACGACTTCGTCTTTTTAAAGAGAAACTGACTTCTGGAGGATGATTCCTTCTGGCATTGCGGCCATAGATGATCTCCAGATACTTCAGGAAAGAAAACAGACTGTATTGGCGAAGGAATTGACCTAGGGGAATTTCACAGAGAAAAATATGAGAAAAAATAACAAAAATGAAAAACGTTGCCAAGAAGTCACAGATAAAGCCCAAGATCCATTCCTGGTGAAAACCCTACTGGTATATGTGAATATTGACATGAAAAATTTCAACAGGGCTAAATCGGAGCACAATTTACTTCAAACAGGGCTCAAAATAATTGAATAAAATTTTCCCGCAGACAAAACTTGACGAAGGGATAAAACAATTTTCGGCATCTGGGTATTTGTTGAAATTGGCTCCTATGATTCACTGGGAATAACTTGATGTAATAAAAGCATCTTCTGACAATAAAAACACAAAATGACCCGTTATTTTAAAAGTATAATTTTTTTTACATGGGGTAGTCTCAGATTTCAGGGTGAAAATTGGGGACACCTAGTAACATTGCAGATGTGTTTTGAATTCGGGTGTGAATTCTGTAGAGTTTGTTGAGCATAGCTCCAAACATATCTGGGTATTGTATTGAGAGAGTGGTGGCTTGTAATAAAATATGATCAAGTGATTCTTGGTGGACGTAGCCCAAATTGGGTGAACCACGTTAAATATTGTCTCTTTGTGTTGTGTTACTTTATTTTGCACTTTTATTTGAGATCTGTAATATTTTCTGCAGGGGCATTAGTTTCTACTGTTATTAATTCTGTGAGGGATTATTCCTCATAATTTTATCCCTTATTTCCTAACATTTAATGCCTTAAATCATGAAAATCTAATTTGTTTTATTATAAATTTGTCATTAGGGGAAATGTTTGTTATTTATCGTAGTGTTTATTACTGAGGTGTATTTGACATATAGGATGTGCCAAGTGCAATGCCATTTTTTTATCCTTGTCTAGATTTTGACTTTTTATTTCTTCTTTGTTTTTTTTTCTATATATCTATATTGCATTAAAATTGAGTATCTAACTTCCTTTTAATTATATGTTTTGCTAAGTTTTTCACTTCCATCTATATATTGCTAAAAGATTTGATATAAAACATCTACATATTTTACCAAGATTAAAATTTGCATAAGAGGGGTTCTTACCCCACAAAAATTCATCTTGAGAATTTACTCACCCACATTTAGATGTGACCTACTGAGGCTTAAATCCCAAACATATTCATGACCCTTAATCCATCATTGTTACTTGTATCATTCTACGAATAGTTATAATTTTATCATTTTAAAAAAAATGTAATTAATGTTTGGAAACTTTGATCTAAGTTTCATCCTTTGATATCAAAGAGTTGGTCTCAATGTTGTAAATATGAAATTTGTATTAGCAATGTAGAATTGAGTGAATTTCTTCTTACCCCTGACCAGAGGTGCCCTCATTTTTAAACACAACACATTTAATATTTTATTCCTATATGATTTTTAATAACCATAAAAGAACATTAAAACCTATAACATTCATATTGTATTATGGTGTATCACACATCCCATTTGCTCTGAATGAATTTCTAAAATTCATATTTTATACACTTTTGTAAGCTTATTCAAAAGTGACACAAAATTGATGGTTGATTATTGAATGCAATCTTAAATTATTGATATTCCAATATAGTAAAAGCCTAAATTTCAAAGATGAGTGATAGTATATATTAAATAGAAAATCAAATTCATGGGTTTTCAAAGAAATATCTCGCAAGAGCATGCATGTGACACCTTAGTGTTTAATATTTGTATTGAAATTGATTAAAATATTTATTTTGAATACTCTTTCAATTCTTTATATTTTTTGTCAAATAAAACCAGTTGTAATTAAGGGGCATGTCCAAGATGAAGGAAACATTAAGATGTAATGAAAGGAAATTAACAAAGGGTGTTTTTTGTGGTGTGTGATGTTAGTAAGAGTACATATTCCAGATCATCCATTCAACAATTAGATTGCACTTCCATAAACTTATGCACATGAATTGTTTTTAAAACAACCTAAAAGAAATTTAAACTCATAGAATTTGATGATTGTGGGATATGTAGAAAATGGTGTTTTAAAAAGGCTTTAAATGATTTGAAATAAATTCTTCCTAGAGATGCAGACTTGTTGATAATTGCATGATATACACACAATACTTAGTGCATAAGACTTTGAAAGCATTTAAGTAAATGCAAATCTCAGGTATAAATCTAGATTCTGCAATCTTTGGCAAAATCCTTTGAACATGTGTTGAGTTGGGATGCCATCAAAACATAATAAGAATGATATTTTTTCAGATGTTGTAGCTACAAGTTCTATAGTAGACATGTATGAAGAATATAAATGCATGCAAACTATTTAATTAAATGTCTTGTTAGGATTGTGGAGCTGAATTGCTTCACAATTAACATGATTTACACCTTGCTGGTTTACTCAGTAACCGACGCCAATCAGGGTAACCGGTGTTGGTCAGAGGGTAACTGATGCCGGTCAGGGTAACCAATGTTGGTCAGCATAAGAGTAACCGACACCGGTTACTTGTGCATGAAATTTTATATTTAACTCACGTAAATTTAATCTAGCTTTTGTTTTAAAGCTGATTTAAAGGTTGTAAATGCATAACTAAGGTGCCCTAAGTTTGTCTAAGCTTATATAAGCTAGAAAACTAGGGTTAGAACATAAGGAATAAGGAAAGAGAATAATTAATGTATCCTTGGTTGAAAGGATGAAGACGAAGAATAAGAAAAAGTAGATTGCATGAAGACACGAGCTTTCATAGAGAGAAGCTGAACAGAAGGAAAGTGCAGGTACACTATTGGTGAGAAGATGGTATTATATTCTACTTATTTCCTTTGTATTATTTAGTCTCATGTAATGTCCCCAATTGCATAGTATGCAAAGCACTTAGTGTTTCTTCTTGTTAGATCCAAAGGTTGTTGTGAGATCTTGTTATTGCTCATTCTTGTAGATCCATAGGTTGTTGTGAGATCTTGTATTACAGATCCATGAGATCATGATGTATTATTGATCTACATAGGAATCTAGTATTGTAGAGGAAGTTGTCTTCATGTTTGCACAGGTTGATGCAGTGATGAGGAGACTAAATTACTCTTGGTGCACGGTTACAGTTGCACATTGGTAGACCCTTCTAGAGGTCTTGTTTGCAGATTCAAAGTACAATGAGAGCTTGGTTACACAGTGGTAGATGTAAGGTAGCTTCAGGTATGTGAGATCTGGTGGTGTTTCAGAGGCACAATTGTAGTGCACTTAGGTAGATCCGGTTAGAGATTTGGAGGAGACACATGTGGTGGTATGGAGGCATGATTTAGTGTACTCAGGAAGATTCAGTTGGAGATCTGGGAGGAAGAGATACTCTTGTAGAGATATATTTACTCTTGTGTAGAAGAGTTGGTTTGTAATATCTCTATATTATATATTATATATATGAGATCTTTATCTTTGGTGGACATAGCCCACATTGGGTGAACCACGTTACATGTTGTGTTATGTGTGTGTACTTTTGTGTGATTTGGATTATTCTTGTTTATACTTCCACTGCTATTATTTTGTGGGGATTAGATTAGATATATTTCATGTTAACCGGTGTTTTATATTCAGTATAGTTGCAAATGTTTGTTGCATAGACCCATCCCCAACAACTGGTACAAAGGGTTTTCTATTGAGTAGAGCTACAACAATGGCATCAAGCTTAAAAATACAAGAGCAAGGGTTTGCGACCATGGTCAATTTGTTAGTGGTTATTATTGACAGATTATGAGATCAAAGGTTTGTTTTTCGTTGATGAGAAAATAGACCTAGGAAGAGATTGAAGAATCAAGTGGGAGCTAGAAAGAGTGGGATCTATGAAATTGAGAGTGACCGACGTCAGTTAAGTGGCTTCAACCAACATTCAGAAAGGGTGACCATGGTAGAGTTACTGAAATCTCTAGCTAATTTAAATAAAAATCCTAGATCTGAAGAAATGGAGAGATGCATGGAATGTATCTTGTTTTTGAGGTGTCCCTAAGAGTTCAGGCACAAGCATGGTGGTCAGATAGATCTAGTTACAGAGGTATGGTTGAATCTTAGTTTTGAGTCTATTTTAAATCAGGGACAAATGGTTTTGGATATCAGGTCTGAGATGAAGAGAAAAACACTCAGGTTATGCATCCTTTGCCTGATAGTTGATGCATAAATTCGGTAGAGAGGTTGTTAGCATGAAATACATCACATGGAGGCTTAATAAGAGAAGGAATTTTCTTCAGTTTGAAGATGCCAAGGGTTAGTATCTTGGTGTTGGTAAGGTGAAGATTTTATTGATGCAGGAAGAGTGCAAGGGTTCATTGCTTTGAGTGGTTTTGGCAGGCAGAAGGAGATGCTTCTTAAGAAATGGGACCGGCTCAAAGTCAAACTAAGCTTAAATCAGAAGTAGGCACATGTTAGTGGTGTTCTAACTTCTCAAACATGTACAGAAATATTGTTTCAAAAGATAAAGAGAACCGACAACAAAATAAAGAGCAATATTGAAACTCGATTATGCTTTCTAGAAACTGAGGTTATTCATAGAGGAACAGGAGCTTCTTCCCATCAACTACCCCTAATAATGGTCATTTAGGGGATAATTATGTCAGGTGAAATTATTGGGCATGTTTTTTGGGTAGGTGATGAACAGAATCAAATCCATATGTACTAGTTAAGAGGATCAAGTTTCTTGCACAAAGTGTACATGGCAAAGATGGTTAGATCAGTTCATGGTTTAGCCAAAACTTAGATGGAGTTATCTTAGTTATTTCATAGAGACTTTGAATCTTCTCTGCATGATTCATTTTTACAAGAGACTTTGGAGTCAATTACCAATGGCCATGTTTTATTGTGCACAGATTTACACCATGGTTTTTGGTGTTGGAACACCTTTTATTTTGGTTTACCTGTGGAATCTCGAAAATTCAAACTTTTTTGTGATGAGATCTACTTCAAATTCAGATGCATGCATGTTGCATAACCGGTTTTGCCATATGAGTCAAAAAGGAATGAATACTCATGGAAATACCTTAAAGGCTAAGTGTAAGTTATCAGATTTGAAAGATTAAGTGTAAATATCTTGATTTATGTGAGCATTGTGTCTTTGGAAAGAAAAAGAGAGTGAGATTTCTCAAAGTTGGCACAAAAGAAGGAGGAGAAATTGGAGCATGTACACTCATAATCTGTGGGGACCAACTCAGGTAGCTTCTCATTGTGGATCCCATTATTGAATTGTTCACTTTAATTGATGATGCTACAAGAAAGGTATGGGTTTATTGTATTAAACGTAAATATGATGTTTTTGAGACTTTTAAGAGATGGAAATCCCTTGTTGAGAATGAATCAAATTGTAAGTTAAAGTCCTTAGATCTGACAATGGTTGTGATTTTACTATTAGCAAGGATTTCCATGTAAATTATTTTTCAGTGAATGGCATTTGCTGATTTAGAACGGTTCCAAGAACACTAAGGAGAATGGTTTGTAGAAAGCCTTATGAATAGACAATCATGGTTAACATGTTTGGAAGTAGTGAGGATACATTCTGTATTACCTTTGAAAGTTTTGGGCAGAAGTAGTTAATACAAAGGTTTATTTGCATTAACCACGAGCTTTCATAAGTTCAGCTGATTCAGGGGAGGTTCAAATTACCAGAGGACCAGTTTGGTGGAAAAGATGGTAGCTATTTCTAGGGTTTTCTTAAAGTTTTTGGTCTCATAAGATAATTTGTGCATGTTGATAAGGAAAATAGAAAATGTTGGATGCAAAATCCAAGAGATGCACTTTCATTGGTTATGGATCTGGTGATTTCGGTTTCCATTTTTGGGATCTAGAGAATTCTAAAATTATTACGAGTCATGATTTTGAATGGAATGAAAAGTGAATGTACAAGGATAAAATTTTGGTACCCAAGGATGAACACGGTTGAGAAGTTTGTGAATGAGATGAACTTAGGATTTGTATTACCGATAGGGTTACACAGTAACCGGTGTCAGTTTACCCTGGACCATGGAGACATCGTTTCAGTTTGAACCAATGGGATCAGTTACAGAAGATCCAAGATGCGACATCAGGTAGTTAGAAGAACTGGTGACGTCGGTTAGCAGAGGTGATTCGACGTCAGTCACTAACATATTTGGATATGAATGTCTAGGAGGTCCAGATTGAGCCTTTGATACCCCAAACTCTTGTTGAGAAGGTCACAAAGGGTAAGTAATACCTCAAGAAAGATTTACACCTGTCTCTCTTTTATTTATTATTGACTGATAATGGTGATCCACAAATTTTTAAAGAAGTAATGCACATTGGATAAGACCCACGTCCATTTGGGATCATGACATGGATGAGGAGATGGAATCCTTGGAAAAGAAGTAGAGTTGGGATTTAGCTAAGTTATTAGTTGGTAAGAGATTGTTGCAGATCCAAGTGGGTTTACATGATCAAGGAAGAAGAGGGTTGACAGAAAAGGTACAAGGCAAGGCTTGTAGTAAAGGGATTTACACAGAAAGAAGGTATCCCCAACTTTGGTGATCAGATCCTGACCCTTACTTCTTTCATATCTGTATTGAGTTTAGTGGTATAGAGGATTTTCATTTAGAGAAAAGGGTTTGCTTCATGGATGTGAAGTGGCTTTCCTTTGATGGTGATATGAGAGAAGGTTTGTTACAGCAGTGATGGGAAAATCAAAGGAAGAGATTGAATTCAAGTGGGAGCTGAAAGAGTCTGTAGGCTCAAGCAAGCTCCAAGGAAATTACAGTGAGGACGTGATAGTTTTAGTGGCAAGAACATAGTTAGGGTGACGATGTAAATCTGACCATTGTAGTTTTAAATAGAAAAGAAGATCTGAAGAAATGGAGAGATGCATGGAATGTATCTTATTTGGATGAGGTGTCCCTTTCTTTGAGGCACAAGCATGGTGGATTTAGATCTGGGTTACAGAGGTATGGTCACACATTTTAGTTTTGAAGTGATTTAGGAGTTTTAAAACATGCATGGTTTTGGATTGCAAATCTAGAGACAGGAAAAAAGGAAATTTTATGCATCCTTGGATAGTTAGATGCACAAGGTTTAGTAGAGAGGTTGTAGCATGTAACGAAGCGAAACCTTCAGAAAGGAAATTTCT
Organism: Taxus chinensis; assembly: GCA_019776745.2. Classification (NCBI taxonomy): domain Eukaryota; kingdom Viridiplantae; phylum Streptophyta; class Pinopsida; order Cupressales; family Taxaceae; genus Taxus; species Taxus chinensis. The sequence goes on from JAHRHJ020003402.1 coordinate 170,430, forward strand.
TCAGTTAAAGATGGGTGGAGTATCTTGGTGTTGGTAAGGTGAGGTATTTCATCACTGAGGATGCAATTTATTGCATGGTTTATTGTTGTAGTGGTTTTGTATGATTTGGATGCTTCTTGAAATGATGGCATTGCAACTCAACTAGTGGGCTGGTGAGTAGAAGTAGGCACATGGTGTGGTGTTCTAAGCAATAAATTGTGTGGATACTTAGGTTCATTCCAAAGCATCGACATCTAGTCATAAAGAACTGATATTCATAGAGGATCGAATATTGGTCATTACTATGGCTATGTTGGTCGGATAGGGGATGGATCTAGATGGTAGGAGGTCTCTGTGGATAACTTATCTGTAGTAGGTGGCCGACAGTAGGTGATTTCAATATGCAAAATTTTTTGTCTAGTTACAGAGGAAAAATATTTCTTGCACAGAGTGTAGCATGGCAGAAACATATGTAGATCAGGTTCATGGTTTAGATCAGAAAGAGATGGTAGTTGTAAATTGTTTTCCATTGACACTTTGAGTGTAGGTATCTCTGGATATGATTCATGTTTTATTTATTTCATTTGGATGAAACTACATATTATGTTTGGATAGTGTGCATCATTTACACCATGGTTTTTGGTGTTGTTTGACTTTTATTTCCTGGTTGTGTGGAATCTTGAGGACAAGGGTTTCTAGTCTAAGGATGAGATCCTTAGAATGAAAAGTCATGATTAGACTCCAGTTCTATAGGTAATGAGAGATGTTGAGTACATAGGGATGAAAATAAGGTGATTCACCTACTTCACAAGAAGTCCAAACTTATGTGATGTAGTTATTCTCAGAGAAGAAAGGGAATTGAATTTTATAGTTCTTTCATCTTCAGTTTTATTTCTCACTGACATATTAGCTTTTGAGTAACTTGGTGTTAGAGGCAGTGCAGGGGATTTCATCAGTTCAGTGGGAGGAAGCCATGGTTGGGCATTGTAGGATTGGATACATGATGCAGGATGTTTTAAGTGAGAGGAGATTAGACTACTATTTAGAGTGGCAGCAAGGCACAAGTTGGTTTTGGAGGGCAGTCATAAAATTTATAGGTATTTTGAGTTTATTGCTTTGTGATGTCACTTCTGGTTTATTTTGTGGTGCCTGGATATTCCTTAGGGAAGGAAGTTGATGGTTGATTTAGCAAAAGTTTTAGATGATAGAGAAAGTTTTAGAGTTTGAAGGGTGAAAAAGGAGAAAATTGTAAATAGTTACAGAGATATGTCGGTTAGGATTAACCGTGATCGGTCATTTAGTAACTATGGTCAATCAGGTAGTGACCGGGGTTGGCTAGGAAACTGTGGTCGGTTCGGTGATAAGTTTGAAACCAATGTTTATTTACCATTTTTATATGGTTCCCTTGTTTTCTTTCATCTTGGTTGATTTTGCATAGTATGTTGATGACATGTTTGCTGGTATTTGCACTTAGTATTAGTGGCATGGTTTAGCATGGATGTTTTTATTGACATTGATGAACACATGATTCATATTCGGAGTTGGCAGTTAGTTGGTGGAAGAATTAGAGCTTTTGGAGAGCCTGGTAATATGGATGGATGGACAGGGTGAGTTTGTACATGTGGATAGATTCAATTTTGTGAGTCTATGATGATGCAGATGTTTGATTTGCACATGGATGCCTTGAGCATGAGTAGGGGATGTTTATATTTCCTCTTGATTACTATGTTACTCCATGGGAGATGTTATCTATAGATGATTGTCTTGGACATGATAGTTTTTTATGCAAGGTTGGATTTACAGATTGTAGTGTTTGGATTCTTTGAGTTATGTAGGTTTATGGATTGATCACCCATTGTTGTAGGTAGAACTCATTTGGGTTATCTTTACCCAGGATCTTATTTTGATTTTGCATATTCCAGTTTGACTTGTCTTGGTCAGTTACATTGGTGGTTACATGGAGACATGGATAGATGGATGGATAACATGGTTGATTTTATAGGTATGGCTATGGATGTCATATAATCTGAGTACTTCAGTTTAAATGGGATATCTTACAGGTACGATTAGTCATGGTGACTTGGTTGCATGAGAGGCTTGGATTTATGATTCAGTGGGAGCTTGATGTATGGATAGCTCGTGTATCACGGATCAGGAGTAGCTTCGTGTAGGTATATGGTAAGTCATAAGTTTGTTATCTTCTTGGTTTTAGAAGATGGTTTAATCTTCTTGATTTCATTTTGTAGAATTTTTGATGTAAATAATAGATGGTCTTCACGGTATGTAGAGGATGGTGATGTACAGGTACATGGATAAGTTCAACAATTTATATCCAAATGGGAGATTGTTATGATTGTGGAGTTGAATTGCTTCACAGTTAGCATGATTTACACCTTATTGGTTTACTTAGTAACTAGCAGCCAAACATCCACCGTACACCGATTACCTGTGTGGTAATTTAACTCATTGGAATTTAAGCTAGCTTTTGTTTTAAAGCTGATTTAAAGGTTGTAAATGCATAGCTAAGGTGACTGATCAGGGTAACCTTGGTTGAAAGGATGATGATGAAGAAGAAGAATAAGCAGAGCACCGGTTACAGGGTGAACAACATCAGGGTAATGTTACTGTGCGTGAAAGTTTATATTTAACTCACTGGAATTTAAGCTACCTTTTGTTTTAAAGCTGATTTAAAGGTTGTAAATGCATAGCTAAGGTGCCCTAAGTTTGTCTAAACTTATATAAGATAGAAAAATAGGGTTAGAACATGAGGAATAAGGAAAGAAAAGAATTGAGCTATCCTTGGTTGAAAGGATGAAGAAGAAGAAAAATAAAAAGTAGATTGCATGAAGACAAGAGATTTCATAGAGAGAAGTTGAATAGAAGGAAAGTGTAGGTACATTGTTGGTGAGAAGATGGTATTATCTTCTACTGTATTTCTTTTGTATTATTTAGTCTCATGTAATGGATTGCATAGTATGCAAAGCACTTAGTATTTCTTCTTGTTAGATCCACAGGTTGTTGTGAGATTTTTTTATTGCTCATTCTTGTAGATCCACAAGTTGTTGTGAGATCTTGTATTACATATCCATGAGATCATGATGTATTGTTGATCTATATGAATCTAGTATTGTAAATGAAGTTGTCTTCATGTTTGCACATGTTATGCAGTGATGGAGGAGAGACTTACTTCTTGGTGCACGGTTACGGTTGCACATTGGTAGACCCTTCTAGAGGTCTTGTTTTCAAATTCACAGTACAGTGAGAGCTTGGTTGCACAGTGGTAGATGCAGGGTAGCTTCAGGTATGTGAGATCTGGTGGTGTTTCAGAGGAATGGTTGCAATACACTCAGGTAGATCCAGTTAGAGATCTAGAGGAGACACATGTGGTGTTATGGAGGAATGGTTTAGTGTGCTCAGGAAGATCTGGTTGGAGATATGGGAGGAAGAGATACTCTTGTAGAGATACATGTACTCTTTTGTAGAAGAGTTTGTTTGTAATCTCTTGTTATATTATATATATGAGATATTTATCTTTGGTGGATGTAGCCCACATTGGGTGAACCATGGTACATGTTGAGTTATGTGTGTGTACTTTTTTATGATTTGAATTATTCATGTTTATAGTTCCACTGATGTAGATTTTGTGGGGATTGTTAGATCCGTATTTGCATGTTTTGAGTTTTGTATTCAATGGTTGCAATGTTTCTTCATAGAACCATCCCCAACATGTCTCAAGATCCAAAGAACTTAAAAGTAAAATGTAATGTTTATCAATACTTTACAAATCATACTTTTGACAATCTAATAAATACATTCCTTATTATTTAATGACCTATAAGTGTACCTTTGTGAAAAAATTCTATCTGTAGAGTGTACAATACAAAAAAAAACAATCATCATCAAAATTTATTTACACCAATAAACTTGTGCCTATCAACATTCTAGAAGCACTTATGGATGTTGTTGTTAGTATTATTTAATGAACCTACCTTTATAGAGCATTATTTTTACACCATAAAACCCACTTAAAATGTGGAAAAGGAAAAGTAAAAATAGAAATATGAATAGTAATCCCATCCCTAAATAAATATGAGCCACATGTACACTATAAAATTGAGCTTGTATTCTTCCTTTTCATGTAGGTTCAATGTCGATCGTGTATAATGATAAAGGAAAGATAACGTAGTTTATCATTTTGAGGAATGAAGTGATTAGATCATGTGCATTCCCATTTCAATGAGAACATATCATATTTAAGGAGGTTGTGAGCATTTCAAAGGATTCACACAACAATTAATTGTATTAGAATGAGTGACATAATAGAACAAAATGATTTTTTAAAGGAGGATCTCAGGAGGAGAAACGTAGGGCCTATATAGGAATGAGCTTGAGAAGACCAACTATGTAACAAGGGAGCATTGGTCATGTGGCTCTTAGGGTTCAAACCTGAAATCCATGACAACATAAAAGTGAGTCTCTCAATAAAAATTTGCATTATAAATATCTAGCTCAAACATGTCTTGTCAAAATATAGTTCTATTTTTCAGTTTCAAATATAAAATAAATCACAACTCAACGAGATACCTGAACAAAAGTGATGAAGGAACAACTAGAAAGGAATAAGGATAATACAAATCCAAGAATTAAGGAACATTTAATGGATGAAAATGATAACCCAAATATAATAGACTAAGGAACAAAGACAAAAGACTAAAAAAATAGAGTAAAATAAAATATTAGAGGGACATTAATTATAATTTCAAGGGAACACACAATCACAAATGGTAACACAATACACATGTCTTTGATAGATTTGGTCACACAAAACACTTCTTCATCATTTTCATTAACACATCACTTACATTTATAGATAGGTGATATCCTATTAACAAGGAGTGAAAGTTATTACTAACATACTCAATCCTATAATCTCTCAACTTTATTACGTGAGTTGCTAACAAAAATCGTATACAAACACTATATTTCAATATAATAACATACCATATGAAGTATTAATATTCTTAACACTCTAAAATGAAAAAAATACAAGGAATATAGATGGGAATGATTCCCAAAGGGAATTTACATCCAAGAACCTTCTTGTCAAGGATCTACACGTGGGAAGGTGACCAAACTTGTCAATTGATAGCTTAACCATATAAAAGTCACCACATAACAACCAATGTGCTTCTAACAGCTTGTGTGTTATTCAACACCAGAGTGTTTCCCTTTAAGTAATGTCTTTAACTTCATATAAAAAATTGATTATCCTCCCCCCACCCAGAATTATTTTCAATATTAAAAAGAAGTAATAGGATGTGATAGGTCAAGTCACATCTATGATCAACATAATGAGACTACCATTTCAGAGAGATATATGTAGTAACTCAACAATTTGACTCATGATTTCTACTTAGGGTTATAACTTTACTAACACATGTAAGCAAAAACCCTGCCACCTTGACTTATAGGAAAATAATATACATATATGGAAAATGCTTTCAAAAATATTGCATAATGTATTTGTGAGGTGGGTACATGAGACCTTGCATGTTTGAAGAACAACAATTTGTGGACCACCTATATAAATAAACATATCTTCTCAAAAACAAGTTGTCGAAGCCCTTATAGCTATTCTAAAAATAAATGTTGTTGATTCGTTTGTAAAAAATCAGTGAGTTTGAATGATTGTCAAGACTTAGGAAATATTTCTACTTCCTCGAGATGATGAGGACTATGATAATGTCTTAGAGAAATCTTATGAGGAGTAACCAATTTAACATAATTAAATGTTAATCCGAGGACTGAGATCAAATGGATATAACAATAACAATCAAGATCTATCATGCAAGAGACAATCAAGTGTAAACAATAGTGATATAAGAGTGAATTAACCTATATTCAAAGACCTGGGTTGATTTTGGGCTGGAAACTAGGCATAATAGGCTAAATATGGACCCAGTAAGCTTCGTCTGGAAAGATGGAGTCTGAAACTCCTTCAATAGAACCACCTAGATAAGGATAGAAGCACCTAGGTACTAGTGTCCTAAAAAATGATTTGTTTCTAAACTTCTCATGGTCTGATCTTGTCTTCTTCCTTTCACTCTTTGTGGCTCTAGCTTCCATGTAGGGTTCTTGTGTCGCACATGAACCTACAAAAAAAATCCTAACTACTTGTACAAGACTTAATAAAACATTAGATGAAACAAATAATGCATATATGTTTGAATTGGAATAATCTTGATGGTGACCCCAATATGATTGTCACCGAGTGATGGGTAAGTGCTTGGAAATGGGGGGCTAAAAGGGGGTCTTAAGTGGACAC